>CM060831.1:72397500-72855000 GCA_030762175.1 Metallyticus violacea
CGAAAAGAATTTTCAGAACCCAAGTTAGAACAATTGTAGGCAACTCAACACGCCATATTTTAGTCTTGAGAAATAAATGATACAAAATAAACAAATAAATCGTATTACAGCTTGTTCTTTTTGTCTTGAAAATTCTTTTTTGTGGCCAAATAAATGCGATGTGCAAACTAGCACAAAAAAGATCTAGCGCTTCTTGCAAAATATAGGCGTCATTAATTAAACATAAAGGCTGAAAACAACATTGTATATTCTGATAGGAATAGATAATTGGTGGAAGATCTTGGTCATCTACGCCTACAGATCAAGTTTCCCAACTAAGAGAACTAGAAAAGGTAAGAAATAATCTGATATCTGATATCATCATAGCATCAGCAAGAATCGGACGAACATCCAAGAACCTTTGTTTAAGACTTGTCTCAACAAAAATGTTTTAACATTTAATTCAGTTTCAAATAAAGGCTGAATTAGGTAAAAGAAAGCTTAACCTTGTTTTCTTTTTCTTCCGCAATCCAGGTTTCCATGTTATTCTCGTTCTACTTTTTAGATGTTTTGATGCTTTAGCATCTGCTGGGTTTGTCTACTTTATATTTCCCTGTGTATTTAATATCGCTTTCGGATACCATCATCCTGCATTCTTAATGATTAGCCATCACCATTATTATTATCATCGACCATGGGTGGCCGACGTCGTTAAGGCACAGATTCATAAGTGGGAGGTCTGGGGTTCGATTCTCAATAGGACCGTCCTCCTTAGCTGAGGTTTTTGCAGGTTTTCCTCAGACCTCATAAATGGAAATTCCAGTAAGGTACCATAAACTTAGATGTGGGACGCTTCCTTCCTTGAAGAGAAAACCTTTTTGTAATTTATCATTTCGTCTCATAATAATCAGTATATTTTCTTTTAATTTGTTTGCAAGTACGCCACAAATGTACTGAAATTTATTTAATTTGTTCGGCATTTGTTCATTGTTATTTTTGCATGTAACATCACAATCTAAACAGATACTTTTTCCGATATGCTCTAATACGCCATTATTTAAAATAATGTTTGATAACATTCATTTTAAAGGCTTTAACTTTTAGTGAAAATAATTAGGTTTTATTATTCACTTCATATTTGTAATTTGGACGTGTTTATTTGTAAATTATCATTCTCTTCAATTAAAATTATATCATCTGTTTTTATTTAATTTAATTCCATACACTTGTGCATTATTCCGGGAAATATCGTCCATATACAGTTAAACAGTAGCTGATGTTTGTCCTAGTCTATTATTAATAATAATATTCCGTAATAGTTGTACAGTTCCTAACTAAATATTTATTTTTGTTTGTTTATATGCTGTACAGTACATTTGATAAATGGTTGGAATATTCTTTATTGTCTAATGTTCGGAGTTTTGCCCTACTTACTTTATCAAACGCTTTTAACTAGAGCGCCAAAATGCTCTTTTTCGTTTGTTTCATTAATTGAACATATGTTCTAGCATATGGTCTATCGAGTTTTCCTGATCCTGCGCAATTGTTTTGCTGGGTGATGAAATGTTTAATCAGTTTTATTTATCAAATGTTATGCAGTTTCTACGAATTGTTTTATTTAGATGCACGTTACAATATAATTACCTTGCATAATTCTACAGGTTGCTGAAATTTGTTTCCTTTCTTATCATTTACGATATCTGCATCATAGTTAAATCATATATTACAGCCTTGACATTTGAAATTCAGCAGTAACGGTTTTAAAACATATGAATTTTTAATCTCACAGAATGCTTCCTCCTAAAACCTTTGTTATTGTTATTGATGTGTTGGAATTATGTAACTGTATAATGTTCATTAAAACTTTGAGATTTTTAAGTCCTTTTAAATTTTACGAGTCCTTATTAATTATTGTACTTCTTGATATTTTAATTCGCGGGTCTGCTAAATAATTCAATGTATAAATTTTGGGAGATAAACTTCACATTTGTGTTATTTTCTATATTTGTTAATGTATTTATAGTTCTTATGTTCCTAACGCCAACAATAAATATTTCTACTTCTATAATCTCTTTGTTAATTTAATTACACATATTAGACAGCATTTGATTCTTAATATTTCTTGCATATGTATTCTGAAACCAGAATGATAAAGTAATATTTGATTGCAAGAATGTCTTTACTACGTCGCTACATATTTCAATTTACCAAGCCAATTCTGTACTAAAGCATTTGATCCTGTAGTTTCCTGAGGAAATTAATTTGCGGTGTCTGGGATCAAGTATTCTGAGCATCTCATTTCTCAAAACTACAGCGGATCATCGAAATATAATGCCCAGTCTTCTAGAAGACGTTAAACGCATCCTTGTGAAACTGTCTTCTTAAGAAAAACCTCCTCACAAAAATGTACGCTACTACAAGAAAGTATCAATCGAACTTCTGTTGAAATTGATTATTACAGCGATGTTTTATCTCTGTATTTGGTGTAACTTATATTTAAAACCAAAGTTTATGCCGACGCTATGATCAGCAAGATCAGTGAACTGAAAGTGTTTGGAGAGGCAGAAGTATAGAACCGTTAGAAGTGGAATGCAGTAGGAGGGTTGAGAGAGTTGTGGCGCAGACGTTGTTTGTTGACCAGTAACGGATTTCAAGTCTTGCATATTGGAAAACATCTTTCTTTGTATACATTATCCGGATGCTGCTTTAGGTCTAAGGTCCCTCTTCCAGCCGGATTAAAATATCCTGCTGCTGTGGCTATAAATATCGCTTGTGCTCTCCCAGCCGAATTTTAATGGATCTTCCGGTAATACAAATGTATTCTATTCAACATTTATATAGTACTTTTACGTATTCTTGTGGAGTCGAGAGGATCCTTGCGTCTTTCACGGATCGATTGCTATCTTGCTGTAGCCGTTTGTTTGCAAGGCTCTTTGGAAATAATTAAGTTCAGTTTTTGTTCCCTCAGGTTTCGCAATGTTTTTGGATCGATGGATTAGTTTTTTAATTAAGAGCTCTTTTTTTGAATTGTGGGATAGTTGAATCGTGTGTTGAGGTATCTATCGGTATCTTTAAATTCTTTACCCTATAGATCAGATGCCTTGCTCGAAAAATCATCTAGGAACGGAAGTGTACGGTTATTTTTGCTTCCCTTAGCAAATTTCCTGTTATTGATGCTATTTAAGTGATCGAGAAAAGAATGCAGTGTTTTGTTTTTCAATGGGGCCGAATTATGAAGGTGTCATGAAACAGTGTGTTGGCTTATGTTCTGCTGTCTGTAAATATTTTTCTCAAACATTTCCATGAAAAAAATCGTCACATTCTGACTTAAAATACTTCCTATGCCTCGTCTTCCTTCCGTTAGAAATAAATAGTGGTGAATAACGTAATTTCAGGTGTGTTAAGTGTGGTTCGGGTGTCCTTAAAGGGAACATTATTGAAGAGAGGTTCTATTACGTCAAAGTTTATGATATATCGGAGTGTGATGATTAGTGTTCAACAAAGCCGATCATAAAAGCCTAAAGTGTGTTATAACTGATGAACTATTCGGTATAATCCAAGGAAACAATAATTTTGTATTGTAGTTTAAATACTTGAAAACATCATTAATCTATTACAGTAATCTCTCTTTGTTTCGACATTTAGAATCATTAAATCACTGCAACATAGTTTTTAATTATAGCAAGAGCTTTAAATTTATAATAATATATAATTTATATTTGTTTTGTATTTAGATATGTTACTACCTTTTAGTATGTTTTATGAATTATATTATTTAAACTTTTTAAATACTTAAAAGTTTTACAACTTTTCTATACAATTTACAAGCATCTCCCAAAGAAAGAGTAAGGTATGAAAGTGTTGCTACAATATTTATTTGCATTCACTCTGATTGATTAAAATGAATTAAAAATTTTCATTAAAATTAATGAAAAATGCGTAATCAATCACTTGGGCTCAGAAGTTAATTCATATGCCAATTAATGCATAAGATAAAATGTTCTAAATGGTCTGTGCTGCTTGAATATAGAATTGAATATATTAAGTTCCTAATGTACTTCCAGGTTCATAGTAGAGTGCATATTATCAGTGAGGGGGAGTTTCTGAATCACTCACCATATGCAATGGATTACAGCATATCTTTTAATTAACTTCACAAAAGAAGGTTTAAATTGTATTAAATTTGATATCCAAGCAATTGGCTACATCTATCTATCCATCGGTCAATTTGAATAATGAACAAGTTGTTGTAGAAGCCTGTCAGATTATACACACTATATCACGAAAGGAACATTTCTAAACATACCTAATTTTCTCTCTGAATTTTTGCTCTATATTTTTAAACACCCTGTAGATAGAATTGATTTTAATGTAAATAAACATTAGTAACATAAACATAAAGGTAAACTAAATAGATTCTGAACAACTTATCGGTGAAAGCGTTTAAGTAGCAATGCTCAACTTCTGACTCTTTCATATCGCATAACGTGTTAGAGAGAGCTTTACACCTTTTGAGAGCGGCAAGTGTGCTCAAAGAGATATGCTGCGCCCAGTCACGACTTAAACCATTCAACGGAGGAAATAGCAGATCAAAGGCAATGAAAAGAGTGGTGTAAAATGTTTGCAGGCTAATGAAATTCAGACCGTAGAATAGAGGAAGCGCCGGAAATTGCGTGGAAAAAGAAAATGTAATAATCCAGATTCCAGCGATTATAAGCTACGTCACTGCAGCAGTAAACCTAGTAGGGAGCAGTGACTGAAATGAACCCCTCTGGCTAGCTAAAAACGCATGTGGTTCTGTTTTACGCTTCATGAATAAACAGTCTTGCAGTTTTTGTATTTATCAAGTCACAAACAAAGTCAATGTCGTATTCAGAAGGCACTTGCTCTTCATTTCCCTTGAATGTCTTTTTTATTCCTACTTTTTTTTTAGAAATCCACATAAAAAGCAACGATTCCCCTACCTTTTCAATGTAATGAACGCTACATCCATACTCTTATTTATCTATCTTTCTCCCTTCTTTCTCGTTTTTCTTTTACATCTTCTGAGTTACCCCTGTGGTGGAAAACTGGTTTAACTTGGGGTTGGGATTGTTTGCCTTTCCCGGGGCACAGTAGGTCTCAGGTTTATACTTGTTGGATGCTAGGGGCGGGTATAAACACGAGAGGGTGCTGCCAACTGCAAGAAGTAAGAACAACATCCAACTTTCTCACTTCCTCTAGCAGTTCAAAAAAGGAGATTTTTAAATTGCAAAAGAGAAAACATTTAATTCCATCACGTGGCTAAAAGCCACTCTCTCGTCGGATATAAATCGCGTAGTTTATATCAGTATCCAAGATTATAATTTGTAGCTTTTTACACAGTTCAGCAATAACGTGAAGGATTACCATTCATAATTTTATGAGAATAAAATAATGCAAACAGGTCCAAGAACAAGAAAAGTATTATTATTATTATTATTATTATTATTATTATTATTATTAAAGACGTGAGTAAAAAGAAATAAACAAGAAGGAAGAATGTAGAGCACAAAAAATAAATAAAAAAGAGTAAAGGAAAAAAAGGAAAATAAAAGAACGAAAGGAAAATAAGACAGATAAAAAAGAATGTATTAAAATTCAATCCTTGACTATATCAACAAAGTATATATTAGAGAACGTAGGCTTTCATGGATTTTTTCGGGCGTAAAAATCTTAAGTATGGCTTCCTTCGGAAGGGAAGTAAAGCCGTGGGTCCCGTGTCGTACATTTACGGCACGAAAAAGAACCTCAAGCCTGAAAGAAGAGGCCTCTGAGCAAAATTTGTCGGCCGTTTCACGCCCTAAATAGAATGGGATGCTGATGACCTGAGACGTTAAAGAGCGTCCTTAAATAAATAAATAAATAAATAAATAAAAAAACAGCCGGAGTCATAGGCGCAAATACGATTTTCTTCCGGACTGTTGTGCCGTGGTCTGCTGTAGATGAGAATTCCAGACGTTTCGTCCACAAATACGGTGGTCATTTTCGGTGGCGTGGACGAAGTCTACTCGGAGAAGGTATCACTGCGTCTGAAGTGTTGGCCATCGGAGTCGCTATATTTATAATGTCCGTGCTCACCACTGGTTGGTCCGGGGCGGACAGTGGTCGGTCGGCTGATGGGAGGTACCTCGCCTCTCAATTTAAATTAAAAAAAAAAGACAAAGGACATAAATAAAAATCTCCAAAATGTGTATGTGTTTTGAAAAATGTATTTAGGAATATTGAAGGGAGAAACATAGCCGTAATAAAACTTTCCAATCTCACATTCACAAATGATAGTGTGATAGTAGTTCCCACTCATACAGAACCAAAGTACCATACAATGAAGCAGGTCTGCAAATTAATGAACAAAAACTAAATGAAATACCGATGTATCGGAAGAAGACATAACAAGCAATAACATGAAAGGAGGAAATTCGTCATCTAGTCAAAATCATATCCCTCAACAATATATCTGTAGAATCTGAATAGATTATGAAATGAAAATGAAAAGAAAAATAATGAATATGCGCGTTTCCCTTTCTTTTATATGTGGAGTCTAATAAAAAACAGATATAAGCAATTGGAGTGTGTCAAAAAAGTTGTAAAGAAAACATCTAGGCATCATATAAAAGGAATTTGATCTTGAAAGGAAATAAAGCATCTACTTTTTCTTTGTTAGGTACATTAAATTCGTTTTTGCAGAACCTTGAAGAATATAGGAATTTAATAATGGTGAACGTCTGCTGTATTATAAAAACTGTACCAACGTTTACAGAACTTTCAATTCAGGGCAAGTCACAAAATATCTGTGTCCGCCACTGATGAACGAATTAGTTAGCTCATTACACACACTCTCTCCCACTAAGAGTGACGCTAAGCCCACAAGCACTCTTAATTTGTTGACTCTTCTCCATCTGTGCACAGGAGGGGGAGGAGGAAGGAAATATAGGAATTATATCTTTCAACAGTTTGGTTCCTTTAAGGGTCTTTAATTGGGTTATTCTGGTAAAATATGCAAGCGCCTTCTGACAAACACCCATGAATTAATTTCGCTTAAATATACTGTAAATTGGAAAAGAGTATCTCAATGAATTATTCGGCGATTATTTAAAACGAATAAGCGAATTGGGGAAAATTCTTAGACCTACATGCATATTACAAAGACAGTAACAGGAAAGATATGCTTGTAAACGATATTTAGTTTGGACTCGCTTAACGTACGAGGGTAGGTCCATAAGTTTCCGGCCTCGCCAATACGGATTATCGCCTTCACAAAATCTTTTTCTGGAGTCATACCTTATCTGTTAAATAAATAATATAAGCTGTAACTTCCGTTCAACTGTGTTCAGTTGTTCAGATATAGTTGCATAAAGAAGGCTATGTGTAGAAGATTGTGACATGTTCAAAATGCAGTATCGAGCTGTTATTAAGTTCTTTACAAAAGAAGAACTTACTGCAAATTAAATTAAACAGCAATTACACGGTTTATATGGGGAAATACCCCCCTCATATTCTACCGTAAAAGAATGGGACAAACTTTTTCGAATAGGTCGAGAAAGCATTGAAGACGAAGAGCGTGCAGGTCGGCCCTTGGAGGTGTTCACTCCTGAAAACATCGCTCTTGTGGAAGGAGAAATTATGGAAGACCGGCGGCTCAAAGTTACAGAAATTGCAGCAAAGTTGGGCCTTTCTAAAACAACATCCTTCGAATTATTCACTTTAACATCTCAGGTCATCGCGTTGCTTTCAAATCAGAGCGTGGAACGGCTGATAAATTTTGCTCAGAGACTTCCTATTTCAGGCTTGAGGTTCTTTTACGTGCTGTAAATCTACAACACGGGATCGACGGATTTACTTTCCTTCCGAAAGAAGTCATACTTTGGATTTTTATGCCCCTCCCAAAAAAAAAAACCATCGACCCTCGCCGGAATTGAACCCACGATCAGGAGGCAAATATAGTTGCAATTAGACCATCAGGTTAATTCCTTATCGAGACGTATTTGCATGAAGTGTTTTGTTTTTCAGTGGTAGAATGCATGAACGATTCACGTGTATTAAATACGATGTTGTCACAAGCATTGTAGTTGACCGGTTTGAAAGACGATACCTAACTTTTCGTGGTATAATCCAACTATCCTCATTTATAGTATTACAATACCCTGACCCTATTCTAATCAAGCCGGTCCTTCTAGAAGTAATTCGACAGAATTTAGGTTCTAGGAAAAGCAACATGTCGTTGATAAAATGTCAACATTATACGGCAGGTTCTATTAAGATTGCCATAATCAACTTTTCTTTTCAACCCAATAAAATTGGTGTGATCGCAAGTAAAACAACTTGTAGCATCTTAGAAGGTTAAAGTAGGTCTATAAATGGATAAACAGATCTCTAAGGTTGGTAGCTCTCTTACAATAACGATATTTAAAAAATTAAACAGTGTTAATGGGATCTGTAATCTGTTTTTGACACAACCATTCAACAAAAGTGATGGCCAATCTGTGAGCTTCGTAGATAAGTTTAAAAAGGTGTAAGGGGGGCCAAACACTTCTTCACATACATTATATATCGCTAATGTTTATATCTTTTCTTAAGTAACATCACAGCCTAAATTTTAAAAGCAGGTAGCTTTTTATTAGTGTTTTGTATTGTTAAATTTACTGCTGACGAATGCTTTCTTTGTAGATGACCTAGCTTTTTTTCTGTGTTTATAAATTTCAATGTATTTTCCTATAATAAACAGAATATATGAATATAAATTTCTGTACAGTAATTTCAGTAACCGCACTGACATAGAGTACAGTACATTTGTTAATCTGTGACACCACGCTATGGTGTTAACAATATTTAGGACACGTTTTAGTTCTACAGGGCAACGGAATAAAATTTTATCTTAGCAAGTTCTGGAATAGAGAACAGTAATGAAAAGAAACCTTAGGAATCATGGAGGAAAACGTGAAAGTTATTATAAAAAAGCTCATTAAACGAAATAAAGACTCAAAAGAAGAGAAAGGCAGAAGAGAGGAAAGCAATCTACACCTTATTAAATATGATTTCATGGTTCATGCTCATTTCGAATGTATTAATTTGTAAAATATATTTTTGAATGCATGCAACATTCCTAAATTAAATTACTTCCAGGACAAGCATTTCGCTTTTAGAAAGAAAACGCACAAGTGCGGCGCGGCACTGCCGAAGAAGATAATTACAACGTCGAAGATTCCACTCCCATCTCTAGTAAAGTTGGATTTTAAATGCCTTCGTCCCTTGTCTGTGCTATATTGGGGTTTTTTTTTTTACACGAAACCTTTTTAGACTTACTACGTTGGCTACAAGTCGTATAAAGCTAATGCGTATTTAACAATTGTTAGATATTTTTGTTCCGAGTGCAACCTTGACATTTCAATAAGTGGTAGAAAAAAAATGAAGACTTTCTTTTGTTTATGAAAGAACGGCGTAGCAACATCTTCTACAACTGTTTTTTCATTGGAATGAAAAGATTTATGTTGAGTTGAATATGAATTTATTTCTGTTTACATTAATAAATAGTTTCAAATATTACAATAAGATCAATGTTCAAAATCTTAGTGAATTATATATAAAATGAATACATATCATTATGTCTCTATTACAATATTTTAATTCTAAGCACTTCATCCAGCTATTATGCTATACTGTGAGTTACTTATTTCCTTAGGACTATATACACACAAACACCCAGGTTATTGGTGTATAATAATCCTGTTTCTAATGCTAATTTACTCCCCCCTATTCAATTTATCAATCATTGACCATTTGACCCTTCTTTATCATTTCTCCATCACCTGCCCTAAATACACTGTTATATCTATAAATTATTATACTTCTAAAGTTACACTTCTTTCTAGATTTCCTGCCATCATCCTCTTCGTCATTCTTATCCCTTTTTCTCTAACTTTACCTAAATAGTTCCTTATCATTTTTATATTCTTCTTTCCCTTTACAGTTAAAACCTTCATAATTAAAATTTCTCGATCTAAATTTTCTCATTTTTTTTATTTCAAACCTTTTCTTTCCATAACTTTGTTTGATTACAATATAACAAACAATAAAACTCTCTATTTCTCCACACATTAAACACATTCATTTATCATATTCTAATCCTTTTAAATTCATAACTCCAGTTCTAACCCAAAAAATACCTGCCTTATTATATTGTTCTATATATTTTTTCCCTACCGCATACTATTTTTATTCCCCTATAAAGTCTCAATGAAATCTTTTCACCTAAATTACTAAATATTTCTTGTCGTTCAATATATTCCAATCTTAGATTTATTTCTTTCCAAAACCTTCCGTTTCGGTATTTCCTATTTATCAATGCTTTTACTAAATCTGTCTGTTATAAAATTTCTTACACTTTTAAATACCATGATTATTTCCACTTACATTTCTCCTGTATACTAAAACATTCTTTAATATCATCAATCTCTTCTAATGTGGCAATTCTGAAGAGATAAATATTTCATAATTCTTGTGATGTTGATTTGTAAGAAATCAAAATTAATTAATTTTTCTTGTATAGATCATTAATTTAGAAATGAAATATTATTTGAAAGAATTGTTGAACATGAGATGCCTAGCAATTATAGCCTTATTATTTACTGTATTGTTCTTCTACCTACAAATTTACAAATGATTAAAATCCAGTTAATTATTTCCAAAAATTACAAAATTAACTTCTGAATACGTAATGTAGACCGAAGAAAAGGTAGAAACAGCTGAAGTGAATCGTGATTTTTGGGGGGATTTCAGAATAAATGATTTTATAATCTAGTTTATAACAAAAACATGTTTTATTTTTCTTAGCTCAGCTACAACGGCTAATCTTCAATGCCATACTATGTATTTACATATAATTACATTTTACTTTACACTGTTTCCTAAAGAAAAAAAATAGGGCCATTAGAGGACGATTGGCATGCTGGGACCTGTTTACGAACCATACTAATTGGTTGAAAATGGGCATTTTCCTGGCAAAAGTGCATGAAGGCTAGAATCAATTTATTTCCTGGTTAGAAATTAATTATAAATTATATACAACATGTTTCCATTCATATATCTGTAAATATCGTTCTTCCCATTTTAATGTTTATTATTATTATTATTATTATTATTATTATTATTAGTATTATTATTATCTGTTCCTCTTTCTAATTGTTAATCACAGATAAACTTGTACCACTACCACCATCACCCCACTACGCTTTATTTTCTTTCCTGGCATTTAAAGCACCTTTTCATATAATATTTCTATAACCCCCCCTCTCTCAGTATTCCTGCGGGCATCAATGTTCGCTTGTAAGTACCCAAGTTTTAAAAAGTCTTAAAGCCTAAGCATATCTGTAACGGGAGTTATGCCACCATTACTCTCGGCTCCACCCTTACTACATCCTCTCAGGACGGTGTGTTTTATTTGGTCTCGACCTCCTGCTTTTCCCTTATAGCTTATGGCGTTATATGTTACATTATGTAACCCGCTTTTCCTTCTTTTCTCACTTACTTCTTTCTTTACCTTCTTGTGTTACACCTATTGCCTTGGAATTATCTCTAAAACAGTGATTACTGCTTACCGGTTAGAGCATGTGTCGGTATTCTTAATGAATAGTTGCAATACGTGTCGTTATTCCTAATTTTCTATCTGGTCGCGGGCTGCCTAGTGGAAACACCTTTTCTGGCTTGAATAGTGGGATGAACAGACATTCCGGCCTTGAGTTGGCTTTCAATGCACAGCATCTGGTTGGCATCTACTTGTTCAGTTTTCTGGGTAGGAGCAGCGATAAACTGCTGTGTTTACTTTCAGTAACCTAGGTTAATATTTGCTTAAGGCGTTATTTTGTCAAATGACATAATAAAAAGGAATTCTTTTCGCTATGGGTAAAATTATACATTTCCCCCTGTAGCATATATACAGAATTTGCATGATGTTTTGTATATTTTTGTAATGTCTGAAAAATTAAGATATTTCAGTTTCTAGTTGTGGGTGTAAACGGAAAAATCTCTTATGCGGATTTGTTCATTTTATGGGTTTAGCATGGGAGATTCTAGATTTAAATCCCTTGTGGCCCCAAATCTACCTGGAAATTTTGGTAATTTTCCTTTGCCGCTTACTGCTTGTGTGTATCTTTCCTTTACAGAATTTTACGCTCTACAATGTCATATAATTTCATTCCGTTGGTTTTGTTACAGAATCGAAAGTGCCAGAGTAGGGTTTGGCCTTGAGAAAAATGATGGCTTTATGATTGTAAAGTGGTTGCCTTAGCACCAAGGTATACCACACACACCTCATAATGTACAAAAAGTATTCAAGAACGCACCGGTAGTTACAGCTTCAATTCCTCCCCTTATAATCAAAGGAGGACCAGCTATGCTCACTTTGAAGGCGTCGCAGGTAGCACCATCCTCCTGAAAATAACCATTACGGATTTCCTTATCATCCGAATGATCCAAACTAATGGAAATTTTCCACGTGGCATACATAGAAGGAAGGTGCGTTTTTATGAACAGGTGTCTCATGCATAATATCAGAATTCTCAAGTCATTGTAGAAATGCAAGTGTCCATTTGGGGGAGTCCCTTCTGGGGTAGTCCAGTATTCCCAATTATGCATACTAATTATTGGAACCAATGACTCTGGGGTGTTTCAATTCTCTCACAGTAGCAACATAAAATACTTACAGCTCATTGAAATCGCCTAGTGAAAAATTTTACAAGGGCTTCTATGGGGAGGCCAACATTCTATTTTACACCCCCGTAAGGCTGTATCAGATGACTTCGGACATCCGTTTTCGTAGACATCCAATAACATCTCCGTGATTTCCAGCTTGTTAACCAAATATTGAATGAAGACTTTCATTGATGGATTGTGAGGACCAAGACTATGTAAATATTGTTTTAACACATCTTTACCGACAAAAACTTCCAGTACATGCGGACAATAGGGATACACTTTATCACGATAAATTTATTCATAGTGTACTGCTCATAAATGAATGTTGTTGGCCAGGTAACAACTGCACAAGTAGATAAATGCGTTATATTACAGCAGAAGATAGTGAACAAGTAACTGATCTTCACGAGTACGTGCAATTCATGGTTTAGGGATAGCGGTGCCACGTTGGTGTCAAATTTTACTGAACTACATCTATTGGTTTGAGCGTTACAAGGGAGATGAGAGCGAGTGAAATGCTAAATATTTTCTTCGCTCTAATATTTGTTTTACTACGCTGCGTTGTTATAATATATTATCTTCTTAAACCACTCAAGCCTAGAGCTAGAAGTAGGTATATGCACAGTGCATCCCATTTACCCATCTGTCAACAAATCGATAATAATGGATTTTGCTCCGTCGGTAGCCAGCCGGTCTTTGCATGCATGACTAGCAGGTGGATGAGTGGAGTGAAACGAAAGGCATATTGTTCTCTTCAGATGAAAAGGCCGGACGGATCGTTCTGTACCTATAAAACACGTCTATGACTGTGTTTAATTTTTATATGACTGAGCATGAAACCAAGGGACATGTGCTGTTTGGATGTGATCTTAATTATGGTGTATAAAAGGACGATGCCCGTGAAGGTGGTGCTGAATTGAGTAACTCAAATCTTGACTATATGGATTTCAATCTTTAATACATACTATAGGCATATATTAAACAAAGTTGGATGTATTCTATATCCCAGTCCAAGTTCCTTAACTGTGCTAAACTGATCTTAGAATAACTTTCACTGCCACTCTTTATCATCAAGTCAACTATTGTTCCAATAGCCCAGTTGGCCACAGCACTGAGTTGCTACATCTCAAATCAGACTTCAGACTTAAGAACTTGGGAATTGCAATGGCACTGGTGGCAGACAGAATCGGGCTGTTTCGGGTTTTCTTTGGTGTTTCTCATGTCCTTACCATACACTTTCCACTTAGTCTTCTCTTTCATAATTAATTTAAAATCTTCTCATCTTAACAATTAGCTACATTTTTCTGTACAATCTTGATTTTTGGGTTGCAACTCTGCCTGAAAAATTTAGGGACTCTGGGCTCTAAACCCAGGAATAAATGCACGAGGCGTTTCGATACCCAAGTTGTGAATTGGGTGAGAACCAGTTGTACTCACAAGCCTGGATTCCAATCCCTGTCTGGTTTCGCTATGCATGTTTGATGATGTGTATGTGAGCGATTTGTTGATTATTTGTTTCATTTACGGATGCCCTTTAACATCTCAGGTCATGAGCGTGCCGTTCAATTTAGGGCGTGAAACTGCCGATAAATTTTGCTCAGAGGCCTCTTCTTTTTTTTCGTGCCGTATATCTACTACACGGTACCCACGGCTTTACTTCCCTTCCGAAGGAACCCATACTTCGGATTTTTATGCCCAAAAAAATCCATCGATCTTTTACGGGGTTGTACCCTGATATCTTAGGTTTATGAGGGAATAACTATTAGCAAATGAGGTTTGTGGCGCGTTAGCGTTTATTCACTCTCAAATGCGAAAGCAGAAAGAGCTGATATGATTCAAACTTCTCCCGTATTCTCCTCGACCCCTTCCCTTATCCTTGCATAATTTAGAAACTGGTAATGAATCATATGCTTTTTCTTAGTCTAAATAATATAAATGCAATTTCAAATTATTATCTATTTGTTCTGGTGGTTTAAAAATGTTGCCTATACAGGATATTTACTTCGTTTCTTGAGTGTTTAATTTACGTTTAATTACATTACTCAAATGCTCGATAATTGATGTCACTGCTCAATAAAGTATTTTTAGATAAAACATACAAGAACCACAGTGCATGAACTGGTTCCCAGATATCGACGTAAAGAATGCAGCAGAAGGCAGAAGGGACTACCCCATCGAATAATACATAACGTTACACTAACCCCATTTCGCATGTGCTTTTTTCTTCTTTTCACTGCCGTAATGGGGTCCCCTCCCCTTTTCATGGCCGTAGTTCATCGGAGTATAATTCAACGGCAAGTAATGCAATTGCCTCAGAGACCGGTCACACCCCTTAATCGCATTATATATAACTGCTCCTCTTTATTTTGGACAAAAAATGAAAAGGGGAGGGTGAGAGGGCAGCCGAATTGAGTTTGACCATTACCACGGCACGAGGCAAGGAGAGGTGGAAAATAGTGCAGATAGTACAAAGCTCCTTAATATCTTGTAGCACACGCCTCATTATCCATTTTATATTTATGCTGTTTTCTGATAACTCGTGAACATAGCTGGAAAAAATGGCGGGTAGAGAAGC
Source organism: Metallyticus violacea (assembly GCA_030762175.1). NCBI lineage: Eukaryota > Metazoa > Arthropoda > Insecta > Mantodea > Metallyticidae > Metallyticus > Metallyticus violacea. The sequence continues at coordinate 72,412,763 of CM060831.1, forward strand.
AACGGTAATGCATAAATAAAACACGCATTGCATTAATATTTTCTGGTTTCAAAATATAAAGCTGTTTATTCGTTACATGTTTGGTAATGTAATATAATTTATTAAATAATATTTGCTCCTATCATGAACAGAATCCAATGAAGAAAACAAAACACTGCAGTCAAGTTTTGAATCACGCAGGCTTGAAACAGCAGAAAGGCAAATCAGATAGTTAGGCTATCAAATACACTGATCTTTGGTGCAGGGTACCACTAGGGGACGGGAGATATTAATAATAGAGTAATGCAAATTTAAATTAATTTTACTGTATGCAATCCGTACACCCTTGTCATTTATTAACAGGATTACGGAATTATGTCTTGAAGACAACGTCTTGTAAATCTACTCATTTGCGAACGCAAGTTTATGGTAACTCTCCGCAGCATGTCAACTGTTTTTTAATAGTATTTAACGCCCGTTTTTACTATTGATGCACCACAGGCGGTGGACACTGATGATACATGAGATGAAATGATACATTGGGAAAGAATATTTTTATTTAAGGAAGGAAACGTTCCAGGCCTAAGTTTAGGGTACCTCCCCGGCATTTGCCATTTTTGAGGACTGAGGAAAACCTGGACATAACCTCAGTCAGGTAGGACGGCCCAGACCTCCCTCTCACGAGTCCGCGCCTTAACGACCTCGGCCACCCGTGGCGGTTTGTCAATTGTAAGATTTAGTATCTTCATGAATTCTAGGACTGGCGCATACATGGCGACTCTTTGAATGTCCCCAGTTTCCAGGTAGTTTTCATTTTGGTCACATTTTGCTAAACACTGTTCAGCAAATATTAAGTCGTTTGTTGAAATCACACTCTTTCAAATCATGGACTAATTGAAACTTGTACGGATGCAATTGGAAATCTGCAAGCAATGTTCTGCCCAAAGTGCGGCGAGACAGTTCGAATGACGAGAATGTTGTTCTGGAGAATTCGTGTACTTCGCAGGATGGGGGGAATGACTGCTTAAACAGTCTCTACAATTCGAACTCCGGTACATTTCTTGTCTAGTGTAGAAGCTGTTGATTTAAATCTTTTAACCCATATCTTCACAGCGTGTTTTATAATACGTTTTTACCGTGAACACACGAACTTCCCCCGGCCACTACTTCATAGCAACTACAGTGACATTATCTTGGCTCTGTAGTATTGTCAACTTTAACTGTGACTTGACTGTATCTATTCAAAATTTCTAGTTCTCAGGTGCACCTGTAAATTGCGTCACAGCATCCTACAGGATATGTTTAAAACGATAACTTAATGTTACTCATCTTGTTAGAGCCACTTTCTGTAGTATTTAAAAAGCTTAATTGCCAAAATGGGTGAGCGTTTTATATCTACAATTAACAAATATTTAATGGTTGCAGTGTAAATAATTGTAACTCAATTATTTTAAATAGTGGCATCGTCGAAAGCGGTAAAGTAGGAAGGTAAGATAAGATTAAGCAACATTTCCGGTTTATTTGATACAGCTTGTGACCAAATTTTTAGCATAATAACTTTAGTAGTATTTTAGAGTGCACAAAAAGCCATGTCGTACATGTTGGTCAAGCTAAGCCGTTATATTTGTCACTATTTGCAAATAATTTCTGATCTGACAAGGCTGTTGCTGAAATTATTTTTGACGAATTACTCTCCTGTAGTCAAAGCACAAATAGACTTGCACGAAATGTAAGAACTTTTGTCATTGTTCCTATGACACAAAGATGGATATTTTCAATATCTTAAGAAGCTTGATCAAGGGAGAGGTTTTCAATCTTTTCTGCTGTTGATGAATATCGTTATTAATTTATGTAATTTTTGTTTCAGAAATGTTAAAATATTATGGCAAATTTTCAATGATTTTTGTCCCATGTGCAAAGAAATCTATTATTTACATCTGAATTATCCTAGTTCTTGACTAACAAATACAGTGGAACATCTCTATCCAAACTACATGCAACCTTCCAAGATTCGCTAAAGTAACTATAAAAACTTTATATCTCTATTTTTTTTTCTCTTAGAAAGTTATACTCTTTTGTATAGGGGGTGCCAAAAATGTATACACACTTCAAGCAAAGAAAAAAATGTGTTAACATAAACAAGGAAGAAGTTGCTCAAAGTGCCCACCATTGGCATCGATACACTTCTGAGTACGTTAAACTACTGATTGAGCAACGTTTGCGAAAGTGTCCTCAGCGATTGCAGCACATGCCGTTTCAATTTCTTCCCGAAGTGCTACCAGTGTAGCTGGTTTTCTACGGTATACAGCATCCTTAAGAGTTACCCATAGGTGGAAGTCTAAACAACGGTTCTGTTCTTGCACACGTCTCCATTGCCTTTGAACTTGAACAATGTTCTCGATTTTCCAATACCACTTCAAAACTGCTTTCCCCTGTTCAAACGATCATCTTAGCTCCATTTTGTTGTAGCAACGCTATCATAACGTAGTGTGGAGTCACATCTATTTACAGAACATCATACTACACATTACTGTTATTTTTCGGTTCAACTTTGAAATATATTAAATAGCTATCATCCGCGATAGTGTGTATGCATTTTAGGTACCCCCGGTATATTAGATAATTATTATAATACATTTTTAGGGCAAGCAAAAAAATGTATTTTCTGAATATCGCCCACTTATTGAAATATCTGGAACCCTTAACACAAGCGCGATGCTTGCAAAAAAAAAAAAAAAAAAAAAAAAAAAAGTGAAAGACTAAAAGCGAAGTTCTTTGAGACTGGAACAAACTTTAAGAAGTTCAAGTTCCTGTCCATGTAGCCTGTCAACTTTTCAGTTTACTTTCACTTTTTATGTCAGTCAAAAAGTTACACACAACATTGGGCATAAATAGGTGAGAGAAACTTCTTAAGCCCTCTTTCTCAATAGTGGTAGAAAAGTTGGTTAAGAGTAAAAGAACGAAGAAGAATTCCTGAATAGCTCCATGCTGCTCTGGGCTGCAGCGTGCTCAACTTTCCAGATTTTCTGGTCGCTTAATACTGCTAGATATTCCTGCAGAGCGTACGGAGTTATTTTTCGCTTGTGTTCAAAAATGAGTGCCTACTACCCTGGGCAAACAGCCGAGAGTCCTCCGGCTCGGCCAATTGACATGTTCTCTCGCATTTTTACATCCACAGCTTTAATTATTAACATTTATAATATTATTTTTATTTCAGAGAACTAATCTTTATTGCAGGAATTGTTCAAAGTATACCCATCTTCAATCACACATTTGGTATCTTTACGGATATTTTCATTAACCCGTAATTTTCCTAATTTCGTATTTTTTTAAGTCTCTCTACAAAATGAAAGTAATTTGTTTATATTTAATTTTTTCTCTGTTCCAGAGTAACATTTCCTACAATTACTATAGTAGCACTTACTTCACCCACTGTAATTAATACGATACCTTGTAATACTGACTTGTTAACCACAAAACACTAGCAAATACAAAATAATGCTTGCTTTGTAATTGCAAACAGCGAACTGTCAAGACTGCTAGAGTGACATTGACCCAATGCACGCTGCGCTGATCGGCGTGCTCAGGTCAGAAATAATTTCGCTACATTTCACTTCATAATGAGGTCAATTCGTGGCGCAAAATACAGAGAGTTTCTTGCAATTTCTAGGAATGACTTTGCATGGTAGGGTTAGTGTCAGAGACCAATTCGGTTAGTTGTAAGTGACGGATTTGGTTGTTTCTTTGCTTTGGAATAAACTACATGGGGGTATTTCCCATTTTGTTTACGCTTGATTTCATGCTTTGCGCAGTAGAGTTTCTCATATTACTTGCTTTTAACGTCACACTAATTACCATTACCGGGAACGATTACAACAAAGATAGTAACGCGAATGTTCAGGACTAGGTACCACTCAGTCAATGCTAAATGTGCATAAGTAACAAGTGTTCAATTTCAGCAATGCCATGGAAAATCAACCATTTTGGCCGGGCTACATCACAACTGTTTCAAGAGGGTTCCTCTTGCCTCTTGGACCAGAATTATTTTCTTATCACTTGCAATTTCACATATGTGGTGTGGAATTTTGTACTATCTTGCATAGAGCTCTCCTCCTTTTGTATTAACATGGACATTTTAACTCGTTCAAAAATTAGGCAAAGGTATTTGAAATTTAGAATATTTTTCTTTTTTGTTGTACATTTGAAACGTTCCAATGTTTCACAACTGTTTGTCCTCCGGCGTCATAATACTTCTTAAATCACCTTTTCAAATTTTATTATATTTTAGAGCTGTCTTATTTTCGCTGGTCTTTTAATATCACACATTTAATAATTATTTCTACTATTTCTATTATGTTTACAGTCAATGTTTTTCAAATTAACAGCTGTGCTATGAATATTGTGCTGATATTAATTTCATGTTCTTAATTTAATAACATATTACGAGGGTAGGTCCATAAGTTTCCGATCTAACTATTTTTAGGTATGATAAAGACAAATACTATATTTCACTTTTCATTATACTTACTCTTTATTGCAATACACTGCTCACATATTTGAATTAATATTTCAATAAATAGTCAAAAGTCTTGTTTGCAAAATGGGCATAAACAGCATCCATCATTTCTTCGTCACACTTAAATTTCCTTCCTTAAAGGTCCTTCTTGAGTTTTGAGAAGAGGAAATAGTCTCTGGGAGCTAAATCTGGACCGTAGAGTGGATGTTCGATCTCCTTAAAGCTACCTTTCTTCACAGCTTCCTTTGTAACAAGAGCTGTCTGCACAGGCAGGTTGTGAAGAAGGCGCACACCACCACCCAGCTTTCCTCGCCCTCGCCTTTTCTCTTTAATGAAAGCACGTAGTCTGTGTAGTAGGTCAGCATAGTATTTCCAATTTACTGTAGTGTTCCTCTCCTTGAAGTCAATGAAGACTATTCCTTCATAGTCCCAAAAGATTGTAGCCATGAACTTTTGTTTGACTAAGTGACCTTGGCCTTTACAGACGGTGTTTCGCCAGGTTTAAGTCCCTCCATTGATTCTCTTTTGGACAAGGGATCATAGTAGAGGACCATAGTTTCATCTCTTGTAACAATTGTTTGCAAAACTTTTCTCTCGTTGCCATGGCAGAGCTCGAAAATGCCTGACAATAGATGACACGTTGCTGCTTTTGGACTGAGGAAAGAAGTCTAGGCACCCATCTTGCACTAACCTTATTCATGTTTAAATGTTCATGAATAATTCGAAGGACTGTTATTTTAGAAGGGCCCAACCTTGCTACTGTTTCTGTAACTTTGAGCCGCCGTCTTCCGTAATTTCTCCTTTCACAAGATCGATGTTTTAGCAGTGAGCACCTCCAAGGGCCGACCTGCACGATCTTCGTCTTCAATGCTTTCTCGACCCATTCGAAAAAGTTTGACACATTTTTTTACGGTAGAATATGAGTGGAATGTTTCCCCATATACACCGTCCAATCGCTGTTTAATTTGATGTGGCGTAAGTACTTCTTTTGTGAAGAACTTAATAATAGCTCAATACTCCATTTTGAACTTGTCACAATATTCTACATATAGCCTTCTTTATGCAACTATAACTGAACAAACGAACACAGGGAAGCAATTATTTACTTAACAGATAAGGTATGATACCAGATAAGGCTTTTATGAAGGCAATAATCCTTATCGGCGAGGCAGGAAACTTATTGACCTATCCTCGTATGCAGTTAGACGGTATAAGTGTATTTGTTCTTTTATGCCGATGCTTACATTTGCTGCATAATTCTGGCCTGTGAACTTAACCAAAAAATATCCATGAAGATTCACTTCTTAATTTGCTTACAATAACTGGCGATGTTGAATATATTTGTTTAAACATAACAATTTTATTTTAGGAAATCTTTTGGAAGCTATCTAAGTAAAAAATGGAGAAGTTTGTTGGTAAATTAGTATTATAAAGTAAACTAATCAGAAATACAATGCTTTTCTATTTTACTTTCAAATCAAAGAACATTTAATTGAACCAATAGTTCAAGGGAAATTCAGTATTTAATGGAGAATAATTTTATAGACCTAAATTTAATACAGGAGTGAAGCTTTAATTTTAATTCTTTAAATGATTAGAAACCAACATAGCCACTTAGGTTGTATTGTGGCACACAATTGTTTGAATTGTTACGTGTTTGTTAAATTTGCATTGTTGAAGGGAATCGTTCGTTATTTTGAAATTGCCATTAGCAGAGTCTGGAAAATTCGATAAGGGAGCAGTTATTTATAGCATCGTGATTGATGATTTGAATTCTCTCTAAGGGAAGCGTGAGGAACAGTTAGGAAAGAGTCAGAGAGAAACAACTAAACAGAACAGACGTGTTTTACACCATTTTCACAACGGCAATACATTTTGTAATGTGATAACAAAGGATAACAAATGTTTAATTTAACAAATCACATCCAGGCAAGCAAGTGCAATAATAACGTAGTTACTTTACAGTTTCGCTTTTACATAAGTTCATTAGTTGCTATGTGTCAAATTCATGTTTCTCTTCCTCCTCTCTTTGATCGTACATAACCAACTTCCCATATCATCATACTCAATGATGTGGAACCTTCGAGTATGATGACATCATAGCCGTACTCGACTCGAATGAGTAGCAGCCTCAAGGGTAGTCAGCCGGCGAAAGCTCAGTTTTAGTTTTTAAAATAAAGACCCAGGGACAACAGCCCGGAAGTTTTTAATTTTAACAGAATAATAAATGTTTTCACACTCTTTTTGATTATTTATACATAACGTACTTAATATGAATATACTAGTGTTAGTGAGGTTTAGAAAATGTTATTAGGAATATTTAATTTATATATACAATAAAGTAAATACGATAAGCATTATTAATTATATAAGACATGAAACTAATTATTCTGATACTATACATTATTATGGAGAGAAGCCAACAATTACAACTTCAGGTATTTGGGCATTAAGGGAAATGAAGCAGCTGAGATCTCAGTAATGAAAGACGCTGATGAATGTTTTATGAGTGCTAGCATAACGTCAGATCTCAGTTTGCGACTGTAATTCACAACCAGACGCCGTAGAGGATTTCGGTAGAAATACACGCTACAAGCAATTCTTGTGGGAATTCCTGAACTGTAAGCAAGATTAATGTTTTTTTCATGATAGCAATTCCTTGCTTGATATTGTAAGGGAAGTTCTAAGAAACTTGTGACGTCATTATTTTATTCAACTGAGCTATCCAATAACAAACTTCATACGCGTGTTTGTTCTACCATGACAAATGGCAAGGAAAGCTAATGCTAATAAACACACAAGTGACTTACCAACGGATCTTAGCTGAGAAAGAACACCAACCCTGACTTACCTGTAAAAATAGAAATACATTTTTATTAAATCACATCACCCAAAACAAAATTCTGAAAAAGTAATACATATAGTAAGTAGTATTTATTATTCCATTGAAATTATGTATACATATATTGCAAATACAGTCGAATGGGTACCCAAAACCGTTTATGCTCTTGTAAAATACTTTATTTCTGGAATTAATGACAAAAAAAAAAAAAAAGAGAAACCAACAACATTAATAAGAACGCCCAATTCTTTAATTCTAAAGATACAAAATTATCCATGTACAAGGATTCTCAGAATATTTCTTATCCTATTTTTAAAACCCCAAACACATACACACATGAAACAGACATTATTATTCTGGTATTCGTATAAATTATAAATATTTATAGAAATTTCTTGCCCTAAAACTAAGTATTTCACTTAAGAAGGCTCAGGTTTAGCCAGTTTTTTGTGTATTAAGTCCCAACATGCCGGTATCCCCCTACTGGAAATCCAAAATGAATCCTGGAGAAATTTTATCCTGTTTGTGCGCACTTAACCAAAATGTGCACCCAGTCTTTCGGTTCCGAGCATAATGAGCAAATCCTTCTGCCATCCTCGTCAATAATCTTATGTGCCTTCCAGTCTCCCAGTCTAAGTCATGCTATTCCCGACCTCTGTTTCATGCCTAGCTCCATTATATGTCTCTCTAACACATCTAGTTTTAATTTCGCTATGTATAGTGTGTTCCGCTTGAAACACCAAAACAGAGATGGCTATAGCTAAAGGTCGAGACAATTATTCTGCCATGCTAGACCGCGACTTCAAAGTTGGGGAATATTTTAACCTACAGGACTCCGGTCATGAAAGTCATTGTACATATTTAAAGACTATAAGTGTTAAATGAAAGTTTTATTTTATTGAACCTTTACATTTTGTGACAAATTAAGAGTTTGAATTTTAATCTTCAGTAGATTTCAACATCACTAACATAGTAGCACGGCAGATGTCAAGCCTCCATATATTCCTATGCATAAAACCTGCACTTCAAATCATTGAGGTCAGTCACCGCTTATCTATGCATTTGTTCCTTTACGAATTTCCATGCGCAAACGTTCAAGGTTATTAGATCTAACCTTGAGAGCCAAAGCTATTGTCTCGGATTCTTTACTGCCTATCCATTATCTCTAAAAGAAGGAGGGAATGAGCATTTCTAATAGGTTTTGGCAGTCACTGTAGAAGAGGTCTATCATATGATCTTTAAGTACATTCATTTTGATAGAATCATGTTTGTGTTCATACACATCGATTCCCGTTTCCCATCATTCTATTGTATATTGACTCGTCAGATAAATGGAAATTTGACACGTCACAACTTTATACGAGAACGAAAAATATGCCAACCTTTTGTTTTTATCGTCAGAATTTTCCGCTGTGTTATTTACATTTTGTTTGCTAGTAGACGAAGTCTTTTGTGCACAGCATTACGAACCAGTGAGGTAGCTGGAGTTAAAACCAGCTTTTCGGATTAATTTTCATGGACATCTTGTAAAGTAGGTTTTAATACATTCAACATTATCCTTAGACTTGTTTTCATAAGATTGCTTAGCAGTTTTCAGCCTCAAGTTCCTGTTTGCATGAACTTTGTATCCCGGAAATCAGAAGCATTGCCTGAAGGTAAAGATAGCCGATTGTGACTTTTAAGGGTAAAGGTCTCCTAACAAGTAGAGAAATTTCTTTTTTTCCGCGCCAGTTGTTCGTATGCTGTTTGAGACACTCTGACTGATTTGTTATTTGGTTACTCCATTTCCCACTGCTTCTTCAGAGATTTCCATTTTTCTCTTCCTCTTGTTACTCTTGACCAATCTGGACCTGCATGTTCCTTGAAGAGATTTGTCCATCTTCTTCTGGGTCTGCTTGTGTTCTTTTCCCTAACCGGGAGTTCCACATGGAGATCTTGTAGGTCCATTTATTGTCCTGCATTCTTGCGACTTGACCCCTCCATTGTCGTTTGCTTCTGGTAGCTATTTATGCGACGTCTGTTGTCTGAGATAACTGATTTATTAACACTATAGGGATTTTGCCCTTTAAAGTTATTCCCAGGATCTTGCGTTGCATTCTTCTTTGGCATATTTGAAATTTATTCTTTTGTATGCCTGTTAGTGACCAAGTCTGGCACGATATAGGTTTAAAATGTCTGGAACCCGATTTTCTTAGTGTTTGGTCTAACAATATAAACTTAAGGGCCCAAAATGTTTTACAGGTTAATGAGATCATTCTTTGTACTTCTTTTCCATTTTATCATGGAAGGAAATATGTTGTTAAGTATGTATATTCGCTCACATGTGTGAGGACTGTTCCATCTATTTTTATCGGGGTTTGAGATTCGTTTGAAATTGTCTTCAGTTTGTTTAGTGGTAACCCTGAATTTTTTTCCGGAAGGTATACCTCTATAAACGATCCATACCCTCATGGGGACATCTGAGGTGATACTAGATCCACTAGCGGTACAAATATTGCAATAAAATCGTGATGCACATTATATTTATTCATTTTAGTATTAATGCTCTTGAATTTGAGGCTATACATCCATTAAATTAATTTGTATATTGTACTGACTATTTAACTGCAATGTAAATAAGATTTGTTACATAATTCAGTGAATTTCATATTATATGCCTAATTTTAAAACATTTTGAAAATTACACAATATTTTTACTCGTTATTAAATTCGATAAACGCAAAGCAACATATCTCAGATTAATATCAAAGGTTATTGAAGGTTCTATTGCAGAAAAGGGAGAAGGAGTTATTCGGTTGTGGACAATGGACAAAAAAAAAGTTAAAAATAGTATGTCGATGTATGCAGTAAAACGAAACTATAACACAAAAAACTGTTTAATAATGTGCCACAATAGCTTTGGCAGGTTTGAGATAAATCTTATCCACTGCTTTATTACTTCTTCGTACAGACTGCTAAATAGAGCGAAAATAAAGGAATAACGGAAGCGCGCTGTAAATTAAAATGCCGGACATAGCTTGGCTTGAAGGCGGTGCCCACAGGCGACATTGCGATTTCCTTTTTTGCTCCGCGCTGGAATAATTCAGCAACCTCCAATAGATAAGTGGCTTTATTGACGCAGTTTAAGAGCGGTTTAAGTTCCGTTTCATTTGCTCCTGGACATTTCCGGTTTAATTCCGTTTGGGATACGCAATACTGCCGGCTGGTTCGATATAGCTTCTCGCGTTACATCATTTAGACTTGAAATCAATGTCACGCAAGTGGCATATCCAAATCGTAGAACAAATGAGATTTAACAGCCCTAAAGTTATATATTTTGATTATCAGAGAAATGTTCAAACTATACAGGGTGTTAATGAAATACAAAGAAATAATTTCAGAGAGTGTCGAGGTGCCTTAGGCAGGTAATTTGATAGGGATAACCTATGGCCTATCTGTTCAAATTTCGAAGCTATGGCTATAAGTTTCTAAAACGCCAGTACGCCACTCGCTAATGAATATGACCCTGCATAACACACAACAACGAGGAAGGTTTCAGAATGTATTGCCTGGCGCAATGATTACAACATGAGCTTTTGAGTAAGGGCCAGTCATTTGAAATTCATTCATTACATGTTTTATTGTTGGTAACTTTTCTGACATAGTCCTAATAATACAGATTTTAACTGATGTTTTATGTTGATGTTTCAATTTATACGCTTAAATCCTAACCTATAAATTCATTTAATTACAATCCTTATATTTGTTATTGCACTGACCAATCAGAATGGTGTCCTGAGTATGTGTTAGGTAAATTAAATTTAACGTATCATGTTAATAGTAAGTTAATGTTAGTAAAACATACATTGTTGAAAAAGAGAACAAAACTTGAAAGCACCAAGTGAATTTCACACACAGTTCTATCGTATGATTATCGCAGCACTACATATTAAGAAAAAAGTTAACAGCATGACCAAAATTGACCCAAGGCCATGTATTCCTCCATGTATTTTTTACTTTGAGGTATATTGAAAGATGGCGCTTTTGCTGAAACTACATGATCTATAACGTTTGTTGATCATGTAGTAATGGCCCTTTGTTCACTTGCAAAGTTGAACAAAGGGCCATTTTATAACTTGGACACGAGTTTTCATTTAAGTTCAGCCGCCTGTAGATCGGTGCTGAAATAATCTGTACGGTATATCTGCATTTTGGACAAGAGCTAAGAAAATAAATAAAAGGAAATGTATTTTTAACAAAATTAACAAAAAAAGTCCGTGATTTGAATTCCGCCGTAACTTTGAATGCGGTATAACTGCCATTCCAAACCTTAGCCTTTCATACGACTGGGGTGAAAAAATTATTTTAATTTAAATTTATCTTAATAATGCGGCTAACTATGAAAGAGATATAAGTCCTGGAAGATTTCCAATCGCTTCTTAGCATTAATATTTCTGTAACACGAGAACCTGAGAAGTCTCTGGGTATATGGATTTATATGGGGGGATAGCGATTATGATTCGAAAGGACACAGTAACTCGAAAAGAAGAGCATCCATACAGTAAATCGAAGATACGTGGTTCAAGCCTTGACCATCAAAGTTTGCTCTCTGGCCCTGGTTGCAAAAGTACAGTCGTAGTTGTCTTGTGCCAAATTTAGCCAAAAGTCAATGAAATTTGGGAATTTTTTTCAATATAAATCGCTCAGTAGTCTAATATTTAAAAACCAAATTGATTAATCTAAATTTTTTCTCAAAGAAAGAAATCGGTTCATCGAGAACAGGAAGCGAGTGAGATATGTACGTATATGACCACAACCAGTTTATGTGCAAATATTATGAATCCCGTTATCGAACTTCCTGAGGGGGCGGATGTTCAGTAGTTGTATTTATTGAGGTGTGTGCAGAAACACCGAAGTGTATTTAACTACTAACTTTTGTAGAAAAGTCGCAGAAGATGAGAAATATTTGGAGCCACTGGAAGTGAAACGTGCTTCCATCCTAACTTCTGGTTATGGGTAGCCTGTGGTTCATTCGGCATACTTTAAACCTGAAATAAATGAGTACACATTGCAACGATTTAAAAAATAGAATGCATTTGCTGCAGCAGTCAAACTTTTCGAAAACCCTTTACTTGCTCCCATCTCTCTGAACATAAATTTCTTATTCATTCATGTTAAATCGGAATTTTCAGGTTTCTGACAAATTCGTTGCCAATGTATGCACTGAAGGTAATTACTTTCAAAAATGCAAATTTTATTTCTCTGCAAAAAGGAGCGCAGGAACAGCAGGAGTTAGAACATACACATAGTTTTATTTCAAACAGCATTCTAAATTAGTACTTTACATAATTTTGACCAGCATATCAAATGTCAAGCATTTATACACTTCAAAAATTATGGGCTGCAAAAAAAGATGACTTAAAGTTAGACATACTTCTCGGTGAACCTTTATTTCGAACAAGTTCGAATCCTAAACGCTGTTATTGAAATTTAAGTAAATTTATATGCTTTAAAACATGTGCACTATGAATTCAACGCACAGTTTTAATTTTAGAGTAGAATAATGCTAAATTACGTAGACTTAATACCATAGTGTCGTCATTAACAGGCATGCATGTGGCTTTTGTGTGTAAGAAATGATCACCAATAAACTATAAAAAGGACGGCACCTACTATTGATCATTGAGGGAAGAGGATGCATTCACACGTACACAATAAACAGTAAACGAAAGCTATACTGCCAAAGACTGAATAACTCTTTAGATTAACGGCCTTTAAGCTTGGTAGTACGGTACGATTACTCGAGTTAAGGGCCGATAGAGCCATGCCGAAAGATTTCGGTATATTGTGTAAAGTGGGTGCTAATTTTTCTTCTTTAGTTATTGCACTACATATACATTGTATTGAAGAACGGGTTTTATGTACGATACACATATAAAAATTGGGTTTTTGGAAGGAGATTCGCAAGAAAGTATCCTGGAAATTGTATTCCAAATAGAGAAACTCTTCGCCAAATTGTTAAATATTGAGAGACAGGATCTGTAATTTCCTACGCAGATGCCGACAATGTATTGTCGCTAAGGAGCATCCTTTTCAGTATCTGATAACACAGGTTAATGTTCATTATTTTTATAAGTTTTAAATGCAATCGTTTTGTGGCATACGCAAAAATATAACTACTAAAATAAATAATAACTTTACCCTCGTAGACTATATCTCCCTTTTCCCTGTTGCGGCAATTACAATTTTACCAGTTAGCAGTTCAAATGAGCTCACTGTATATATAGAATTAAAATGACTACCAGAAGTCATTCTTGAAGCAGATAATGAAGCTCTTTTTCTCTTGGCGCGAAAGTCAATTGTGCTTAGACCTACCGCAGAGTCCTCTGAGTGTTCTACCTTTTAGTCTTTCAGCATCACGACAGAAAGTAGAATTAAAGGGGGCCATGTGATTAGCACACTGACATTCCACAGGTGATCTTCACTCGGTTTTCGAGATCGAAGGACGCCACCTTTCTATCAGGGATCTCCCTAACTGCCCTCACGAGGCTAGTGGGCCCCTTTCCAGACCTGCCTAACTTAGAAATTTTATAAGCACTCACCGGGGATCGAACCCGGAACCTTCCGGACTGCAGTTGGACTAAGGAGACGATCTATGAAGCTTATAGGTAACATAAAAGAAGAAAAAGAATTAAAGGTTAAAATATTTGGAATGATGATATAGTTAGTTTAGCAAAAAGCAAAGATCAATCTGTCAAACAGAAAACGATAATATATATTATTAAATGTTGTTCTATTATAAAACTAGAGATAAGACAACTTCAAAATTAAAGTTGGAATAGCTAAATTAGTAATTTAGAATATAAAATGCATGAATAGATACTCAAGTGATGCATATAAGATAATTAAATATTCCAACCAAGAAAAGAAACATACAGCTAAAATAAATAATATATCAAAATATGGTTAGATATTATAGTATCATCCATCAGCACGTAAAGGAAAATGTAAATATGCTACATGTGAAATAAAACTTTGATTCCTAAACATTTTAAATATTAATTGACGGACATATCTGGTACCAGAAAAATGAAAAGATGTTTCAATTATATCAAGTTTTAAGAATAGAATCGTATTAATTTCAATAATTATTGAAGTGTGTCTCGTAAACATACCAAAAAAGATAAGTATGTGCAAAATTACAGGCAGTTCAGAAATTGTTTTCAGTGGAGAACAACGAGCGTTTAGGAAAAGAATATCCTATGCTCATTGTGGTTTATTTTTAAAACAAATATTCAGAAATGACATGAATTTAATCTTTAAATACTCTTTGGTTTATTTATTATAGTATTTGATATCATCATCATTTTTATTGTAATATGCATGCTTGTAACAGCTATACTTGATAAGTTCAAGGGATTAGAAGGTCTTCCAATATCTCCCCTACCCATTGGGCGATATTCCGAAAGTCTGCATGGGAATTTGGTGGTGTCCATTCTTTCAAATGTGTTTCTTGTATGCGTAATTTTTAAAAATTGTTTTAAAAAATAAGTCAACTAGAGGATTCGCCGGCGGAGGCCGACGGTAGCTAAGGGACATTTAGATGGCCGAGCTGCAAGCCGAAGGATGATGAGAGGTCGGTCACTTAAGTCTTGAAACGCAACATCGACTCCTTTCTAATAAGAGGTTATTGAGAGAAGAGTAATGAAGTAGATTATAAAGCAAATGCTAAGAAAATGAGAAACTTTACTGAGAAAATTCTAAGTCCCCAGGAGAGGATCCAGGATGTGATTCTTAAAGTATCAAAATAACAAGGAGATTTTAAGACAAGAAGATTCGTTAGGCGAGGCACTTATAGTTGTAATCCCTTCATACTCTTCGAGCAACAGGGGAGCCTCGAAGCAGGCACGTGAAAAATTAAAGAGTGTCTGGCTTTACTCACCAGATACTCATAAATTGTAAGGAGCAGTTAGATCTGAACATCCAGCTGTGTGAGAGCGACCCAACTGTCAATATGTCAATTCATTTCGTTATTTATGCTTGTTGTGATATTATCAAAAAGGGTATGGGGGTAAGACATCGTTTCTGTTCTCTTCTAAAACAATTGAAATGTAAATATGTCTTATGGTGCGATAAAAGTGTACACAGGAATAGTAAACATACCACAAAAAAGGAAGTTTACCAAATGTGAAAGGATAAGGGGTTAAATAGAACATAGTCTGGTTGTAAGGGAAATTGGGTAGAAAACATATACAAAATGTTGAGATCAAGGCTGTGTTCTATCTTCTTCAAAACACTAGGCGAAAAGGTCGGATGCTTGCGTGAAACAGTGGTGTCAGTTGATGTTTATGATGTTTGCGACAGAAGGGATGTCACTTATTTGGTAATATAGTTTTGTGAAATCTTCAATATACCTAGGAAATTTAATTTAATTTAATTTACTTGGGATCTATTTTTCATCCTTTTATCTCATTACCAATCTCATTTCCACACAAAAGACGAAAGACACGGGATAGATGCTACTTATAACATTTTGGAATTTTTTTCGTACTTTTCTTATTGTACCATTCATATAATTGAATCTTTCAGTTTTTTCTTGCGGGAAAATTACTTCTAAATATAGCATTACTGTTTCGAGAAATTTAAATTAATTAACTTGAATTATTCTCGATAGTTAGTTTAGCTTGCATTACACGTTTGCCCTGAAAATCCATAGTTCTTTTTCGATAGATGTTTTATATAGCTCATGCTGTTTTTTTCAATATTATTCTAATTATTTAAGATAATTACTTTAGCATAAAAACCATTATCATTATATAATTTCTATTATATAAGCAACCTCTATGGCTGGCGGAGTTCGTCAAGGCGCGGATTCGTGAACAGGAGTTCCGAAGTTCTATTTCCTCCAGGTCCATCCTTCCTGACAGATTTTTTCCAGGTTTTCCTCAGTCTTCATAAATAGTAAATGAACTGAGCCTAGAAAAATTTTCCTTTCCTACTTTATCATCATATATTTCATGTATTATTGCCTTTTTTCAATATAATACAAATCCCCTAAATAAATAATAAAGAAATTGCGAGACAAGATCGATCCATATATTAGTACTTTAGTTATAATAGTTGGGAAATTTTCTTTGAAAATCATTTATTTTTATTCAGAAACTAAAATATATTTGTTGCATTTAATACATTTAAGCGAACATTGCTCTTGAGTTTGTAGAGGCCAAAATAGTTCTTTCCAGGTAACAAGAAATAATGTGTTAAAGAGAAAATGAAAACTACCTGAGATTCCTAAAAACAAAATATGTAACCACGAGCTAGAGGTTTTCGACACCAAAGTTTACTTGAAAACACGAAACATGGAATATAAACACTCGCTCCCTAGCTTTCTCAACTCGCGAACATTGGCAGAAGAAAAATAACAAAGTTTTCCAATTCTATCATACATGTTGGGGGGAATAAGAAGTTGCGGCAGCAAGAAGGAAACGCGCTTCTCGAATGTTGTTGCTTCTTCCCATGATACCAGGAGTACTTGCTGACAGGTCGGTATCGCTCTATAAACACGCGTTTTCTCGCATCCTCCCCACTTCAACTGCCGCTTTTATGTCGAGTATATGGGCTCTGGAACAGCGCACGTATACACTTTCCTGATGGATGTTACAACTTGAGGGGTCGACCGGATAGATGGTGTGAGCGAATGGAACGATAGAGAGGTAGACGAATAAATGACTGGTTGGAAGTATATGGCTAGATGGACTAGATAGACTGATGGATGGATAAGTTTCAATTACATGAGTAACTTGAAAACTTTTCAGAGACAAAAATTGTTGTCGTATAAAGTGAAAACATGCTAAGGCAGAAAAAATACCCGCAGAAATGATCGAATGTTAATGTGATTTAAATGTTTTGTTGCCATACTAAACAGCACAGAGAACAGAAAGTTTTTAGTGTTTCTAAAAATATATCTGAATTGTTAAACATTTTTATATTACTACAATGAACTAACCCCCTCTATTTATTTTCAAAAACAACTTGACATTCTTTCTTTCCCATGTTCACAATATTAAGGCGTTTATTATATACAATATATACACTCAATGACACATTACATTCATTTTATAGCTCCAGAGATCGTATATAATGCTAAATAATACCGAAATCGAACATATATATTTATATAAGAATCAAACTTATGAATATATAGAGTTATGCATAGACTGTATTCATAGATATATTGCATGAACTCATATACACTCATCCACCTGCGGTACCTCAGTAGTTAAAATGGACCTTAAACTTCTATTCAACAAAATATACACACATATACCTTCTCTCTCTCTCTTCCCCACCCCCTTTTCTCTTGCTGTTTCCGTTTCATACGTCTTAAGATAAATTCCAACTCGCTCCAGCATATTTACATGTAATTATGCTAGAGGAAGTTGGAGTGCTCTTATGCGCCCTTTTCAAAGAAAGGACACGGCTTTGATCAGTTCTCTTCCTGCTAATATTAATAGTAGTAGTAGTAGTAGTAGTAGTAGTAGTAGTAGTAGTAGTAGTAGTAGTAGTAGTAGTAGTAGTAGTAATAGTAATATTAGTAATAATAGTAATATTACTATTACTAGTAGTAGTGGTAGTAGTAGTAGCAGCATTAGTAGTAGTGGTACTAGTAGTAGTAGTAATAGTAATAGAAGTGATAGTAGTAGTAGTAGTTATGGTGGTGGTAGTAGTAGTAGTAGTAGTAGTAGTAGTAGTAGTAGTAGTAATAGTAGTAGTAGTAGTAGTAGTAGTAGCAGTAGTTGTAGTAGTAATAGTAGTAGTAATACTAGTAGTAGTAGTAATAGTAATACTAGTAGTAGTAGTAGTAGTAATACTAGTAGTAGTAGTAGTAGTAATAATAGTAGTAGTAGTAGTAGTAATAATAGTAGTAGTAGTAAGAGATATTCGTATTACATTCAGGCTCGATTTCCTGCCTTCTGATATCCTCTAACTTGTTCTAACCTTGTTCTATACGTTTTTATTATTTGCATTAATAGAGGTCAATTTCTCCGAGTCCTCTGCAAACCAAAAAGTTAGTGTTATATTTTTCATCTGGTGTCTATAGCATTTATCGCAGTGTTCACTAATGTCCTTCTTGTATTATTAACCGTATCTTCGTAACAATCGATCTCTCTCATGACTCCACAGTTTGAGGTTCCTTTGAAGAGCCCGAGAACCCTTTTCCAAAAACGACTTAATTTTATTTACACATTCAGTTCTCCCGCACCTCCATATTTCACTTCCATATAGCAGAAAAGACTTATTCATGGCACAGCACATCCTCCTAGTTTATTACTGGTATGCCTGGAACACGTAGTAACTCAATTTGGTTCACCTCGTTCTTATAATTAATAACAGATCAGTGCATGTTCCAGTTCCTACTTACATTAAAGATTACTTCTAAATAACAAACATTTATAAAATGTTGTATTTCTTGTTAACTTTTCTATCTCTGTCATACACGTAGTCGTTTTTTAAAATTATTGTTTTGACTTTGTTAACATTTACTACCATACCCAAATTCAGGCAGTACTCTTCTAGGATATGACTATCTTTCTCTAAACCATCTATTGAGTAGTGTAGTAGTGACGTAAGGTGGCAGCGCGCATGGAGGTTTGAATAATCTGGTGCGTTGAAACACCCGATATGTAGCAAGAACGGGATGGATACATTCTCATATAACTATATCGTTTAAAGCAGCTTCCAACAGACATCAAAAGGCTTATGGTGGATATTAAAAATCAAAGTAAAATACAGCGTCATAAACAATTAAAACAACCTAATATTTTTGTAGCATGACTTTTGTGACTTATCATCACATTTAGCAGTTAACATGAATTGTGAGCTTGGACGTGTGCTCTTTATTTGTTGAACATTTGTACACAGAAGTTCCCGATATAGAGTTCAGGGCTACAAACAATGCCATCATTACTCACCGCAGTGTTGAGCGTAATATTTCCTTAGGTTGGCACTTCTTGTGTTTCATTACCGCATTATCCCGAGTGTAAACCTGGACGCTATTTACAGGCTGAGATGTAATCTTTAAGATTAATGCCATCCCGCTGGTTTGTGCTGAGGTCACAACAAAAATAACTACCGTGTTGCTACACCTCAGCAGGGGTATGTAAAGTAGAGATACCACATCATTAACATACGGCATTTTAAAAAGAGACCTCTTCTGTTATAGCATTACGCCACCGCACATAATAGGAAAAACAAATGGAAGATTCGAAAAATTTTCTCTCTTCCAGTTACTAACATTTGGATTACGAATATTAAACAACAGACCAAATCAACATGTTTAATAAAAGTAGAACCTTTACCTGTATTGGAGAAAATCTCCACGATAAATTTATTTATAAATAACTAAAATTGTAATATTGACGTTCTTTTCCCAGCTATTTTTTTTAAAATACTCTCAGAATTTAAGTAATAATTAATCACAATTTCAGTATTTCAGAAAAATAACCAATATAAAATGGGTTGTGCCAAGGATAAACCAATTATGTTGAATTGTTAAACAAATATGTTATTATTAACTATACCTCTGTTTCCTCAAAAGCGCATAGGCCGCGGAGGAAATCCACTTGATATCTATACAGGGTGTTCACAGAAGCTCTTTATGACCATGATCATTACGTGCAGCTCTCTGTAGTCATATTTATTAGGAACAAAACCTCAAGATGTTAGTGTTTACATCATAGATACCGAATGCGTGTGCTGCACCTATCACGCCGAAGACATCAAACCACGTGTGTTAAACCATATCTATTGGAATGCCCTAAATGGCAATATTTATAGAAACCCAGTCCTTTTGGAGGGTAGCTAGGCTTCAACTTATGCACTAATTGCATTTTGTAAGGATGAAACTTCAGACGAGCACGTAAAATCCTGGACACGATGGATTTAGGGATGTTTAACTGCAGGCCATCACTATGCACAGATTTCGTAGGACTGCATATGTACCTCTCTCGCACACGTTCCACAATGTTCGCATTGATAAGTTGTTTCCCTGAACGGACTTTCCCTCACATATCCATGCCACAGTCGTCTTGTGATGAAGTGCCTGATGTTGTCACTATGCTCTTGTATTCCAAAATACTCAATTACTTTCAATAATCAACAGGATTCAAACCTAATTGATAACTGTTGTTGATTTGATTTATTTACAGACGCTCTTCAATATCTCAGGTCATCAGGTCCCATTCAATTCACAAATTTTGCTCAGAGGCCTCTTCTTTCAGGCTTGAGATTCTTTTTCGTGCCGTAAATGTACGACACGGGACCCACGGCTTTACTTCCCTTCCGAAAGAAGTCATACTTAAGATTTTTATGCCCGAAAAAATCCATCGATATTGGCCGGGTTTGAACCCGCGATCTTGGGTTTAGAAGGCAAGTGTGGTTATCACTACACCACCGGGACCGAATGAATTAATTAGAACAATGTAACAAATGACAAGCGAAAGAGTAATAACCGATAGTTTTTTTTTTCTCTCCTTCTTATGGTAACATCTAATATTTCCGTTGGTAATCGCACATTTTGCGATATTAAAAAAAAAAGTCCTTTAATCGTTCTTTCTAATTCGGTAAAATGCATATGGTTTACAGTCAGAAAGTGATTAGTGAATTCGAAATAGGTGTCTGATCTGCTCTCTGCTTTTGCAGCTACTTAAGCCAACTGAAAGAACTAGTTTTACACAAACATTAGTGATATTTCAAATGTTAAAAATACTTTTACCATTAAATTAGGTAATATTATATAAGCCTTATATCTAAGTTAATATTTGGTAAAGTTTAATTATATTTTTTATTTTCTGCCTTCCAATAAGAAGTACTGAAACTAAATCTTTCATAAAATCAGATTATTTATTTTTTGGAGATGTAATAAACACCATAAGCACAAATATTTTAGATATGCTAGATCGATTTTATTACATCTTAAAATTGTAATGCGCTGTTATCCACACCTCCACTGACGTCACGCTATTAGACTGGTTTTTCCATACATTGTATTTTACTAATCTTAAATACAACACAGAAATCCTCTAAAATACTAATTAGGTGACAAAGTCAATTAACGCCATGCACAATTTAACTGCAAAAGAAAAAACTTTTGAACACGATACCAGATTATGGTAATGCATTACAGTTATTTAAATGCTGGCACTTGCTTTATCATTATGTTAATCTGAAGATTCGATGTTGTCTTGCTGCCAACTGATTAGCTCTACAAGAAAACTGACAGTTCATGCATACGCAAAACGATTGTGTTACTGGCGGCAAAGTTACACCAAGGCAACTCGACGAGATCTTGAGATATTTAAAATGGTTTTCTGGTTTCATGTCATCTCTGAATCGTTTTCTTCAGCCCTAGTTGTATCTGTGACTCGCTTGACGAGAGTAATGCGGGAGTTGAAAGAGGCGGTCAGCATAGACGCCGCTGGCAAACAATGGAATACAGTGCGACACAAAAACTGTAATGCCCGAGGCGAGATGCGAAATGAAACGACGTTTCTGGCGAACAAGGTCAGCGGAGGATGTACATATATGTCGGACCGTGAATTGTGACTTAAGGGCGTCACTGATTTCTTTTGTTCGTTTTGGATAGTTCTATAATCTAAAAGAACAGCATCAAGTTGTTTTAGTGTTCGGACTCAGAAAATATTATCAACGATGTAGAAAGAAGTTTTAGCTTTATTTATATTTATTTAATTAAATTTATTTATATAAAAATAAAATCTTGCTTATCTTTTTTACTTATGCCATTAGCTAGGTAGCCTAGTCCGGGAATCTTGCACTATTTGGATTTTTTTCTTGAATAGTGTTTTACCACTGAGGCACCACAGACGGTGGACACTGATGATAAGAAATTATAAATTGAGAAAGGATTTTTTTAAGGAAGGAAACGTTCCAGGTCTAAGTTTAGGGTACCTCTCCGGCATTTGTAGTTATGAGGACTGAGTAAAACCTGGAGATAACCTTAGTAAGAGAGGACGGTCCTGGAGGGATTCGAACCCTCTCCTGCTCACCAGTCCGCGCCTTAACGACCTTGGCCACTCGTGGGGGTTCTATTTGAATAATGAAATGGTGGTATTAACAATTAAATTTATTAACAAAGTATATTTCATTTAGGCTATGACAGATTTTAAAAACTGAGTTTTTTTTTTTTTTTTTTTTTTTTTTTTTTTTAAATTCCCTGGCGATGCGTACTGAGAAATTTGTTCTATTAATGGAGATCATATTAAATATATTATGCGGATGGTAATGCACATCTAAACCATCAAAGAGCTATGAACATATATATCCTATGTTTGGTATCTTCTGATAGATAGATCTTCCAAGTCTTTACTGGAATTTTTGATAGCAGTGCAGGCTGTTCCGCTAAGGAGCCTAAAGATATACATGCTTACAGTTTAAAAATAGAGGAGGTTACTGTTGTTATTTCTATTTTATAAGTTACATTGCTATAACTGCCAGATATATTTTTCTTTGGCGAGTTAGCGTAACAGTACATTTTGAGTTTGAGTTTGAGCTTGAATCGCGTTATCAAAGTAATTTCTGTTTCTATTATTTGAATATAACTTTCAAAGTATAAACAATAAAGCTAGAAAACCTATTTCTAATGTTCGTTGCAGTTGTTTAGCTATTAATTATATATAATTAACGATTTATTGTGTAAATTGAATGGTATATTGCTATGGTTTTACTCTGTTTGAGCAAATCATTGTGTAACATATAACTAGAGCTGGACAATAGCTACGTAAACAAGGCTAACCGGGTATTTGGCAAACATCGAAACAATGAAAATACAGTGAGTGGTTCTTCAGTTAGAAGAATATGAAAGTTATTCATTCGGCTGGATATTATTTTCAATAAATATTTGTATACAAACTGTTTTTACTAAAATTTGCTTGCAATTCTACTGTCGCAATTGCGGAACCTTATAAACTATTCCTTGATTCGCCAAGTTTAATTATTTCCAGTTCTCATATTCATAAAAATACCTCGGAGTTTAAGTTACGTCGTAAGGTGATGTCATCTCTATTGTGAGTAGACATTTTTCAAAGTTTGACGGTTCACTGTATAAAATTTGAAATCGAAGCTCAAAAGTATATATATTGGGGCTTAAAGGCAATGATTCCAAAGAATGAAAATTTGTTTTTAATTACACAATTTTGCAAAGAATTGCCGCTTTTCGAACAGCTCTCTTCTCGGCCAATGCTTATAGGTCATTAAGTATGAATCACAAACATTTTAAAAAGGACGCAGAATCATTAAAGTCTAATGATATGTCTTCGTTACTTTGGCCAGTTGGTGTGATCTACAAACTACTCCCAGTATGGCAATCAACCCCTATCAGATATTCACAGTCTATTAGAGACCCCTCCCCATACCTGAAGTGAATTAATCCTTAAAGGCAAATGTTAACACTGCATGACCATCAGGGTAGGAGGGTTTGGCTCACATTTTGTTTTTCTGTCGAAGTTTTCCGCTTGTATGCGCACGCACGTTCTAATTAGACCATCACATATATGCGTACACACATTCGCACACGTGTATGTTTGCGGTACAGACGACGCTCGCTTCAGTTCAGTAATTACATTCTCGTGGAAGTCCGGAGAAAACAAATTTTCTGGTGCCCACGATAGGGTGCGTAGCAGGTTACTCATTTGTTGCATGTATCTCATCAAGGGTGACCCTAACCCACCAAAACTCACACACGGTGTAATTTATTTGATAAATATTCTCCTTTTGTATTTTACTTCCAACAGACTGTTGTTTATAGTAAGTTATTTTTATAGTTTTAATGCACTTCACCAACATTTATTATATTTCTTGATATGCAAAATATATTTGATAATTATATTAGTTTAAAACATTTAAACTCTTTCTGTAAGTTACAAAATATTTGTACATATAGAAAAATGTTTCTAATACACCATGCCACAGTTATAAAGGCTGCATTCGACACTCTTCCATTGATGCCTGAACAAGTGAATAGCAATAAAATTGTGGTAAAAATAAATCAGCTATAAATGTAAGCATAGTTCAGCGATACACAATTTAAATGGTTATTCTATACTTGAAACAACATATTTAAAGCTTTGTATATTTAAATCTTCAAAGCTTTATTAAATCTTATAACATTTATTACACAACAATACATCAAATTTCTGGTAAATAAATACCAGGGCACAAGCACCATATAAATTCTCCCTACTTGACAATATATAACGTTTTTTAAACTCTTCCTTTGATTACAATAACTTTAACATATTGGATTAATAAAAAGTATTAGAAATAAATCTTTAAACCATTATAATATAATGTAATCAATACGTTTGCCATAAAATATTCTAAAATCACGTTTTGTCTGTGTTACTGAATATATATGGTGTAGAAGGCTCCGGACCTAACAATTTAGAATGAAGATTCAAAATTCCCACATTTTCGGAGTCTTCTTTCTGTTCAGGAAAAAAATTAAGACACACCACCCAGCATATCTACGATATCGGCTTTCCAGACATTCGATCAGATTGAATCAACACTAAACCAGGTGCACAATGCCGACGTGACCAGGTGAGGATGCAGTGAAGAGGGAGGCTGCTGCGCAAGAACGGTACACTAAATGTATACCCTTTCAGGTCTTCACAACAAGGATAACAAATAAAAGAATACATTAGAATTTTATGCATTTTTATTTTAATACTAAGTAATGCTTTTTAATGCATAGATACATCGTAACAGAACAGGACGTGGATTAAGACAGTCGAAAAGTCTTGCACAACCGGACACATTCTCATAATGCCAAATTCATGGCTTTTATTCCGACAAACCCGCATTCCCTTTGTCGGAGCCTCTGCAACCGATCTAACGATGAAGCTATTGCCCAGCCAATGTGAATTACTGTAACCTTTATTTTATGCAGCAGGCCAGTTAGTCATCAAGATCATGCAATTCCGGCATGAACAGCTTTGAAACGCCTCATTATAATTTTCTTTCACCTAACATAATGGCAAGAAATTGCTTTTCGTTCTGAATACAAGAGGTTTCCTGTTCTGCAACAACGCATGCTCTGATTTCTCAGTTCACCTTCGATGTAAAAAGTAACTCACTGTAGATTGTAATATTTAATAGGAAGTTGTTCTTTTTTCATATTTTGCAATAATTATTGATATACTTCCATTCTGCTCTTAGGAAAGTTTTTGTTAAGGAATGCAAAAGGAATTGTTTTGCTTCAATAATGTCTTAAATGATAGATTATGGAATAATAAGTCAGACTGATGTATTTGACAAGCTATACATCATTCTGAACTTCAAGAAATGAAAGAATAGGAAGAAAAACACACACGTTAAAATAGGCGGTCTGAAAAGTCTGGAAAGTTCTTGGCCTAACAATGGAGGAAGAACCCTTAACCCGAACTTTATCTTATTTTTCAATACAATCCCCCTTGAGGTCAATAAATTCCTTTCAGCAATGCTCCAATGCTATTACCTGTCTGTAAATATGGTTTCCCAAGAGATCTCGAGGAAGAGTTTGGACTTTAGGAACAGATGAAAGCCGGATTGATAGAATTAATTACATAATTTATAATTAAACTTCAAATCTCTGGCTTTTCTCATCGCTAAAGAGGCATTTAAACAATTGTAATAGTACTCCCCTTTCAAAAAATCAAGTAGTAAAATTTCTTTAGACTCCTAAAAGACAGATGCCATAATCTTTCCTATAGATGGAAAATGCATTGTTTTCTATGGTGCTAAACAGTGGCTTTTGTTCACTTTTCTATGTGTACACATTTCGATTCTGGTATGTGATGGTGATGCAAGTCTCAATCAGTTCTCATACTGAAAAACGCCCCAAACACTGTTGCAATGCGTTTTTGATTTGCTGTTAGCTGCTTCTATCTTGAACGAAGTCTTTTCATATGCAATTCTTCGTGAAAAATTCTCGTATAACCTACTCGTTACTTTGGAAAGTCTATTGCCTCAGAAATTTCAAGCAATAGCCATCTCATACCATGAATTTATTAAATTAATTCTGCTTATTGCATTTTTGGATCATCTTCAAGGCATGTATGCCCATGTTTAAATTTAAGAGTTAATAATGAAGTTACACATAGGCGTTTATAAATTTGGCATGACTTTTTTTTTGGCCTTAATCCATCTTTTACACAGAAATTTATCATTGCACGATATTAGTTTTATGCATATTATGGAATATCAAAACTACATTTGCCTTAGACAATTGCATTAAATAAACTATTTAAAACAATGATTTGATACTTGAAATTAATGCTTAAGCCAGTTCTACCGATGCTCTATTATTTTTCCAATTCCACGGCCACCTATGGTGAGGACGTGAATTCTTCAGACGGCACTGTTATTGCATCTTTTTATTGCGCGTAGGCTTGGGATAGTAAGGTCATTTTACTAGTTTTGAAACAGCGCTGTTATTCGCCACTCACTTCAAGAAATCACTTTCTGCATGGTTGCTCAGCAAGAAATTATAATTGTCAATGATGCACATTTTAATGTAACAACACCCAAATAATATCATTATATTTATTGAAGTTATACACTATTATGCTGGGTGGCCCACAAAACATCGTCCTGTCTGCCTTGAGTGTGCATACAGCCAAGAACATTTCTAAGTTCTTTCTCTCCTGTCTAATTACTACTTAAATGATGAATTTACTGCAACCTTTTGGAACGTATCGAAACTAAATTAACCCTCTTGAGATACTTTCTAATGATACATGGCTTTTAAAGCCATAGGCAGATTACTTGGGCTAGTATATTTACTCCAATGTGGTAAGTATGTGTAAATAATGCTTTAACTTAAAGCCAAAATAATATTCGAGGCATAACATTTCTAATCTAAAAAACACCATTACACACTCTTTCCTGAGTACCAAACATTGATTGAAGAACGAGACAGTAGAAATATATGAATTAAAACATGTGTCAAATTTTTGTTTTGTATTAATATAAAAAACTTAAGATTTGATAATATAATGAGTATCGGTACAGAAAGTTAGACACTTTTGTGTAACAAATATAAAAAAAATCTGGTATGACTGAATGACACTGTTTATTAAACTCATTCTAGTTAAAATATAAAATAACAAATGAAACAGATAACAATAATTTATGAATCAGTACTTAAAATGTCATTCCCTGCGGTTCAAAAGCATAAACTTATGAATAATAAAATTTAATTAAAATTAAAGGCCTTAGAAAGTGAAATTTAGTGAGCAATAGTGATACAATTAGAAATGGTAGGAGGTTAATTGAAAGCAAAAATGAAACGATAGGGACATGTTCACAGAATGGTAATAATATTAGCAAAATATTAACACATTTGTGCGAATGGAAGAAAATACATGGAGTAATAAAATATCAGGAAGTCAACAAACGAACTGGGCCGTGAAATATGTATAGAACACTTAAGTAATTTATAGTTGCTATATGCCAATGTCTTACTCAATATTATTGTTTAGTTCTGCTATTAAAATGTTCATTTCGTAGTGTGAAATATTTCTTAGCTAATGACAATTATGAATAAAATTATATTTTAAATAATATCAATATTAAAATACATTATTTTAGCCCTAAGGAATATTTGTACTGAAAATAAAATAAAGCAATATACTCATAGCCCGGCCCTTAAAACTCTACTTGGTTTTCGATCACACGAGAAAATACCTATACAGCAATAAGCTGCGTTTATTTGTTGCGAGGAAGCCCCGTTTGCAGTAGC
Source organism: Metallyticus violacea (assembly GCA_030762175.1). Taxonomy (NCBI): domain Eukaryota; kingdom Metazoa; phylum Arthropoda; class Insecta; order Mantodea; family Metallyticidae; genus Metallyticus; species Metallyticus violacea. The sequence continues at coordinate 72,440,876 of CM060831.1, forward strand.
GCTACTAAGCACAAAGAATCATTAGGTACACCTTTGCAGTCCTGAGAGCTGCTTGCGAAGTTGTAACTTCACTTTCGTCATTAATTCCGGGCACGTTTCTCTCAGAAACACTGTCAACATGCTTGTAACAAGTTAATATAAGGGGCCGAGCCCGCCTGAAACGCGTTAATGCAGCCCCTAGCTTCCCTACTCCACTTCCGTACGTAAATAAATAACGAAGAGGCGTTAAATAGGAAGCTGGGCGCATTGAAAACCACTGGTCACCCCGGGCAGGAACTCCCTTCAAAGTTGCAGCAGGAATTTTGAGCCAAATTACCCTGGGCATCGGTACAATAGAGCAGCGACTTTGTCATGTGGGATTTGTAACGAAAATTTGCTACCGTTAACTGCACCGAATTGGGAAGAGATTTCTAGAAGCTGATGCCATGGTAAAGGCCCTGATTTTCACTTATTATTCTAAATCAAGGACAATATAAGAACTATTCTTACAAATACCTTTAAAGATCATAACTTAATTTCTTTTTCTCGGTTTACAGATGAATTGCATGAAGAACACTAAAACATTATGAGCTCTTCACATAATTTTTCTAAATTAGTTCGTTCTAAAAAAATCCTTTAAAATTTAATCAAAGGTAGTTTTTAATGGTTCTTTGATTATCTTTAATGAACATATATATGGAGTAATTTATGATCATTTTTATAATTTTAGTCCGAAATAATTTTCTGTATCTAAAAACCTTAAAAATAAGTCATAATATTTGTGTTTACAGAACTCTGATAGTGTAAAAATTAAATTTAAGAAATTGTTTTTGGTTAGTAATTATTTCATATTCTGGTAACTTACATTTTTAAGTCATACAGGAAATATATACGGTGCTTCCTAATCAGCCATCTGTCGGGGTACCATGGGCTGCTCGAGTCAACTAAGACCAGATCTCGGCCTTATCAGTCCATAATCTTCCCTTGTGATATACGCTGGTATAACATGCATATTAGATTATTTTTATAATAATGCGTTTTTTCATATTGTCCTGTTGATCCCCTTAATATTTGGAGCCATACTATAGCCACGAATTTCTCCCATCTCTGTCATTTGTTATGCCCTGTAGACATCGAAATTATTTCGTTGCATACATTTTATATTTAAGAGGTGATTCGACTGCCGGCCATGAACGCGCATTTTTCGTATTTGACTCTGATTCTAAACCTTAGCCTCCAAACCCAAGGATTAGTATCACCAAACTTTTGAATGGGGCAGAAAGAAGGCTGAAAGTCGTTGAAAATGATAGCCAATATTTAGAATACTTTGTTGTTATGTACACTTAAGGGTTCCAGTCAATGGAAGATATTTCTTGTCAATCTATTGACTATATTAATCTAAAGAATTGTAAATACAATGTATCAACGTTTCTTGGTGTCACTGAGCAAAATGCATTAAGATAAAGTCCATATTCAGTTAAAACTGATTTTTTAAAACTTCTTAAATATTTTTACTAACCTGTAATATGCATATACAAATCCTTAATAAAAATATATTGTGCCCTTTATTGTGTTGTATTATTGAAATTGATTTTTAGTTGTATTGAGGTGCATAAACAATTTAATAATCCTCTTGTGTAACAACCAAGAGCTAAATATATTGGCAATATAATTCGTTTGTGTTTCACGAAAAGATGAATCCACAAGTGTCTACCAACTCAAACTATAGGATTGCCATCTGTCAGCTTAGAGCAAGAGTATGATGTTAACAGAATCAACAGAAGGACTTTGCTTCTGATTTAGCACTCATATCTCATATCCTGCTGAGAATAAATTATCACAAGTAATGTCAGGAAAGAGTCTGAGATTAACGATAAATTCATTCACTACGTTCCTGAATTTATCTGGAAAGCCCAAACCATCTCGTGATATTTATTTAGGACTCTTTCACTAATAAAATGAAAAATTAAACATAATCCTCTAAGCTTGACTCACAAAATTGTAGTATTGTATATTTGTACTTAACTTTTTTCCAGCAATCTTGTGACAGAAGAATGCCGATTGTCAGTAAGGCCAATAGAGAAGAGCAAAATGCGGGTTTAGGACTATTTCAAGAATAGAATAAGAATAACAGTTTGCGTTATGATAATCGATTGTCCAATGCTTTTGTAGCTATCAATAGCTCCCCACCGCCTTTATCAAAAGTGATAAGTGAAGCGTGTTTAGGAATTATATAGTGGAGGTATAGAGTTAGCCACACTGACCACAACACAAATATACGTAGCGCGATCAAATGGAATTGAATTTTGGATAATTTCACTCCGTAACCCAAGATAATAAAAACTAAAGCCAATCTTACTTCATAAGAAATCGTTTGAACAGCAGCCCGCAACCCGGCTATGATTGGTTAAAATTCAAAATTTTGTTTCGTTTAATTGGTCGATTTTAAGATGACGTCATAGGAGTAAAATAGTCACTGTAGGTCGCTTACGAAGTACAAAACACTGGGCAGCAAACAGTTTTTCTGCCACATTATCCTTAAGCGGTATTTAATTGTTCTTATTTTTAAATTCACACTTTTGTTAGAAATACCAAACTATTAAAGAACGCCACACACACACACACACACGCCACACATGCTGTACCCCTCCCTACTTGTAGCAACCGTTTTAGAAACTGTGTTTTCCCAACCCCAAATTTCGGCCCCGTACGCCATAGTTGATCTTTCAACTGCCCTGCATACCAACTCCATCGTTCTAGGTGCGCGCGCGCGCGCGCGGGTGTGTGTGTGTGTGCGTGCGTGCGTGTGTGTGTGGCCATTTTGATTGTTATAAGGACGACATTAGCATGTACGGCTGTAAGGACCATGCGACAGTGGTATTTATTTGAATGCATTCTAAAACGTTAAAACGTCTATTACTACTTACTACTAAAACAGTTTTTAACCTACGAGTACTATGTTAATAGTTTACTATAAGTATTTATAGAATTTATCAATTAATACAAAAATATCCAGTTGCTCTATAAACTCTCGTACAAGGATAAGACACCAAATGTTAGTTTACCTCTAGAAGCAGGGAGAGATTTCAAAACTGTCTTACCAAAAAGATTCATCGATTACTCCGTCGTTTACAGAGCATACTTGCTTCTCGTGTAGGAAACAAAGAGCAAAGAGGTCTAAAAGATTTTAGTGTTTATGATACGTAAGAAAAATCCTGGGGGTGTTAAGCTTGCTCCTTGGACTCTCTCAGCGAGAAGAGATTTACTTCCGGTAAAGGGACGTAGGAAGAGGTACATACATCAAGTGGCCACTCAGTCCCTACAGGGACAGAGCACTTGAGACTACGGATAAGCATACTCCAGCTTCTAGGGTGGTGTCAACCTCTGCTCTCACTATTTTAAGATGTGAAAATATTTCTTCTCTTTTGTCATAACATAAAACAAGCAAACACATGCTAGACGTCTCTACACAAGCTTCATTTTATTGATGGATGCGTGTTATATGTGTCTTATCTTCACTGCAGACATTAATGCTACTAAATGTTATTAAACATGTTGATTTGTAAATGTAAACCGTTTTATATTTTTGTTAGGGAATCATTTCTGCAGTTGCAGGTATTAGTAGTGGAAGAATCAATTAAATTACTTAACTGAGAGGCATAAGCTCATTTTATTCCATTGTGAAAGCTCCGAAGGAAAGCTGTGTTATAATGGGTGGTTTTTCTTTCGCGGCACCGTTGCACGCGTAACGGCCATAAACGGGAATCAGAAAGTTAGCAACACAGAAATTTTATAGGGTTTTAACTTCAGTAGCTTTGTAACCGTCGGTATAGAGGAGTAGGAAATCGTTTGCTGAGAAGACGTCGAAGTGATTTTTAAGGAAACGTTTCAAAGCTTGGCTAATGTTTCTAGCGTTTTTTCTGTTAGTACTTACTGTCTTTTTATCAAGAATATTTCCCATTTCACAAAATTTATTTACCAATCTTGAAATGGAACTTCGACTTGGAAATTGAATATCAGGTAATCTATTTTGATACAATCTACGTATATCATGAGTAGATTCACGTGTACAAATTGTAAATAAAAACTCTTTGAGAAATAGAATAATTGAATTGAGCCATATTAACATAATGCATGCGCTATGTTATGCTGCCTACTGAATACTTGGTGCATTGTTAAACAACACACAAGAGCATGTTCGTACGTTCCTGGAGTTAACTTGCACTGACCTCTCCTCTGGCTCATTGCTATGAAGGAATGTAGGGCTATGAGAGTTGAATTTCCACCGAGAGTGCAGACATGGGCGCCAGAGATCATTTTCTCTTTGGAATTTCAAGAAAGCCTACTTGTGTGAATATTTTAAAACAATATGGCTCTGAACAACCATGTGGATATAAAATCAATGGCAATGTAGATCAAGTGCATAAAGGAATATCTTTGTAAATAAAGTATGGGCGTTTATCAGCAATCCAGATAGTGTTGAATATAAAATCATCAAATATGCAATTTACTTTAAATAAACCGTATTTATAAGGCATATATCACTCCTGTAGCTTTAATATGAGAATTTGGTGTATGATGGTCTACTTTAACAACAAATTCTTCCATTTTCCACAAGCAAATGTTTATGGTTGAAGATTGAGATATCAACGAACGAAATTCTTATCTATAACCGAGAATCAAGAGCATTAATGTTTTAAAAGCAGGTACTTGTGCCAAGAAGGAAGACGTAAAGGAAACCTCCGCATTAAATATGAAATATCGACAAAGGTATAAGTAGAAGCTAATTATAAAGCAAGATATGGGCGTCGGCGACGACGGAACCAAGTCCGGATATTAAGTGGCGGCTCCGGGAGAGGCAGAGAGATAATGTTACGCTATTTGTCCCCCTTCATTTCCTTTTTTTCCTCACCTTACGCTTTTATTATCATATTAAAGACAAGTGTCTATTATCCAGGAGGCAGCGCATTCTGTGCTGGAGCCGTTCTAGTAAACCGAACCTTTCTCAAAAAGGATTAAATTTTTTGCATCAATCACGGACGCATTTCCCTATGTTTTTATGCATTACGTTTATACTTCTTATGATCACGTTCTGCCCTTCTTTAAAATTATTAATGTAACGTTTTGGTTTATTAACAGTTTACGAAGACAGATTGCTTCTAGTCATCATGCCAGTCATCAGCAGCATTTGGGGCTTAAACCGTTAAGTTTATAATGTGGTGTAAATTACTTGTGGCATATTGGCGTAAGTTACCTTTAATGAATAGGGAACTTTGAATTGCAACACAATGAATAAAATAAAATTTTAATTTTGGGCAGAATTTGAACTTTTATATCGCTTGTATTTTAAAGCTAACTTTGTATATTTAGAGTCAATTTTAAATTTTCTAACTATTATCTAGGGTTGGGTAAATCATTTCTGTCCGGTTTTTAATAAACAATATGATCATTTTCTGGTTAACATAAATTGTGCAGCCTAATCATAAAAATGTATTAATAATGTTTGTGAGTTTCCTAGGGGTTCACTTTAAGCTTACGAACTATTAGTAAGTAATTTGTTTGGGTGGTCAACCAAACTTATGGCTTAGATTTGGTGTTAACCGTCGAAATGAGATAAGTTAAAGTTATCTCTGGTGTCTGCAGGCCAGGCATGGCACCTTGAAACTTGGTCGGGGTATGATTATAGGATTATATTTTCTTAAATTGCGAATGAGAGCACTCTCATGGCAGGGTAAATGGTTGTAATATTTATGTACCTGACGCCTAATTTCATCCTCCCAGGGCTGTATCACAGCTTGGGGTTGCTTAAACTGAACTTTTGTCCAGTGAAGGCGAGTCAATTAGAAAGCAGGCTGCTATTATTGGCCAGCTATACCCAGAAGAGCCAGCATTACTTTACTTGTTACCCACAGGAGTAAACATTCCAGACCCCAACCAAAAAAAAACAGCAAATAACAACAGCAAATCAGATGACGATATGCTCATGTTGTCCACAATGCAGTGAACAACACGAGCATATCGTGCAAACTCCAAGGATGGCATATCCGCCCGCTCCAACGAGGATTAGCTTTTTCTGCACAATCCATCCACCTTAAAACCAAATCAGCAATTTCACCCTACAACCCCCTCCCGTCTCTGCGGTAAAACCCAACACAGGGTAGGGACGCAGCAGCTATACACAGGCTGAGCACTGACTTCAGCCTGCCAGATTACTTCGGACTTCGCCTATTTCTAGGGCTATATGTATGTGTATACATATAAATACAGAGGGCACCAAAAATGTGTACACACTTCAAGCAAAGAATAAACTGCGTTAACATAACAAAACTGAATTCACACAAACAGAAAATGATGAGCACTAATCATCTTAACTTTTGCAGTACAACATTTGCTCAAAATGCCCAGCATCGGCATCGATACACTTCTGAATACGTTGAACTACTGATTGAGCAACGTTTGCGAAAGTGTCCTCAGCGATTGCAGCACAGACCGTTTCAATGTCTTCCCGAAGTGCTGCCAGTGTAGCTGGTTTTCTACGGTATACGGTATCATAAGTCTCAAAATTGTCTCGAATGCGTGCAATTGTTACTCGCGTTGGCGGTTCTGTTCTGTGCACACGTCTACATTGCCTTTGAACTTCAACAACATTCTTGAATTTCCAATATCACTTGAAAATTGCTTTCCGCTGTTCAAACGATAATCTTGGCTCCATTTTGTTGTAGCAACTCTGTCATAATGTATGTGAGTCACATCTGTTTGCAGAACATCATACTACCCATTACTGTTGTTTTTCGGTCCAACTTTGAAATATATTAAATATATATCTACTGTGAAAGTGTGTCTGCATTTTTGGCATCTCCGTATATATGTGACAATTCCGCAGGTCTCAGTACATCATTCCTGAGGAAGAGAGCAATGTCGCCTCTCGAAAGCTCGGAGACACAAACTCTAGTCACCTGGCTGATCACCCTAGGCGTTTTCTACAAATGTTGCCGCCAGGAAAGCTACAACTCGAGAATATTAATCTTTTATCTCTTTTTTTAACATATTAATACTCAGAACAAACAATTTTCGGTTTTTAAGTTTTATATTCAAAACATGATTCTAGAAAAAGAGTAATGTTGCGTGTTGTGCTAAAATTTAAACGTACAATATTTCATACGCTGGGCAATAAGGAAAAAAAAAATTGCAGAAGGTGGCACTGATAAGAATCTTCCACATTATAACCAACTAAACTTCATTTCTTCTAGTGGTAATGAACAAAACACATCTTAGGATGAAAATCAATGTTACACTTAATGCACTGAAATTTAGTACATTTTCCATACAGCACAGCAACGTTGAGTACCATTAGTACAATCGATTAGATGATTTAACTCCATCTTATGGAATTTCATCTGCAACTTGCAAAAATGGGAATAATATAAATAGCAATAATTGAATGAACTATCCAAATTGTTACCATTGAATCAAGGATAAGTTCCTTTACCTTGCAAGGACGCACTCTTCGTGGACCAGCGAATACATCAAGTTCTTTCTTCTAGTAAACTCCAATAAAGGAATGTCGCTATCGATATGTAAGTGTTGGAAATTGCACCATTAACACAAAACCTGTTGGAGGCCAGTGCCATTTCTTACTTCTGATTTTCAGTCCGTACAGCTTGTCAAAAAGATCAACACCCATATATTATACCGATTGTATTCTTGAACCAGATTGGTAATGGCACATTTTTGTATTTCTTCTCTCGACTCCCATCAAGGTCAGCACCATCACTATTAGTGGCGACAGTTACCGGGTTGTTATTATCCCATCTTATCAGGGTAATTGGACTTTCTTCATCCTGTAAGGCTTGCATGTTACCCCTTGGCTATTTTTTTACATCTCTGAGAGGGGCCAACACATTTCAGTCCTTTCTCAATGAAGAATTCTCCTTTAGTTTCTAATTATTCATTATATTATATTTGTCCAGTATTTTCCTTATTTTTGTCTTTAATTTTATGATTATTGTTTTTAATTCCTTTATGTTTTGTAAAAAAAGTAGGATTTTTAATTCAAAATATGTTATTTTTTATTTTAGCAATGGCAATGAATTTTACCAGCAAGTACGTGCTTCACTGCGAAAGGTATCCAACGCGGAACTTCTTAGTGATACATGAACTCAAGAATCATATCACGACCTTCATCCGCAGTTTATTTGCATTGTTCAAATTTTAGTAAACATCCTTCTAGGATTGCTAGGCAACAGAACTGTAGCCCATAACGTATAGGATCGCGTCTAATGAACTAGCATAGTGTTGGCCATAATACAGTCCCATGGCCTCATCAAGTGAAGCAAATTCTTGAAATTTTGTATTCAGTGTACAACAAAAGATCGTGTAGATGATGTCATTGGTATTTTATTTAGATCAAAAAGTTGGGTATTTGTTCAAATCTGTTCCGTGTCATAGTGAATGAAACGACAGCGCTGTGAGAACCTGTATGTATTTCTCAAAACATGGCCCTATGTTTGACTGGAATGTAGCCAGACAGAAGTAGAATTGCCGTGTATTCAAAATAACGTCAAAGAAGTACTAAAAAGAATGTCCTTTTTCGTAGCATAAGCAACAGTTTCCCTGCAAATTAGTTCAAGAAAGCTACTGTCGAAAAATATCCACAAAAGTATGCTTTCTTTCACGCAGCTCTTGTATACCCATTGATCCCATTCTATTATTCCTAATGAACTGTAAATATTTCTCCAAATTCTCATCTGTACATTTTTTTATTTCTTTTGGGGTTTTCTAACTAGTTTAGCTATCTATTGTGAGTTTTGGTTCTGATTTTTTAACAGTGGATATCATTTGACGCTTTGATTAAGATACTAATTTTTCACTTTCTTCTAATATGTTTCCCTTACTAGATTCAGAAACTAAATTAGCAACTGCTAGACAGTTATACATCTGACTTCAGCAGTCTAAAAATACCCTTCCCTATATTCCACCCCCTAACGAGTTCATCATTATCCCTTGGTGCATCATGCTGATAAATGTCGTTTATTCTACAACACCAATTAACAATACATCCTGTTTATCTGCTTGAAATATGTCACAATTATCAATAACCTCAACGGTCTTTGTAAGATCAGTTTCAGTCTCAACATTGTACCTGGAAATAAGTTTTAACCTGTATAAGTGCCCAGCCTATGAAATTCCATACGCTAAACTGTTCAAGGTTGTAAGTGCCATGAAATGTAAGCCTTTGCGTAGATTTAATTGAAATGTAATTTATTGTACTTACAGTTAAAAATAAAACACTTACCGGCGCTCCATTATTTATTATTTTAACTACATCAGCAACATCTCTTGCAAAAAGTATAAGGTTTCAAAATATTAACCAAACATAATACAATAATTATGAATAAATTCGCAAAAGTACACGGGCACACGGATTTAAAGTCTCCCTTTTAACCCCGTATGTGATATACTTTCTTTGTTGCATGAAAACCCATTGTTGGTGCTACTACTTTAACGTTTCCAGTAGGGCTTATTCAGGTTTTCTGTCGTTTGTTGGCATTGTGGAGAAATATATGTATGTTCATTTGAGTGTTTGTTTGTGTAACCTAGATATGTTGCATGTTCAAACTTATTTGACCTGTGTTATTATATATGCAACTCTTATTGTTTAATAAATCATGTTGGAATTATAAATCACTTCTCCCCCGTATTGTAAATTACCTTTATATGGCAATGTACTGAGGGTTTCCCTTCCAGTACATTTTGAAGGCTGAAACTTGAACTGATATTAACGGAAGGGTGTGGAAACTTGGTGATTGAGTTGTAATGTCCTCATACTTAGCACAAGAATGAATGAAGCGCATTTTAAGTTACACATTTTTTATTAAGATGCAGTTTAACGATTGATCGGTTATTAGCTGTCGCCCCACCCCTGTTTGGCTCGGATTATACCGAACAATAATATTTTTTAAACTCTACTGTATCTTTTTAGCTCTTTAAATGACAGGAATATAATAGCAAATTATTTCTAACGTATGACTACCGTGTTCTTTGAGGTGAGAAATATCCAAACTACTATTAGACAGGTGTTGAATTAAATCCACTCTGTTCAAAACCCAGCTTCTGCAGATGACTACGATCCAAGCCTTAACACACTCTAAGCTTTCTCTGAAATGCGATGGTAGGAACTAGCAATTATGTCCTTCTTCAAAGTTGCGACTGTGCAAAGAAAGCGTAGTACTTCCCCGTACTCTATAGGCAACTTCTCCAGCCACGTGTAGTGCGGAGCTGCATACCCGCAGGGCTGCAGGCCTGCCATATATTATTTTTAATGCGTTCCAGCCCGAGGTGCGTGCCCTTCACATAGCTGAAGCAGGGGGTCATGAGTGTACATACGGAGCTTGTAGATACAGCTACAACCAAGAGGAGTAAAAAGTAATGCAGCATCTGAAAGCTATGTAGCCCATATCTTATCTAGAAATATAACACATGTTGTTACTGTTTACCCATTATAAATACGTATATGCAACAAGTTTCTATTTCTGCTCTGCTAAAGTAAACATGTTCTTATAAAATACATTATATTTTGAGAAACAGGAGTCTGAAAATAACTTGTTAAACCTTCAAAGCTTAGCTGAATAGCAGACTTAAAAACAGTATTCACACACGTACCTACACATAAGACAGTGTATGCTAATATACATTGATTCGTAGATAATATTATAATACGAATATTCCTCCCTACTGTAACCATAAATATGATCTTTTCCTTCTTCCTAAGAATTTACTGAATTAATATGCGATGCATTTCCTGTCTAGTACCTAGTACCTAAGCAGTTAAATGAAACAGACAAGTTTAAAAGCTACATATAACTAAGGCTCGAACTTCAATACATTCGGGATAAACTTCAACATACTGTAGACATAATGATCATGGTGATTCCCTAAACAGGATCTGAAAGTCCGAGCCTTGCATATGACGGTATCTCGTAAATTATTATTGAAAAATATAGTCACAATTCCATTTGAAAAATATATAATTTTACGTTAGAAGTTCGCTTTTTAAAAATTGTTACCATTATTATTGACAAGCTCTTGTGTCTGAGATTCATTTTGGTGAAATTAGTACACCAATTGCACCTTTCGTTCTAGAAATACTTGGGGTGACATTTTTAGGGGTTCACTCTTTATATTTATTGAATTGTAGAAGTTGGAATATAATATACTGCATTACCAGAGCTTAGAGTACAGTGAGAATTGGAAAAGAAGTATTATACTTTTAATTCCAAAGAAAAAAGTTAATTTCTACCAAAATCCTCTACTCGAGCGCTATTTTCATTTTCGTCACAAGCAGGGCTTAAAGCACTAGTGCTGCTAGTGGAATCATGAAATCGTGGAATCGTTCCGAGCGACAGCGTAGAGAGCAGACGGTAGAGACTTGCACACTTAAAGCTAGATAATAAGCTTCACAATTAGTGGCACGATAGCTCAGGCGGTTAGAGCGTCATGCTACATTTATGAAGATAGTGGGACGGAAACCTACCAACTCAATGCTTTTTTTTTTTTTTTTTTTTTTTTTTTTGGGACTGCCGGAGTTAAAGGAAATTTGCTACAATTACAATGATTTATTGCTAAACCACTGGGTCCACCGGTTTCTAGCATTTGCCCAAGGTTAGCCGACAGATTAGGTTAGTGTGTGTATATACGAATTAGTTGCGAATTGGAATAAGATTACATTTCACTCCGTTACAATATTTCACCCGTCTAACAATGCCAGTCGCTCGGGCGTTGTAACAGTAAGAGATTCCACGATTCCCACAATCACTAGTGCTTTCAGTTCTGCTTGTAACGCCAAGTCTATTTTCGGCTTAGAACACGCTAAGGAGGTGTTTTCCAAGCTCTCGACTGTTTAAACCAACGCGACCTCAAACACCACCAAAATCTGTTATTTAAAACTGAAGATTGGAAAACTCATCACAACTTTCCGTTACTGTGTATTACCTTAAAGACCCGGGAAGCATTACGCTTTGACCACAAAGCCAGCCAGACACGTAAGTTGACCATTGCGATCGCTATAGAATTCCCTATGCTAAGTGCAACTGTCTATGTACGCGCCCGGACACGTACTCCAGTAATCCCGCGCAGAACCCTCTCCGGGTCCCAATGGGAATACTAATGACATGCGTTACCTGTTTCACGATAAGCCGCACCATAATCACATGGTAGCAATGTTACTCTTGAACTTTGAATCCACTTGCTGAGCCTTGCCGCTCTGTTGTGGTTACCGAATGTCAAAATGGGATGTTTCTTTGGCCACCGCAATTGGTTGGGCAACAGCATTCGATTTCCGATGCCCGGACGGAGTATTTCAACTTTTTCCAACCCTCTCGCTTTCGCTTATACAGACAGATACACAGCATCCCATGTTTCTGCAATACCGAAATAAGAGTCATATCAGCTCATGCTTTGAAGCGACGCCAAGTTTAGCATTTCCGATTTCTTTCCCTTAGCCATCCTTGGTATCCTTGCTGTCTTAGAGCAAATGTGACCTTAAAAAGCCTGAACTTTTAATAACCTCAGGAGGAGAGATGATTATATTGTGTTGTCCACTTCATGTTTTAAAATGTTATGTGGCATATAACTTCTTAAAATTAATTCTGCAATAAATATATATTCCCAAAGTTTTTATATCATTATTATTAGAACATTATTACAAGTACAGAAGAAAATCTTATTAAGCAATAATTAGTACATTAAAACTTTTATATTACTAAACTCAGAAGATGGGCTACAAAATAGAATATATAATATTCAAGAAGTCACGTTTTAATTTCAAGATAGTGTTGATCAAAAATACAAAAAATATAAGTGAACACAAATTCCAACAAATGTGTCTGCTTACATATGCCCTTAAGACTACTGTAGGATGTCATCAGCTTTACGTCTCAGTCACACAATCTCGTGAATACACCTAACTGTGACCCCGTTCTTGATCTTGCGATAAGCATGGCTTCCTACGTGCGTCCGTTTCATCATTCATCGTCTCCTTAGACCTTTGCTGTAACATAATAAAAAACACCTGGTTCTTAAATGTCCCCAGAGATCTCTACTAGACCTTCTGGTTCAATCGGACATTTATAGCCTTAGATCTGTAATACTGGAATATCAGTAGAAAATGAGGTGCCGTACCATCGTGCACGATCCACATTCATTGTCTTTGATGCAGCACATCCTCCAATGTGCAATATAATATGTATGATATGAATTGGCAATAAACCGCACATACAAGTTTAGCTGCCATAATTGCAAGGTTTAACGAGTTTTGTCACCTTCTGGTCCTATCTAAGCAATACAATTTAAGAGTGCTCATTCCAAATTATAACTGACGTGTCATGCCAATATTTAAAAATAGTTTATGTTGATTTTTCAGTACTAGTTTTATACTAGATCATTTTAAATTGATAACTGCTTACACAATTAAGATATAATATTCCGTTTCTTCGATTTTTCATAAGTGTCTGCGACCTGTCACTTACTCTGCAAACGCCAAGAATAAATAAGCTAAGAGTACACTTTTAAAGCTCTGAAAATGAATAACAATTAATAAATGCGCTGCACAGCATTCGACCCTATCCTTGGATTGAAGAATTGGTAGCAATTTCTGTAAATTTGAACGAGCTTCGACAAACGTGCTGTAACAATCTGAGGAAATCAGGATGAAACTGAAACATTGGGCAAGGTGAAAGACGGTGTCTTGAAAACTTGCACTTGTATTTAACCTTCATAGAACACAATTTATTGACGGTTAAAATAAAAAAGCAAGAAAAGAGTGCATGTTGAGAGAACATCCATAGCGTACATAGGCTTAGAATTAGGAACCCAGAACATAGGGGACATTAGCAATTAAAACAATCCTAAAAATAAAAAGTCGTTAGCGAAGATCTGTACTCTTTGAATTCCCCATAACCTTATAGCGAGCAGAAAAAGACTTGAAACGATTAAAGACGAAAATGTGAACACTTTTTTGATGGAGTATGAATCAAAAAGCATATTTAGTATTGTGACAGATGATGAAAGCTGGATACACTAATAGCGTTCAAGAATATAGTGACAGTCATTAATGTGAACCTTCCAAGGAAAAGCTCCTTAAACATATTTAGGATGCCAAGAAGTGTAGGCAAGAAGGTATTTGCTCCTAATCTGCTAGTGGCAAATTTTATGATAGTCCCTCTTCAGGATTAGAATACATTTAATTCAAGATGGTACATTGTACCTCCAATGTTCGATGCGTTAAGGAAGAAGTGTCAAAAACAGATTTGCGTGACATTCTGCTGCACCACAATGCCTTTAATAGCACTGTACAGGAAATAAGGCTTTTTTGCACGAGAGGTCCAGATCTGCTTCTTGTGAATAATTAGTGGTTATCAATTAGCATTACTCGAAGCTGCAGTCTGCTATACTTAAAGAAGTATGGCGTAGGGCAACCATAACATGTAGACCGTATGATGAAGAGTCTCAAGAATGGTTAATTTAGTTCTTTAATGTTATGCTTTCGCTTTCAAACTTTTGAGAGCGACTTCATTATCATGCCTTGTTATCTGTGCTTCGTGGTCTCAATATCTTGCTGGAAGCACTTTCTTTGCACCTACGAGTATCTTAGAATTCCGAGATTGGAATGAAAAGAAACTACACCTATATACTCAACTTCCAAATTTGGTGGAAACGGGTGTAAAAATTTGGTAGGAAAGAATTACCAGTATAAAATATTGATTTAGAGTGGAGCAGAGAATAATTTGATTTGACATTTTGTTAAGTTCTGATATACTAACAATAAACATTATAGAAATTAATTTGTTTTTAAGATTAGCGCCCTGTTAATTAAACTCTGATATCGAGATTATTACCATATTAATCAAACTCTACAATTGAGACTTCTTCTTTGACCCATTATTAGGAATACAGCCAGAAAGGTGTCATATGTTTTAATGTGGTAAAAACTTGTAGCGTGTTCAATTATTATTACTGGGTGGGAAGAAGCAACGGTTAAGTGTATAAAGTTCGTTGAAACAGCACTTACGCCCACCCTCAAGGAAATGTAAATAATATATGTATGTATATATATGTACACCTAATAATATTTTAGTGATACATCTTGTATACGTATGTGTGTGTTTCACCAGATGTAACGTTAATATGCTATTTGTATGCGGTCAGAAGGGAAAGTCACTGGTGTTTCTGTTTACAATAGCTTGGGAAACCAAAGAGACCATAAAAATCTATATAAAAGGGCGAGATTAAATCCCATGGTCGAGAGTAATGTCACTTTTAAAAGGATTGCCATTGGAGGGTTAATAAACCCAAGGACTTTTAAATTGGGATAAGAGATGTCCACAATTACAACGTTCTTCTAATTTCTTAAGATGTCTTAGAACGTAATATTTGTTGGTAAAGAAGACAAGATGATGACAATATATCTGGGTCAATGCTATATCTGCAACTAACGGTGTCCTTGGATGATTGTAAAAAAAATCAAGGAAAAGTATGAAAACTTTATCTGGCTGTTACTTGGAATATGTAATTGTATACCTAAATTCAAAATATATATCCATTGTAGTTTTTATGAAGCCTAAAGTATTTAAAATTAAAATAATTACTTAAGCTCGCAATACTTTCTCCATAAAATATTTTATGTAGTAATGACACATATAAACATTTTATTAAAAACATCCTCATCTGATTGTAACTTTTAGTGATTTTTTTGCCCTAAATCTAAATCAATAAGCTTCAAGTGTTTATCATGCAGTCTGCAATATTTAAATGGACTAATGTTAATTAAACTCAGACTTCATTATTTTTTTTTCCTCCAGACCTCCAGAGAGAAGCACTCGTGTGAAGTTAACTTGGTTTGTTTTTATTTCCTGCAAACAGCGCTGGCACGAAATCGTCTATAATGCGACGGGTACTGAGATATAGATAATCCACTAGAGGCACCATATCCATTCTGAATCTATGAGACTTTTACAGCTAAACTCTGCGCCACCCTGCGAGCGAGAAATCGATAGCAACACACCTACTCTACGGCGAGGTCATCCAAGTCCCCTTTAATGTACTTCCGGTACCACAGTACATAGTGCGCTTTAAAACCGTTTAGAATGTGCAGCTCGACTTTACCAGAGAAAAAAAAAGCCTTTTTATATCCACTAATATTCGCGTTTTTACGCCAAAATAAGGCAACTTTGTTGTGTAAGAGATATGGCGCTGCAATAAAACGCGTTACATACTTCAATAACTACGAACGTGTCGGTATGGAAAAAGGCAGTAAAAGAGAAATATGAAAGTCACGTCTTTTAGAAGCCGTTTCTTTTTTCCTGTGTTAAGGACCGTTTTTATGAGAAGGCAGATCCACTCAAGCACCTTGGCGGTCGTAGTTTATTTATTAATCTATTTTATTGCTTTTCAACGTCAAAGCAGCTTCTACAACACTTTATTTTCCTCCTTGTTCTACCGATGTAAAATGGAGATGATGGTTAGAACGTGAATGAATTACAAGAGAAGCGAATTTCTTCCTTTTAAGCGTAAAAGGAATAGAAGTGCTCTTTTAGCTTATTCCCTGCTGCAGTATCTTTTTACACGACTTAAATTTTACTTTTATTCTATATTTTGTTTCTGGAGACTCTACAAAAATGAAAAATCAAACGCTCAACTATAAGCAAGAGATTGTCTGTCCATTATCATTTGCTGGTGTCCAATTATTAATGGCAGAAGAATGTGGTGTTTTAGGTTACCTACAACAATAAATTAAAGGTACAATATAGAAAATAGGGTTAAGGGGAGGATTAAATGGAAGGGAGTCAATATTTATATATTTTTATACTATTTTAATATTTGTAAATTTCTGTTTATTTTGATATGATTTTCACTAATGTTTCTTGGTTATTAACATTTTGAATAAAATTTTAATTATATCACTGCAGAAGGCATTTTTAAGGGGTTTCGCGAGCACTTGTTTAGTTAAACTGCATGTCTCAGGAAATACTAGCTCTAGAAGGCTGTGGTTTGTCTTGAATGATACAAAAGGTTATATTTTATTTATTGGGTGTTTGTTTCCATGATCTCGTCCTTTATATTTTACAATATTTTAGGATTTTAGATGGGGTTTCCCTCAAAAAGTTAGTTTTTTCTGTAGAAACATTGTTTCTGAATCGCGTAGGTAGTCTTCAATTAGATTTGCGCTTTGTCTCACATCAACGCCCGAAGGAATGTTTTGTACACACAGCGTGCAGATATGCTTCTTGATATTTCCTAGGATTCAATAGGACGTCATGCTTTCTCTGCAAAAGTGTCTTTGTGAAACTGGATATTTTCTTTCTTGAAGAAATGTTTGATGCTCTTTTTATGTGATGTTGCACTTTTCTGTAAAATAAATCAATTTCACTGTAATTTGAGTTTTTGCTATAATTGGCATGAATTGTCAAGATATTTTCAGATTGGTATGATGTATTTTTTATATGTTTATTGTTTATGCGAAAAAGACTGACTTTACTGATTTGTAACTTGAATGACTGTTGATCTTATGAAGCCGTTTCATTGGTCGATATTTGTATGGCTCACACAGCAATAATTACATAAAATCTTATGCTTTTCTGTTTATTATTTTATCTGACTTTGTCCAAAACTGTCAAGATCACAAGGGTTTAATTTCAACCTCGTTATTTAATGCTCATACAACAAACACCCTGTACAAGACATGTTACAAAACAAATTTGCATATTTGGAGTGTAACTTTAAACCAGAGAGCTGTGATCAAACAGTAGCAACGTCATCTCTCGGTTACGCTGGAAACAAAAGAGGAAGGCTTGACGGCGAGCAGAAAGCCATGCTCTAGCAAATGTCAAGTAGAAGAGTTGGGGAAACAAACTAGCTCTGATGTACAGTAGAGATGTGTCAAGTGGCCAGAAGCGTTCTCCATGATTGGCTGCTACGTGATGGTTGCCAAGGGAACTGACCACTAAACCAAACTAAACCAAACCGCGTGTTAAGGCAAATTCATTGATTCTCAGCTAGTGGAATTGGACTGACTGATAACTCAAAGCTAGCAGCTCTGAGTTCTATGGCTTTCCTCTTTTCCTATAGCCCACACGTTGCATTTCACCCGAACGTTTTTAGGTATGTCAGAAAGTTTATAATAAGAATGGGCGTTTATCTTCTTCACAGCTTTGATAAGCATGCAGCCCAGTTCTGCTCACTAAATTCATGAAATACAGATCTACACTTCAAAGTATGGAATAGCCAGGCCAAAGAATTTCACTAACTTAAGGCCCACCTAACTTTTTCTTTGTTGCAGGAGAAATTTAAAGCTTTATTGTTACATAATTACTGGCAAATAAAGTACCAAACGTGTAACCAACTTAAAGGAGGAAAAAGAACATTGTGCCAAATACACAGGGGATGAAAAAACTTTGAGAACGATAGTCGTTATGCTTAAAATTTAGGTATTCTGTGTAAAAAAAAAAACCTCACAAACAAAGACTTTCTATGTAAGAGCATAGATGAAATAAATGCTTTCATGTGCAATTGATTACGTGGTAATTTTTTGTGTTGGTATTAATAAATACTTATACTTTTTTCATCAAATTTTTTCGAATACAGAGAACACATCTAATTCAGAGCATACCAAAGAAAGAAACGGAAATGAATTTGAAATATTTAAATTCTTTACATAGTTGTATTACCTTATTATATTTCAATAACAGAGCAAAACACTACATAATCATCATCTTCACGTATTGGTAATGGCAAAGAATGACTTCTTGTGTAGGATAGGCTGAGAGATGCAGTGTCGAAATTAATTTATGTTAATATTATATATCATGAAAATGACTCTGCATTGTTTTCGTATATAAGTTCTCCCTATTCAAAGTGATGGCAATGTGACTATACAAGGCAAGTAATAATTACATTAAAGTACTTGAAATATTAAAATACATTCATGTTTCATTACTTGCCCTTAAATCTTTGTATATGAGCTCAATCCTTCGGTCCTTGCTCTGTGCATATATAGTCACTCTTAAAATAAATTCTTGGCCTTTCACTACAACCATAGTGAGCTAAAACGTTGTTTCGTTACAGTTAAAATTCGCAGAAATAGCCGGAAAATAATTATAAATGAAGATGTATCACCTCTTGGGTTGCAATTCCACGTTATCTTACACATAATTATGAATGACTGAAGTTAATGCCAACTGCCTTTTGGGATTCAAGTTCTTCAAGATTCCAGAAGAGGGCACACACACACACACACACACACACATAGATCAGTGCTAATACACATAAGGAAAATGGAAATGAAAACCTCCCCCTGATATTGACTTGAAAACACTGCGTGGTGCTGGGCCTTCCACCGTATTGGTGACCGGTCGCTACGCCACAAATTACACACTTGTTCAAATTAATAAATATTTCAAATTGCCAACAAAAATTAACACATAGAGCCAACACACTAATTTTAGCTATGACACATTGCCAGGCCCATTACGATTTCAACAAAGACTCAAGCAACCATGGGTGGATTTTGGGATATCCTTCCCCTTGACAGTTATGTTCTCATGATTTGGAGTTCTGTCTACCATTGGATATAATTTTATGGTTATATTTAGAAACGGGAAATGCATTGAAGACTCTTACTTGTTTGATTTCCTAGAATTTTCAAAGTATGGGAGTATTTACAAGAAAAGAGTATTAAAGTGGGACGACTAACGGTAAAATGAAAGAAAATAAACAGCTATGTAGATTTCAAAAGAAAGCTCCAGGTAAATGGACATTGCATTGAAACAGTAACAGAGGCAGCCTATTGACAATGCCGATGTTAAAAGCTGCTTTACGACCAACGTTGTCTTTGTGCAGCTGTATTCAATATGGAAAGCATCGATATTTCCCAGAGATTACAAGGAGTCTGTGAGTTTACTGTATTAAAAGACTTTTAAAAATGTGATGGTCAAGCATGATTTCAAAAAGAGTTATGGGAAGAATACAAGAAGGAAAGTTTATTTACAGATAAAACGAAGAAAAGTAGTCCTAAGATGTAATCCCCAAGGCAACACAAAGAGTGGAATAGCCAAAGAACTGTGGAGGAGGAAATATGAAAGGCATGAACATTGTGGTCTGAAATAGACAATATTCCGAAGACGGTACCGAGTATTTGCTGATATCCTTTTGCTCCACTGAGATATGTAATGTTTAAATCATTTAAGTCAAGTTGAAGGCTGTCTTCAACTTGGAGTCCTGGCTATTCCTCAGGTAACACTGGAACCCTTACCAGATACTATCTCCTGAAACAGAAGAACAGCACACATTGTTGAAGTAACAATGTTCAAATGTTTACTAATAGTTCACACATTATTCTCGCTGACAAAGAAATTCCTACATCATAATACTTTCATTTACCTTTCTTGACACTTCTTGCATAAGTTTTTAGAGAAGATTTCCGGACCTTGTTTAAAGAGTCTTGTGTAGTTTGAGGTGAAACACAAGTTGAACTTCGGCGATCAGTTATTTCCATAATACTTCAATTGGAATGAGATATTTTGGTGACGGAAGATTTCAGTCCATAAATTTCTTTTTCCCTGCCCCTCTTCTAGTACTACTAACTGTACTTTGGTGCATTAACCAGAACATGGGTTCTGGGAATGTGTATTCCAAATTAATCTTAGAGTCATAATTTAATACTTCTTAATTTATTAAGGGACAAGAAACAATTCATCCAAAAGTATGAAGGACTTCAGGACTTTAGGCCGTTGTAAACTGGAAACTGGAAACTTTTAACAGCAAAATGTATATGGAATACCAACTATGAAATTTTCTAACAGACATAGGCTCAAGAGAGTGATTCCACTGTCGATTCCGGAATGCTGTTGCTGCCGTGAAATAAACTTCTTATCTTTATCATTATATAAAGATAAGAGGTTTACCCTTGACATTCCGGATGGTTTCACTCATTACCCCGCTTATAATTTTAGTATTATAATAATTGTTACTAACATTTAGTATATACGGATGCCAAAAAATGTATACACACTTCAAGCAAAGAAAAGCTGTGTTAACATAACAAAATTGAATTCGCACACACAAAAAATTAATACTAATCATTTTAGATTTTTACAGTTACAACAGTTGCTCAAAATGCCCACCATCCACTTCTGAGTACGTTAAACTACTGGTTGATCAAAGTTTGCGAAAGTGTCCTCAGCAGTTGCAGCATATGCCGTTTCAATTTCTTCCCGAAGTGCTGCCAGTGTAGCTGATTTTGTACGGTATACAACATCCTTAAGAGTTCCCCATAGATAGAAGCCCAACGGCGGTTCTGTTCTGTACACAGGTATCCATTGCCTTTGAACTTGAATAACCTTCTCGGTTTTCCAATACCACTTCAAAATTGCTTTCCGCTGTTCAAACAATAATCTTGGTTCTATTTTGTTGTAACAACACTAGTATAACATAATGTGAGTCACATCTGTTTACAGAACATCATACGATAATGTTGGCTTCATTTGTTCGTTGTTGATTTACCTGTCACGTAGCAACGCTACCATAATGTATGTGAATCACATCTGTTTACAGAACATCATACTACACACTACTGTTGTTTTTCGGCCCAACTTTGAAATATATAAAATGGATATCTACTGTCAAAATGTGTATATATTTTTGGGCATTCTCTGTATTTGTAATTACAGTAGCATAAATATAAAGTAGTAAAACAACAGTAATATTACTAATGTATAACTGTGAACTGTGAACGTTTGAATTTAAAAGTAATAAATAATGGTGATGTTAGATAAACGTAGCAAAGCCATCGCAAATAA
Organism: Metallyticus violacea; assembly: GCA_030762175.1. Lineage (NCBI taxonomy): Eukaryota > Metazoa > Arthropoda > Insecta > Mantodea > Metallyticidae > Metallyticus > Metallyticus violacea. The sequence goes on from CM060831.1 coordinate 72,462,706, forward strand.
AATAAAATAAATAAAATGGAATGCAGTGCCCGGATTAAAAAAAATGAGTATATGGGCTAAAAGAATAAAAATACCGTGAAATTTGATATTGGACGAAGGTTACAGTTTTGAATCTCTTCTGTTTCTCCCTAATACTGCTGGATCCGTTTGGGAAAGGGGAGGGGAGGTGTTCAGAGGTTCACTGGTCTTGTAGAAAGAAATAACGCCCAATAAATCAAACGCTTTTCAGAGGGGACTGCGAATATGGATAGTATGGTGTGACATACCCATTTTTATCCAATGTCTGCATGATATTGAATGGAAAATAGCGTAAACCATAATAGGCTTTCATATATGTTTCCCTCAGAATGATTTTTTTCACTCAAAGATCGTCTAAGGTAAATTTATTCAAAAAAATCTGGAACCTAATCCAAAGTATGCGTTTTCAGTGGTTAGAAGTCCAGTTTTGGTGGGACAAAGTTCAATGAATGAGTTTTTATTTATTTACTTTCTCCATAGTTAACCTAGTTAGTAAAATGACTGCCCGCAATTATTGACATCTCTTTGCAGTTAATTAAATTAAAGTTCAGGCATTGTCTAACTTTCTATTCCACTTGGTTGTAACACTATTGTAATGGAAATGAAGAATCAAACTTGAAAATTCGCCTCAATGTCCGGATTCGAACCACGGACTAACGTCCACCAAACTGGGCTACCTTCAAGCACGAAACCACGAATTTCTCTCATCTGATTCTGTTTACTATGGAGACTGCTGGAAGTAAATTTTTGTTCGATTTTTCGATAATTCTAAATAAAGAGATGCCTTGGAAATATTCAAATTTTCATATTTTTCGTGTTGAGTATTCTTCAATGAATGCCATTCACTACTAAACATGAAGCAATTGAGAGCTTATGGCCCATTTAGGGTGATTTCAACAATGTTTAGAAACTCTCTGGCAAATTTTCCTGGCAATGTATGCATATGCAAGGTGTCCCAAAATTAAACGCACAAATTTTGAGACAAGTTAGATAATATTATTTAAGGTAACCAGGACGTGTAAATCCAGTATATAATGGAGCAGTATACATTTTACACTATGTCTCAGATTGTTTTAAAGCTATCAATATGATATTTTTGTGAAATATTAAAAAAAAACTTAATTAAAGATGATCTGTAAATTTTAATTCTCTAATGCACAAAAAAGTTTTTTAAAAAAAATTGAACAAAAATTAAATCTTTTTAAAAAGCTAAAACACTGACATAATATATTTTTCTTATAAACTATTGGTGGATTTAAAATTATTTTTTTCACATAAACTGCAGACAACATGATATGATGGGAACTAGATTAATAAATATATCTATACTATTTGCTTGAAAAGAAAATAATTTTCAAATTTTGATGAAAAAATAAAAATATTTGAAATTTCTTACTGGTATGGATTTTTATTAACTAATACTGAAACGCGGGTTCGAACCCGGCCAGGATCGATGGATTTTTTCGGGCGTAAAAATCCTAAGTATGGCTTCCTTCGGAAGGGAAGTAAAGCCGTGGGTCCCGTGTCGTACATTTACGGCACGAAAAAGAACCTCAAGCCTGAAAGAGAGGCCTCTGAGCAAAATTTGTCGGCCGTTTCACGCCCTGAGTTGAATGGGACGCTGATGACCTGAGATGTTAAAGAGCGTCCATAAATAAATCACTCAAAAAAAAAAAAAACTAATACTGATATTTAAATACTTTCATTTACCATATTTGCATACATTAGGTGTGCAAATTTTCAACAAGATTGGTCCAGCCAATCCTGAAACATGCAAATTTAAGTCAAATTTTTAAGTTATAACTTTCATTTTTGTTCAAAAATTTTAAAAACTTTTTGAGTTCGCTAAAAAATTGAAACTTACAGATCATCTTTAGTTATTCTTCTTAATATTTCATATTGACACCTTTAAAAATTTCTGAGATAGAGTGTAAAACGTACACTAGCATTGCTTGATTTACACTTCCTGGTTACCTTGATTCAATGTTTCGTTTATGAGTAACCAGGTGTTATATCATTAATACTCTCCCGTAGTGTGTTAACTGTAGCTCAGTATCACGCTTCCTTCTCATTTGTTTCCTCCCTCAGCTCAGTGTCACATGTACTTCCAGCCAATGTAGTGGCTTATTTGTTCTCAGTATCGGTCTAGAGTAAAATCTCAGCTTGTTCACTTCTACGATAGAGATACGCAACATTATCAACTGAGCGAGTTGACGGAAATGCATTTGGCATACGGAGCGACTTACGGTTTTGGTCGTTTCCAAACCGATGTGTTTCACATCATATTACCTTTGCCATTTGATAGACGAGCAGAGGACGATCTGAACGAACTCCTGCGGCCGTGGAAACAGTACTGAGTTGCGTACTTTCTGCTAATATTCTCGCTATAGCTCGACAATTGAATTTAAGCCGTTCCACGGTCTAGAATTCTGCATGAACAGCAGTTACAACGTTTCATATTCAAAAGGTCTATACTATTGTACTAAGTGACTACCCATTGCGCGCATGGTATTGAGCAGCGACAAAACTCATCAACACACATGATGTTCACGGATGAAGCATGCTTCACACTTGACGGATTGTTTAATTCTCACAAGTCACATGTTTGGGCTTTTGAAAAAATCCATGACAAATTTTTGCGGTCGCATCAGTTCAAATTTGATGGGCAGGGATTGTAAATTAATTTCTGATTGGATTATACGTTTTATCGGGGACAACAACTACTGGTGTTTTTGAGAGAAGTTCTGGCTGAGTACTGGAAATTGTCCTTCTCAATATCAAAAATACAATTTGCTTTCAACATGAGAGGGAACCAGTTCATTTTGAAAATTGAAGTACGATATCTGACAGCTACATAGGGCAATCAGTGGATAGATTCGGGTGGACCCGTTGCTTGACCGGCGCGTTCGCCAGACTTTAATCGTCATTCTTTCTACTCGTGAGGATTCATGAAGCCCTTTGTTTACGAAAATTCATTTAATTCAATAGAATATTTGTAGCACGCATAGCTAGAGCAATTGATGAAATCAGAGACATGTCTGGCCTCTTAATGAGTTTGATGTTCTAACCTCTGCTTTGAGATAAGAATGATGTACCTATTTATTTCAGCATTTAATTTAACACTTTAGTACGAGTATATCAATTGATTTTTGTTTGTTTCTGTTTCTGTTATTGTGTACTCTTTGGTAAATAAGCACTATATTCATAATTAATTAATTTTCACATTTCAGATTGCCCCAAGTTTTTCCTAAAATCCCCAAATATTACACAACGAAGCGTCAATACCCTTGGGTTCCTTAACTTAAATTGCTTTAAAAACGATAATCTAATCTATCCCAAAGTATGTCGGCCTAATTTTGAGACATTCTATATATACTTTACATTTTTATTTGTGTATGCATTTTCAACTTTATTAAAACTTATTTTATTTTTGAATATATGTTTGTTTAATGGTTTATTGTAAAATACGTAATATAATATTTTGTATGCAATCAAATAGACCTAACTTATTATAAAAGCATACATTATTCGTTGGATAGACCCGTGCTCCTTTTTAACTTTTATTGTATTGCATTGCTACCACTGAAATAAATGCACTCCTACAACTATACAACTACACATATTAATTTATTAATTTATTAAATTTGTATGCATATGCTTACTTTGAAAAGTACTAATGAAACTAAAATTGTAACCGTCCATGCTATCGAAATATTCCTGAGAGATAATGCTTCAGAAACGTGAACAATTTTCATCAGACATGCTACAAATGATTTACTGCATACCATTTATAGCAGCAGTAAATTATCTTTTCTGCATGCCATTCTGTCCCCACGTATTCGTGATAGTATTTTTCTTCCCTAGGCGCTTTATACAATTTTCTAGACATGCAACCTATTGGCATGCCATAGCTCACTCTTCAAATACGATATAAACAGTTCTGTTTAGTTCTCTCAATGAATATCTTGAAACGCAGCCTGCTTATCGGCGATATATAACATTTGTACTAAGCCATTGCTATTTAATTTCAGAGTAGAGCATTAGATTTGACATTCAGGATGATGTTGGAGGAAATAAATTATCAATTACCAATTATCACAATTGAAATATTATGTTTATTACATTGATCCTATCAAGTAAACAAGTAGACATTTTATTTTCCCTCTGGATTAAAATCTAAAACTAATCTTTAGATAACGTGTACGGCATTTTATGATTAATAATGACTAATTCACACATATAGAATCATATTTTATACCATTAAAATATAATACATTTTTGAATTTCAAGTAATTACAGCCGTATATTGCTGTAAATGTAGCATATTTCTTTTTCCATAATCATTTTACAAATTTGAGACATATAGCGAGGGTGCCAAAAATGTATACACATTTTTACAGTAGATATCAATTTAATATATTTCATATAACGAAAAACAACAGTAATGTGTAGTATGATGTTCTGTAAACAGATGTGACTCATATTACTTTGCTACAACAAAACGGAGACAAGATTATCGTTTTAACAGCTGAAAGCAATTTTAAAGTGGTATTGGAAAACCGAGAATGTTGTTGAAGTTCAAAGGCAATGGAGATGTGTGTACAGAACAGAACTGTAGTCCGGATCTAACTCCGTTGGACTTCTACCTATGTGGAACTCTTAAGGATGTTGTATACCGCAGAAAACCAGCTACATTGGCAGCACTTCGGGAAGAAATTGAAACGGCATGTGCTATAATCGCTGAGGACTCTTTCGTAAACGTTGCTCAATCAGTAGTTCAACGTACTCAGAAGTGAATCGACGCTGATGGTGGGCATTTTGAGCAACTGTTGTAACTGTAAAAGTCTAACATGATTAGTGCTCATCGTTTTCTGTTCGTGTGAATTCAGCTTCGTTATGTTAACCCGGTTTTTTATGCTTCAAGTGTATATACATTTTGGCACTTCTTTATGTATATATACATAGTAATTATAGCAGCAGAAAAGGATGGTCACTTGTCTTTTTGCCATAGAAGGACTCTACGAGTTCGAAATATAGCGATCTCAAGTGTGACTTTTTCTTAGTGTTTTGTCCTTTTCTGCTGTTATAATTACTGTTAATTTGTTACATTGTTAATAATGTTACTTTATTTCTATTTTTCCTTTATATTATAATATATATACATAAAACGATGAAATAAAAATAACTATCCATTCCAGCTAATCGACTCTCGCATGATACATGACACAAGATGGAAGGACTTATCAAATTCTCGGTAACAATGTTTCTGCTTTTAAACCATAAATACTGATGAATGAAGACCTTCATTTGGCAATACGAAACAAACTGAATTACCCCACATCTTAAATTACGAATTCCCACAAGTTAATTTACTCCCTAACTATTAATATTTTGTGAATGAATTTTAAGTATATATATTTATTTATTCTATTTTATTAGTAAAATTTTCTAATAAATATCTCTCTGAAATAGCGTAGCTCGTGAACTTTACTATGAAACTCAAAACTCCGTGTAACAATTTGTAATTTAAATATTAATTCCTTTGATCTTTTAAATTACATTAAAAGAAGACACTTGATTTATAATTTTCCATTAATTAAATTTTTGCATCTAGCGAGTAAACGTTTGCTTATTGTAAAAGCATATTTCTATATTATTTAAACACGAATTCCCAAAGTTAAGAGAGAGAGAGAGGGAGAGAGAGTCTATTAAACACATAAGTATAGGGCGATTTTAAGGACATTAAAACATAAATCAATATGCGAAACTATGTCAAAATTTCACAAAATACTAGCTGTTCCATTACTGATTTATGGATGCCAGAATTGGCCACTAAACAGTAATAGAAAATTATAAAGCTGTGAAATGAAAATTCTCCGGAATGTTGCCAACCTTACACTACCAGACCCACCAACGAAAACATACGGTACAAGTTACACATATTCAACTTCCGTGAACGCAATCAGAAGTGATAAAACCATATACACAAGTCATTTAGAATCACAGACTTCCTAAAATATTCCTCAATTATAAGATAATTGGGTTCCTCGGAACCCGCTGGATGGTTTGCAAAGTCCTTTGAAGTGGATAAAGTTCATAAGGCCCTAATCTTGTTGATGAAATGAAAGAAATACAGTTTTGCAAGGTGTTCTAGTATGAGAAAGCATTGTGTTTTCTTTTTACCCGGATGAAAATAATTTTGCTTCAGTGGAATTTCCCAGAAATATTTTTGTATTACATTATAAAGGAAAACAAGTAAAATAAATCGTACAGGCGTCAACAATGTGTAACTTGGACGCCACAGCATAACATAATCGTTGGGTAAAGTCTGCTAATTAGTATCGTCTCATAAAGAACAAAGACCTTACAGTTACTCCCTTATTTTTAAATGCGTGTTGCTCCCAAGTATTTCCTTTTTGCTACACTTCAAAGAAACAGGGAATTTGCGAATACTTTGTGGGTGTTGTCCTGGTCTGCCTTATCGACCGGGCCGGCAGCAGCTGGTGTTGTGTCGACCCGGCCTGGGAACTTTGTCACTGATCCAATACAACGAGTCGTGCAAGCGAAATGTATTTTGTTTCCTTTATATACCGGGACAATTTTCCTGTCACGTTAGGATGCATGTGTCAAAGGAAGTTGAGTTAAATAGCGCTATGATTCTGTTGTAACGAGCCACTCGGATATCCAACACCTTTACGAATTGCGTGGATAAATAAAAGTGGAGAGGTTAAATGGATTTGCTCAATTTAAAAACCCCGAGGTCCGGATTTAAAACACACTCGACCTGTATCTCGGACGGAAACATAGCACGGAAATACAAACAAAGGGCTCTCTGAAGCATTAAATCACTGCAACGGAAATGGGGGCTGCTTCAAAGATAATAATATAGTAAAAATAAAATATGTATAATTACAATTGAAGCACAAATAGCATAAAATAGAGAATGAAAAAAATCAAAAAAATAAACAAAAACATTGAGAGAAATTGGTAAATGGTGTAGTACAAAGTTAAAGCATAAGCAAAAGAAAATAAATATATGAAAGATTAGAGTAAAGCCATACAAAATGCCAAAAATGTAATTAGAAACACGCCTGATTTCCCGAAAATGCATATGTGGGCTTTAGATTTACAGTAAATTTCATGGCAGTGATTTGAGTAACTTTTTAACCTAAATTCACGCATACCTTGCTGACTCTCTCAGGTATCCTCTCTGCTTTTCTCTTCGCCTTTATAAACGAAAACATCTCTTTATCACTTATATATACTGCACGTTTACTAACATACTCTCAAATTATTTGAAAGGAAATGATGGTGCATTGCAAAACGCAATTGCGTTGTTAACAATCCATAAATTCTATTTTTCTTAAACGTTGTTTTAATCTTCAAATTATAATATTGTACACTCTAAACTAGGAAGCACCAATATTCTCTTCTTTAGATGTAGATGGGTTACTTATAAAATTGCTTGACAGTAGGCACAGACCGTTGTTAGTTTTTCGTTGGTAGTGCAAAGTAGCTGCTCTAAAGAAGGGTTCCCAGTTGAACAACTCCATTTAGTGAGTATATCTATAAAATTAAGTATTATTATAAAAGCTAATATGATAGTAGAAGACATTTCTTGCGGGTAATATGTTGCTCAAAAGATAGAAGTTTTCGTACATGGCAAGAATGAAAATCAACAACGCATAATGACAAATGAAAATTGTGGAAAATTGAAATGGCTGCTACAATCAACAGCGAGCGTTATGAATCTTATTTGAATATGTTACAGTTGTTTCTGTTGCCACGACTTGATGAAGACAACAATATGAACAGTGTGTCCCAGAAAGCGTGTACCCCCTCACTGAGCATGGGAGGTTCATAAATACAGTTTTCAATCGTAGGTGGTGTGGTAGTGGCCAATTTCTTAGCCCCCAAACTCCAGATCTAGACTTCTTCGTGTGGGGTTTCGTTAAAGACACTGTTTGTTCACCTAAACCTAGTAACATTGATGATCTGAAATAAAAAATTATTCAGGATTTCCAATAATCATCCCTCTAATGTTACAACGGACATGGGCTGAATTGAATTACATCACAGTTATAGGCTGTACAGAGTGCGCAATGGGGGACATGTAGCGTTCTGAGAATCTCCCAGCTTTCAATGTTATATACGCCAAAATTCAAAATGTAAAGTTTAGTAGTAAACCTTTTACAGTGTTTTCATTTTATCCATACCCAAAGAATTTTTTTTGAATGATTTATTTATGAACGCTCTTTAACATCTCAGGTCATCACCGTCCCATTCAACTCACGGCATGAAACGGCCGACAAATTTTGCTCAGAGGCCTCTCTTTCAGGCTTGAGGTTCTTTTTCGTGCCGTAAATGTACGGCACGGGACCCACGGCTTTACCTCCCTTCCGAAGGAAGCCATACTTAGGATTTTTACCACCCGAAAAATCCATCGGTCCTGGCCGGGTTCGAACCCGCGATTTTGGGTTTAGGAGGCAAGTATGGTAACCACTACACCACCAGGAGATCATCCTATAGTTTGTGGGAGAAATAATTTCCTCGGGTCAGCTTGAAAGTATAACAAAATAAATAAAAACACATTCTTTCCTTTTAAGGATGACAGAGAAGGAAATTACTTATATAGTTTCGCTTTAACAGAGTCCATGTTGGTGTATATATCAAAATTACAAATAAAGTAACTCTTTAAACAACGTAACTAAAATGTATAAAAGAAAAATTTCATTTGTAAAATAATCGCAATATTTTAAGCAACCTGTAAAATTCTTTAAGACTAAAGACAAGCATGTATAACATTACATTTTAGAGATAAACAAAGTTTATAATAATGGCTATGCAGGGTGTTTCAAAAGACCGTGCCTTAAGACATAAGACTGAGTTATACAAATAGACAAATTTTCCATCCATTTTCTATGAATTAATGTTATATATAACGTAGATATTGCATACACATATTTGCAAGGGTAGATGAATAAGTTTCCGACCTTACCGATAAGCATTATAGCCTTCACTTCTGTTAAGTTAATAATTGCAGCTGTAACTTCCGCTCTGCTGTGCTGTGCTGTGTTCAGCTGTACAGATATAGTTGCATATTCTACTGTAAACGAATGGGCCAAACTTTTTCGAATAGGTCGAGAAACATTTGAAGACGAACAGCGTACAAGTGGGCCCTTGGAGGTGCTCACTCCTGAAAACATCGTTCTTGTGGAGGGAGAAATTATGGAACATCGGAAGCTTAAAAGTACAGAAAAAATATGCAAGGTTGGGCCTTTATAAAACAACAGTCCTTCGAATTATTAATGAACATTTAAACATGAATTAGGTTAGTGCAAGATGGGTGCCTAGACTTCTTTCCTCAGTCCAAAAGCAGAAACGAGTAATCTGTTGTCAGGCATTTTTGGATCTCTGCCGTGGTAACGAGAGAAAAGTTCTGCAAACCAAACTATTGTTACAGGAGATGCAACTGTGGTCCTCTAATATGATCCGTTGTACAACAGAGAACCAATGGAGTGGCGTAAACCTCGCGAAGCACTGGCTCTTCAGGCCAAGGTCAGTCAGTCAACCAAGAAGATCATGGCGACAATCTTTTGGGACTGTGAAGGAATATTCTTCATTGACTTCAAGGAGAGAAACACCACAGTAAATGGGGAGTACTATGCTGGCCTACTGCACAGACTACGTGCTTTCATCAAAGAGAAAAGGCGAGGAAAGCTGAGTGGTGGCATGCGCCTTCTTCACGACAAAGCGCCTATGCACACTGCTCTTATTGCAAAGGAAGCTGTGAAGAAATGTGACTTCAAGGAGATCGACCATCCTGCCTATACCCCATTATCCAGCTCATAGTGACTATTCCCTCTTCTCAAAACTCAAGAAGGACCTTCAGGAAGGAAATTTAAGTGTGGCGAATAAGTGTTGGATACTGTTTATGTCCATTTTGCAGACAAGATTTCTGACTACCTTTTGGGGGGGAGGTTGAAATGTTAATTCAAAGATGTGAGAAGTAATTGGAATATGGGGTAACTATATTGAAAAGGGAAATATCGTTTTTGTCTTTATCATACCTAGAAAATGGTTAGGCCGGAAACTTATGAACCTACCCACATATATACGTACCTTTAACTACAATTTATTTTCACAAGGCCATGAAATTCTGAAAATCTGAAGTGCTTAGTTTTAGTTCTATGTGACAAAAGTGCAATAAAGTTTGTACTGATTAAGTAATCATTCTTATGTATCTCACTATCAATATTCTAGTATTTCATCGCTTTTCGGTTTGTCTCTTCTAAGGAGAGGGAATTCTCCTCATTGTTAAGAACTGAAATGAAATTCAACATAGGAGAGAGGACGTGAATAAAGTGGACATGATGACCTTTTTAGTTTTTAATTGCAAAATGCTCGTATTATTGTCACAGTGTTAAAACAAAAATTGTTACATATCTTCCTTTGTTCTACGGGGGATGCATTGACCACAAGAATTATCACGGCTTTATGGCGTGCATGGTTATGGCACAAGCAGGACTCTTAAGAAATCTCACACACATTTGAAAAGGCAAGGTTTCCGCCTCAAAAGATAAATAAAAGATAAATAAGACGAATTCATATCCATATTCAATACTTGCAATTAATAGGTAACAGTAAAATTAACTATGTTGGTATCAGGAAATACTAATTTCGATAGTTGGTGAGCCAGCTTTATTAGAAAATCTGTTATTTCATCAGAGACTGTAAAAAAATGTGATTTTCGGCTAGTAGATTCAGAAATATAAGATACTCTCAAAATGGAGAAAGTGTAGGAATTTAATAATTCCATTCCAGGTTTTCTGAGTGCCTATTTCCAGAAAAAACAATTGGCAGATGTGAAGAAAGTAGGCGTGAATACGTCACTAGAGGAAATGACCATTTGTGAGGAGCTGCTCTTGGCCAGTGATCAACTAAATTCATGGTTTCAACACTCAATTATTGTTTTTGAGGTGGTATTTGTAGTTGTAGTGGCCCCAAACTGAGGGCCAATTTTGAAGTGGTTTTATGGATGTGAGCGGCTCGCGGGGGTAACACAATTCCGATGCTAATGGAATCACGATTACTTGTTGCCGGCCGCGACCACCTCAACGTAATTGGTCCTTGCTGAGTATTTACTCGAGGGTCCCACCTGATACTATGGGTATCTCAGGGACCCGAATTCACCGTTTTGTGCTCTCATGGACGCGGAAAAAGAGAGGTGGAGGGAGATGATGCAAATTACAAGGCATTGCTTCATGTAAATCTGTGATGCACTTATTTGAAGATGAGTTTATGGACCACTTGGTTTGCTGCCATTAACCGGCGAAGTTAACTCGCTGCCCGAACACATTCACGGAGAAGGTCTGACTGGACGCATTTATTTAATGTTTCGAAATGAATTTTGTCTTAATCTTCGTGTGTGCAGATTACCAAGGCATGCTATAATACGAAATATTCTTTCACTTAAACAACCTCCGAGTGACAACTGACGACCACTCTAAACAGCTCATAACTTGTGCTATGATCGACGACAGAAGTATCAATTGATTGAATGAACTGAATGGCCAGAACTGCTTCAAGGGCTTCAATTCATTCAACTCAATCCACTACCTATTTCATGGGAGATGTTTCCCTTTATATACTAATCTTTGAAATGTCCCCACGTGGTTTCCTTAGCTCACAGATGTTCTCATGGGCGCGCCCATGGACACTGAACTCTTGAAATTTTTTAATGTAATTGGCGTGTTCTGACTCACCGAGAGGCGCTAACTTTCAACTCTTCAAGATTTTAATCTGCGATAGGTTGACTTTTAAACAAACTATCGTGTGGTATGAGAGGCTAGTCACACCTTCGCCGGCTACTGAAGACTTTTGTACCGGTTTTGAGAGGGTTTGACAACTAATGAAAATACAAAAGAATTTTGGTTTCTGCCTTCCACGACACATCTGTGTTCACTCAACTAATGTTACCGTTGACGGCCTTCGTTTGGGACTAAAATGGAGCGATACTAGGTAGCCTTTCGAGGTACATAGTTTTATTGTTAAATGTAATGGTCATTTACGCCATAAAACAAGATATTAAACGTTATACAATGATTATCAATTATGTACTATGTAAATTTGCTTATGAGAGGGTGGGGGTGTGAAGACCTGTCACACTTGATAATGCATTTACATAGATGCTCTATCATTAAATTTTTAATTTTTAATGGAAAATAGAATTGTAAGATACAGAAGATTGATTTATAAATTATTTTAAAAATATCAGAGGAAATAAATATATTTTATGACTAAAAGATATACTAAAACTGAATTATTTCAACTTGCATTTATATAATTGCACTATCATTTAACTTAAAAATACTTTTTAAATAGTAATATAATCAACGATAGTCAATTGTTTGTGGCTCCTGTGAAATTGACTTATTTGTTTTCAACTATTAACGATTCAATTTCTCTATCCACTGCAAGAAATCATAAGAAGTTTCATTTTTTTTATTTAATGATTTTAAAGTAGCAGCTTTCAGCAACAGCCCATAGAGGATTATCTTATAACCTATGTTAAACATTTGTTATAAAGCTTAACTATTTCTTTAATACGACTTGGACTTCAGTATTTACCTATTTTATTTCTAAAGGTATAATAAACTACTACAGAGCCTTCAAAAAACTTATGAGAACAAAGAAAACGACAATGACTCACTACACTATCAACTATAATGCAAAATCATGCTCTGGATAATAATTTTATGTAATGATACTGCCTTTCCGAAGAGACTAAAATACTAATTCCACCTCAACAGAGTGCTATTTCTGTAGGACAACATATTTAATTTTACTTGTTTACCCATCATGCTTCAGGCCGACAGACAGAGATTCCCTAAGGGCGCAGAGGCGGTAACACCCCCCACGCGATGTCATCCTTTGGGTTGAGTGTAATTTTATTCCAGGGTTTTTGATCCAAGAAAGGTTTGAACCTCTGTGCAGTGCGTGCATTTGCTATGTTTAGCAGCCGTTTTTAACAGATGAGCTTTTTACGTTTCCTTCATTGTCATAATGACGCAATAGCTATTTTTTTTATTAATTCAAGAGTATTTCTTTTAAATATGACTCATATTTGGAATATATGAAGAATAGACTTGCCCTTAACACTCCGCTTTGCTTGCAGCAATTTTGAGGAATGAATAAAAATTAAATAACAAAAAATAAAGAAATAATAAATATAATTTATTGCCAAAAGCTGTTCTCTTACATTCTCAAATTAAACAGGTGTAACATGAAATATAAATCATATTTCGGCGTGTATAGATAGATTAATATAGCCAATGGAATACAGTCTTAATTAAATCGCTTAGATAAAATAATATACACTTTTTCAGTTTGAATACACTGTGATAAGCTATATCATTACGTGAAATAATTAAATATTTTAAATATGCATTTTACTGTCCATAATAAACAGTTAATTAATTGCCAATAACGTTTTCGTTTTAGAAGACAGACGACAGAATAACATTAACCAACGCATGAAACGTTTTTGTTTCTTTCATTAAAATAAAAAGTGCACAATAATAACGAATCCGTAGCTAAAAGTCTAATTGAATATTTATGTTTATTTTTACTGCTAATTAATCATTACATTTAATTTAATTAGATACATAGGAATACTTCCTTGCACGTGCTTTAAAATCTCTTTCCGTGACAATTTGCCGTTATTTATACAGAGTGCTTCAAAATATCCCTGATCATTTTATTATTGTGGATTTCTTTTTTAACTTTTCCCTTGTTATTTACTCTAAAGATAAAATCCACAGACATTAGCTTATAACCATAGTAATGCAGGGGATGACCTGATTTTTCACCCTTTACTGTAAATAAAGACGGTCTGCTACCAAATTTTTGCTTTTAAGTAATTATTGAATAACCTGGTGAGGTGAATAGTGGTATGTAGTTATATTAATGATCTATTTTTATTATTATTACCGCGATTTAGCTATAAACAAAACACTGTTAGGCACAAATTTCGCCTTACTTAAAGGCCTAGAGGACCCAGGGAAAAACTCTTTGTATGTGTTTACTAAAAGCAAATAAGGATTAGCGACTTTTACAAAATTTATTAAATAATTAACAATTAAAAGCTTGAATTCAAATGTCATGTGTTACGTAACTTGGATAACAATTAAATTGTGCCTGCTCATGAAGCAATTAAATTTTTGAGAAAATAAATTAGAACATAAACAAAAACAAGAACTGTTTGCAATGAACTTTTAAAAACATTTTATTCTAAAATTTATCTGTAATGAGACCTCATATGCTGCGGAACAGCTACAGAAAGAGAAACAAAGAAAGCTACCTAACTTGGCTTGCAAATGGTGCATCCAACTAGTAGCAGCCAAAATTGGTAATTAAATTAAATAAGTAACAAGTCCAATAACATTTGAATAGCTCTGTAATATCAACTCCTTACTACAATAAAGTTTAGTAACTAACCAAGTAACATACTATAATATTTCCCCAAAACTAAGCTCGAAACGTATGTACAATTTAAATTATGAATAAATACAATAAATCTAAAACATTACAAGAAACCTGAATCCCCATTATGGGCAAAAAAAAAATCTGCCCATAAATTCGGAAACAGCTCCATTCCCCGTGGGAACTTTTTACCTACGTCCTATCACTCCACAGCACAGAAAAGACGACGTAGTACTGTCCCGACTCTGTTAATAAATACCCGAGCGTTTAATATAACACATTTAATGGTCAACAGAACTAAGTAAAAAGTGACGTCACCACACTCGTGTGACAGTACATAGAAACTCAACTATCGATCGGCGATAGGTTTTGTGCGACAATGACACACTAGGAAATAATATAGGATATTTAAAATATATCTAACGCGTAAACGGCATGTGCGTCCTGCAGGAACAACCATTGCATTGGCAGGTTCCTCCGTTATAGGCTCTTCCTTGGCATTCAAGTCATAGGAAATCTGATCTCCCAAGAATAAGTGACTCACCCCGCATGAGACTGGAATACTTACAGGGACAAACTTTCATTGTAAAGGTTACTTTAAAGACAATTCTGCTCTTTGTGTTCTAAGAGAGTTTATTAAAATTTGCAGTATTCCTTCAAGAAGTGCTATATGAAGACTAGTAAATAGCTTTTTAAGGAGACAAAAACCGCGAACCGGTACCATACACTAAACTTAGACCTTTTGTTCAGCAGTTGAAAGATGAAAACAAAAAAGCACTGTTGGTTCCACCAGGTCTCTGTGGCAGCACATATAGCTTAGGAACATTAAATATAATAAGTGAGGTGACCGATGATAAAGTAATTGGCGTTGGTTTCTGGCCCTCAAGCTCTATTTAGCCAGATTTAATATTGATTTATGAGATAGTTTGAAAGAGAAAGTGTTTTGCACTTCAGGCTAATAGTAAACATGTAATAATCAAAATTTGAGTTGCTGAGTTTAAACAAGTGAGTGACAACATATATTCACAATAAGGGGCTTGTATACAAGGGAAGAGGAAGGCTTTTAGCATAAGGCGAGGTTCATAATCCTTTTGTGTTTCCGAATATGTAGGGAGTATTATATCGATTGATGCTCGATTTACCCATGTGCCAGAATCCAAACTACGGCCTCCATATATGCTAATGAGCTTGAAGAATTGTAATACGAGTAGTATTGCAGGTACAATAACAAGGAAACTGAGAAAATAAAAGATAAAGAAAATTTAATTAACTTTATATACAATTTTGGCTCTGTTGGTTCTAATGTATTTGACTGAAAACTGAACTTTCAAAAGAAAGAGATTAGAAACGGCAGAAATGAGACACAGGCCAGAAACTACGATATTTGAGAATTAAAGTTATGTTCTGCTTTTGAAAAATAGATAAACAAAGAAAAAATTGACTCTCGTGTTCAAAAGCATTTGCACCTCATTACCAATCATTAGGAAACAGATATGTTGGCTCACCAATGAGCAGATAGTAGTAGCAGAATCTAGTATTCTCTTCTTTGAACGAGAAACAAGTCAAGAGAGCTTAAATCTATCTGATGATGTATTTGGGGAGTGTAAATTTTTACTATTAGCTCTTTTCTGCTTAAACACATTTTCATGCAAACTTAACTCCAAGAGATGGGTAGAGTTTTACAGAGTTACTAAAAATGTATGACCCAGGAAATCCAAAAATAAAAAATATAATAAAATAAAATCTCCTTTTTTAAAAGTATGTCCTTTGCACCCTGCATTATATTAGATATTAATATCTGTTTTATAGAATTAAATGCCTATGGTTAGTAATAAAATATTCGGACATTCTTAGATTTATTATTTTCTATTCCAAATCTATGCATGTACACATTTGAAAAATATTGAAATGTAATTAAATAAAATAAATTGTAATTTATGTTTCCTTCTATAATAATTTCTTGAAAAATGTGTTTTATTTGAAGTAATGAATAAGTTTAAAATAGCTTAAATGTTCGGGTAATTGCAAAAGATTTTAATTCTTATAACTATTTTTTTACAACGTTATCGAAAATTTTATCCTCCTTATATAGAAAAAAAATATTTGCAGTCTAAATTCCCCTGACATCTTGTGATGGCACTTTTAGCCGATAAGACCAATTTGAGAGTTTATTTGTTGAAAAATGCCTAAAATATTCAGAGCACTTAAAACCTTTAGATCTTTTTATTTCGGAATAAGTTTCAACCGTTAACCTCGGTTAGACTCTTTTATTCAACGTTGCCAGTAGAAAGTCGCTTCATATGCACATGCATAATTCTATATCTGGTTTTTACGGAACAGAAAACAAATCTCTGCTCTGGGATAACCCAGAACAAACATTTCTGTACTCTAAGCCAGCAGAAGAAAAAAAAATGTAGGTATATCTTGTTTTGATTAATTCACTTACTAAATTTTTATATTAGAAAAACCTTCAGTGGTAAATACAGCGCGAGAATCTACTCCAGAGCACGCTTCATTAGGGAGTACCTGGAGGGTAGTTTAGCTAAAGCACAGGATGATGTGTGAAGTTATGTCTGGTTTGGTCACTACCGAAGCTTAGCCCTCTGTGGTTAGAAATCTGTTTCACATACAAATTCAGCTTCTCTTTTTTTTTAACGACAGATTTTCCATTTGCAGAATCACAGTCTTTACTCCATAGGTTTAACTAAGAGGAATCGGTTACTTTTGAACACGGAGATAGTCCGTTGGTCGCTGAGTGGGATTATCAAGAAGGTTGAAAGATAGAAACATATAATGTCTAGTGCACTACTGCAGACCACCAAAATCTACATTGTCGAAATTTTCTTCCTTTTATTTTCTAGTATTCTGTTCGTTATTCCAATTCTCTCCGCATGTTCTCTCAAACAATCTCCTTTCGCGCGAAGTTCCACTGCATTTGGGCAATGCCTACCTGTTGGCAAAGATAACACAGGAATACAAGCTACATATCGAACGAAGGAGAGAACAAAACTACCGCAAATCTCTTGCAGTTCCGCTTATAGCGTCTTATCAGAGGCGGTTACCAGAAATTACACATGTTTAGTGATTTTGTTGTTTTGGATTTTCAATTCTTAATATAGACATTGCATGCAGTGAATAAAAAGACAAAAGTCTCTATTTACGGCACGTTAAAGAACTCCATACCTAAAAAAAGAGGTAGCTTAGTTTCCTGTCAAAAGGCGTTAGAGGTGATGAACTTAACATGTGTTCCTTTGTCCTCTGTAAGAAAATAAGCATAACTGAATTCTTCTTGGTAATCAAAATTCCCCTCATGAGAGGCGCCCATGCTTCGCAATAGAATAATGAATACGAAATGACTATGATTTTAATGTTTTAAACTTCAAAATATTTTTACAGTAAAGTGCATGTACTGCTTCGTCATCTACAAAAACTAAATTTATTTAAATGTTTACTCGACTGTTTCTAAGGTGAGGATGTTTTTATAATCTGAGCTTCAGCATTCCTCCGACTACGAACATAACCTCCCACCTAGGTCTATGTACCCGGAGACTTCTAAAGTTCTCTCGTTGCAGAGGCGACTTGAAACCTTCAAGTGTACATGTAGCTCAGGCTTCATACAGTGAGGTTATTTGAGTTATAAGACGGCAGAACAAGGCTGCATACTGAGAGAAGGCAAGTGCCAAGACCTTATAAAATATGTGCCTATAGCAACTTGAGGTTAGTTTGAGGAGGTTTTGTCAGTGGTAATGCGTTACTAGTTTTGATATATTATACCTATGTGGAATCGCATTCTTGCAGGAGAAGTGCTAAGACGATTCTCAAGGAAATACTTTGGTAATCCTGTTCCCGGTAGATAAGTTGTGTGCCAACTGTTATGAAAGATAGGATATCTCAGTGATAGAAAAATGTTCTAAACCGCTGTGTTATTACGGAAGAAAAGTTGAATGAAATACAGGAATTTCTTTAGCAGATGACAATGTATTGCCACTCAGGGGTTTCATTTTCAATAACACTTATAGCACACGCTAGAACCAGTTACCAATGTATACTTTCATTCAGCATAAAGCAAAAATTTTCCCCAGTAAGCAGCCACACTCAGCTGTCCCTGAATTAAAATAACCTTATTGTAGTTAAACATTAATATGAAATGTAATTTTTTTTCACACAAACCATGTGTTGACACCGTACTTGCCTCCTAAACCCAAGATCGCGGTTTCGAACCCGGCCAGGACCGATGGATTTTTTCGAGCGTAAAAATCCTAAGTATGGTTTCCTTCGGAAGGGAAGTAAAGCCGTGCATCCCGTGTCGTACATTTACGGCACGAAAAAGAACCTCAAGCCTGAAAGAGAAGCCTCTGAGCAAAATTTGTCGGTCGTTTCACGTCCTGAATGGAATGGGACGCTGATGACCTGAGATATTAAAGAGCGTCCATAAATGAATAAATCAATCGTGTGTTCACATAAAGGTCTTCAGGATATGAGGAGGTTCGTGGTTTTGGTTGGACAGAGCACGGTAACTCAGATGGAAGAATATCAGCACGGTAAGACAAAAACCTTGGATTTTTCCTAACTGAATTTAATATCTAATAAATATTTGTTGAAAGGAAAAGTGTTACTTTTAAATACTTTTATTTTGTATTCTTTGCTACATGTAATACAATCGAGTATAACAGAAAGAAGACAACTAGTTTAATAATCTAAAAAGATTTTGTTATATCTGTGGCAGTCTTGATGTGAAAAGCAAGAACGAAACATACTTTGCAACTACAATTTTCTTCCGGGCTGTTGTGCCGTTGTCTGCTGGAGAAGAAATTTCCAAACGTTTCGTCGGTAGCTGTGCCGGACATCTTCGGTGTCGTGGACGAAGTCTCCTCGGAGAAGGTATCCATGCGTCTGAAGTGTTGACTGTCAGAGTCGCTATATTTATATTGCCCGTGCTCTCCGCTGGTTGGTACGGGGTGGGTGGTGGTCGGTCGGTTCGTGAGAGGAGCCTCGCCTCTGCTGTGCTGCTGCTCTCTTGTGATAGGCTCGTTATGCTTTCAAGTGTTGTGTGCTGTACTTTGTTTTCAATTGCTGGATATCAGTTGCTGTTTAGTTTGAGAGCTTCTGTTTTGTTGTTGAAATGTTGAAGATTCCGCCGTAGTTGCGGACGAAACGTCCGGAATTCTTTTCTCCAGCAGACCACGGCACAACAGCCGGGAAGGAAATTTTAGTTGCTCTATTATTCCGGCCATACGTTCTGTAAATGCAAACTTTCATTTGAAATCTCTATTTTTTTTTTGTACAAACTCAAGGGTTACAGCACTATCTTTTACTTTGCAAGCAATATGAAATTGTTAATGCAAAAAACAAGAAAGTAATAACATATGTCATATGCAATGTGACCAGTGCTTCCTATTCCTAAGCCACCTAAACAGTAGCAAAGAAGATAACAAGGACAATGGAACAATGGTCGCGGATTATTGTTGAATGCTCTAAAGAAGAGATTAGGATAACATATAAGAGAAAATCCAATAGAAGAACATATCAAATCAGACAAATGAGATTCTTTTGACATTTTCGATATAAAGTGAACTAAAATGTAGAACTGTGATATAAAACACTTTACATTGTCTCTATTACACCATTTCTTAACTATATACATTCTCGGATATAAACATCAGAATATTTCATTTCTAATTGTAAACAATTTTGTTGAATTAAAAAACAATGAAAATAATTTTTGAAGACACCGTTACCAATTTATTTAGAACTAGTATTCAAAAGTAAAACAGTTTTCATAAAGTTTAATTATGTACACCTGTGCTCTTTTACAAATAGTTGATAATATTAATACTTGCGATTTTAAATATTTTATATGGCACAACGCTCATCATTAAATTGGAAAAAGAGGTGTGATACTTTTCTGTTAAAGCACCGAATGGAGCATGTACTTACATTGGTGGCGTTACTTCATGACTGTCACTATTATGATAAGAGAAAATGTCTTAGAATTTGTCCTTCAACAAGCAAATAAACAGATCCTGGTCCTAAACAGGCGAACTCCACAAAAATGCAGTTACATAATTATCCTAACATCCGTTGCGCTTCATCCTACGTCCCAAGTTATGTGCACCCATAAATATATTTCGAATCCAGTAAGGTTCATTATAAAGTGCTCATGTTTATAAACTTTCCAGCACAACACAGCAGGACATTTTGTTATGAGCGTAGCAATAACCTGAATTAAAGTTGCAGCACAATGATTTATCACTTTGACTGTAAGTTTAACGCATTCTTTCTCTGAACTAGAAAGCAACAGCACAAACTAGAACGCGATTATGATGGAGAAAAGTTTAAAGAACTTTATTGAAAGCATATCAGTTATCACTTTCTATGCTTAAAACTAACATTTGTGTCGTTGTGCAATATTCTTGTGTAGCTTTGTTCCAGTCGTCTATTCTTTTTCCTTCATTATCTTTGATTTCACGTTGAAGTCTTGGGTAATGCTATTTCTCTCTATTGGTTGAGAAGTGCGTAGTATTTTCTAGTACAAATGTGACTTTAAAGCTTTTTTCGTGGGCCGTCAGGCTTAGCCGCAGAGAGGGCTCCGATTTCAACGGGATCAAGACGTTTTGGTCTTTAATTCTAAATCGCCAGGATCACTGCTCTCTCGCCAGTTTGATTTAGTGATCAAAATAATTGTAAACTTCTAATATATTTGTAATATTTTAACATTAACAGTATCATTTATTTAATGCTTTTAGAGGATGGATTAATTATGTGGTAATGTGATTGCTTTGAATAGAATTTAAATATCTTTTATCAAAGGGTTTTAGCTAAAAATTGTTAAGTGCTTAGTCACTATTGCGTACTGCTGTTTTCATAAAATTAGAATATTATTGCAAGTGTTCAATGGCATAAAGGCTAGTGAACTTAAATTACTTTATTGAGTACACGTTTATGGAGCTATTTCAATTATAGGTCTATGAGGGTTAATTCATGTTAATTTACTTAATAAATCAGAACAATTTTTATGTCTCTTTTCTCGTAAAAACTGTTTCCCCGGTCATGTCCTGGTGACATGACTATGCTTGCCGAAACACAAACGGGAGGGTGTTAAATTGAATATTATATAAAACTGAAAAGAAAAGAAAGATAGGTAGCAAGTACGTTATGCTTGTGTAATTCATGAATCTAAATATCCATGAACACACCTAAACCGTACTTATGAATTAACATTTTCAAACAGTTCGATGAAAAGGGCCGTGACTACAACATTACGCATTTGATGACATGAAAACAGCACTCCATGGTGAACCCATTATCTTTCGTATCAAAAAAGCACTGCCTGTTTATTTATGTCATATCTGTCGATGGCCAAGGAACGAGTTATTATTGTTTAAAACTGAATGCTGCCAACAACATACAAATGTGAGCGTTTACTAAGCCAGGTTAACGTCAAGTAAGCTACAAGTGAGAAGAAAGAGAAGGTTCTATCTGCTTAACTTGAGCTGAAGTTGGTGGTAGTTTTATTTTGTTTATTTCCGTTAAAAATGCAGGCACTAGCATAACGTTCTGCTGTCAGTTAGGGTTATAGGAAAGATATCAATAAGAGTGTACATAAACAGTCCGCAGTGGTTGCACCAAAATTGAACAACGTAAAGGTAACGAGTAATGCGAAGGGAGCATTTAGAAGAATATGAAATGTGAACGAGCAAGTGTTAATACAAATGAAGCCATAAAACAAAAATATTTTCTTCTGATGTTATTCTACTTCTTATTCTTCTTCCTATTATATCTCTTCAAGAATTATTTAATTTTCTTCTATACTCTTTGCAGTTGCTTGTTTGTTTTAATTATACCTTTGTGAAAAATCTTTGAATAGCCTTTCCGTCTCATTCTACTATTTTCTTTTCCTCATTCTGCTTTAATGTTCCTTCTTTTAAAGCTACCGAAGAAAGATATACACATTTAATCAACGTTGTTTCTTTGCCATTTATATTACATTAGTGAATTTATGACTATGGCTAATTATGATTTTATTGGGGAATCTTTTCCAGCAGTATCTTGTTATGTTCTGGTGAATTTTAATGTTATAGATGATGCCATCGAGATTCAACTGTAAATTGTTCTAGCAACACATGGGATGGAAATATTCCATGATCAAGATATATGCGGAAGTTCTGTATCCGAAACTCTGCTCGGAGAACTCGTTCAGTGGCAAGGGCGTACATTTTGCGTATTTCAAGAAAATCCCTTGCGTGAAAAAGAGCTGATCACCGACGAACTCCTGATCCCGGATTCTGGAAACAAATGGTTCACCTGTCGCTGTTCCCCGGGAGGTATAATTAAGGTTTCTGAGAGGGGAGCAAACCTCAGGCCGCAGAACACAATAAATAATGGAGTACATGCAATATGTTACATTGGGGAGAAAAACCCTCCATGCGGCCAGCTTTCGTTCTCGGACACTCATTAATTACAGGGGGCCTCGTATAGCGTGACGATGCATATAACGGAGCATAACATAAAATACCATCTCGACCCCTAGAAGTAGCTTTAAGAAATTATCAGATTTTTTTACCATCATTTACAAAAATAAACACACAAGATAACGCTGAGCTTTATATGGTAGAAGCCCTGGGGCATTCATTAAGCAGTACTACACATTTTTTTCTCTATCAAGATTTGTTCTTTAATTCTTCGGCTATACAGTGCGATTTTCAATATAATTCCCTTGATTGCCGTCGTGGTATTGCGGCTATGATTTCCTCCCCGTCGTCAAAACTTTCCTCTTAGAGAATCTTAGAGGGTACATCAGAAGTTGCAATTTCGATTTGCAACGTCGATGGGCCGAAGTTTGCTAATCTCTTCTCATATACGTCAGACTTTTGTGAAGCTTTACTTTGTCCTGAAGAAACACTTTCATCACCTCTTTGTGACGATGAGGCCCTGGACCCAGTTCTTCAATATTTGAAGAGGTTTGACATGTACTTCAAAGTTAACCGTTTCATCACAATGCAACACATCGATCAAAATAATTCCAATGGAATCCCAGAAGGGTTTTTTTTTCTTTTTTTTTTTAACTTACAAGCAGGGCTGAAAGCACTAGTGATAGTGGGATCATGGAATCATATCTCTTGCTGCTTGCAACGCCCGAGCGACTGTCCAGTTTAATTGTTAGAAGAGTGAAATGTTGCAACGGTGGGAAATTTGCTCTTATTCCAATTCGCAACTATTTCATATACACACACACACTAACCCAAAATGTCGGCTAACCTCAGTCAAATCCGAGAAACCTGTGGTCCATATCCCTTAACTCCAGCAGGATTAACCAAAAACACACACACACACACACACACACACACACACACACACACACACACACACACACACACAAACCATTGAAATGGTAGGATTCGAACCCACTATCTTCACAACTATAAACATATAGCTCTAACCGCCTAAGCTATCGTGTCACTGCCTGTGAAGCCTTATTATCTAGCTATAACTGTGCAAGTCATTACCTTCCGCTCTTCGCTCGGGACGATTCCATGATTCCACTTGCAGCCTAGTGGTTTCAGCCCTGCCTTGTAACGATAAATGCTTTTTTACACTTTCTATATACAATATTTAAGACCACACTCAGAACTACACTTAACGTTTGGTTAGCGTCTTATGATGTAATTCATAAGTTTATGTTCCTTGTTTGAGAAAAAAGCTTTCGACGGGTTTGTTCTCGATCTTGAGGTATTGTGATCTGAATCTGTCATGTAATCAGAGTCGAATAAAAAGATGGGCAATTGTCTTCACATGGACATGTTTTTGTTCATTGCTAATTTTCTTTAGGTATTGGAGGAAATTGTTATCATTAATTAGGAACCTAGTTACAATATATTCAAGATGAATTTTGATTTGTTGTCTCCAGTGGATGTTTGGAAAGTAAATATTTAAATAGGAAGCTTTGGCAATGAATGTGTATACACTGTTCCAGAGGTTTTTGTAGTTTTCTGTAAGCTTCAGTTTACATAGCGATAAGGAGAGTTTGTTGTACGTTTTGTGGTTCTTGAAATCTATTTTTGCTGGGAAGTCTGTCTTCTCCTTTCCTTGGTGACCGGTTATAGAACTTTAATTCATTTGTTTCAATGGAGATTCTAGACTTGCTCGCTTCTATCGCTTTAATGTAGCTTTGAATCCACATTAGAGATGTATTATTACCAACTGATCTCAGGTTCTGTTTTATTCAGCTCATTGCCATTTATATTCCTTGAGTTCAGCTTGAAATACTGTGCATTGTTAGTGAAGTTTGATTGATTCTTCCATGATATACTGCTATTCCTGGCCCTGGTTTCTATCCGTCTTGGATCCATTCTTATGTAGTGCATAATCCCCTTCGCCGCCAGTTGTTGATAAATTAAGAGTTAAACAGTTCTTGTTTTCTAATTGAAATATTTGTTTTGAGATGTTTCTAAGACGTTGTTTAGCCACACCTGATAGCTGACTGTCATTTCTTAGCTTAATATCTAATTCTAGATGATACTGCTTCACTGGGAAGAGATGCTTTTGTAATAAAAGTTAGACTTTGAAATTTGTTCTTTATGGAGTTGATCTGGTTAAACCATATTAAGGTAAACGTTAAGTGTCCACAAGCGGAAGGCAATACGCCAGTGAAATAATTCCTTCGGAATCTCAGAAGATTGTGGCCATGGCTTTTTCTGAGATCTTTTATGATGAGACTCTTCTGTCTTTTTGTCTCAGAATCGAATTGATAATCCAATCACTTCCCGTAACAAATCTGTTCAATAAATTGTCAATTAAGCGCCATTACAAGCAAGCAAAAGTTTAGACCAAATCTTTGAATTTTGTAACTGGTGAATGAATGTGCTCATACTAGCAACAGATATATCAAATTGATCAGCCGCTCATTTTGTTATTACTCATTGATTATCTAAGAAACGTAAATAATTAATGAAGAATTTCTTGCTCTTTTTCTGATGATGACAGCCTTTGCGGCCAATGATTGACAGCGCTTTTATACACATTTCTCAAACGCCTCTCTACGTTGAGAATGTCCTCATTTTCCGCCAAAACATATTCTTTATTTATAAAGCACAAGTATGAGGCCATAACTGTATCGATTCTCGTATTAAGTGTAAATATCCCAGCTTTGGTGGGAAAAAAGCGAAAAAATAAAGCCTCAAAACATACATATGTACGGATAAAACTTAATATAAAATGAATAAAAGTACACTAACAAAAGCTAAAAGGCACATACAAGAAAGGCAGTAAAAAGTGTACCACTTTTGCGGGTTACCATAAGCAAGATATGATATAAAAGAGAAAATATGACTTTTTAAAGAAAAAGTTGTTTGAAAAGAAAATATTTTAAACGAAAACTCTACTTAACAAGATATTTGATATGTAACACATATCACGAAGCAAATATTTAATATAAAAGTAAGAAATAAACTTATAATTTCTTGAAAGGTACATTCAAAATAACATAATGCAAAACATGCAAAACAATTCTTAAAATGCCTTCAATGAGCACTAACTTCGTTCTGAAATAACATCAAAGTGTATTTCTACAAACGGAACACAAAACAAGGCAAGAAAAGAGTTTAACTGCTGTAAATATACATACTAAACAAAGGTAAAACTTTTTAATGTAAGTCGAAAGATAGTGACTAAATTCCATCCAGCTTACTGCGATAACTTGAGCAATTGTGAATAAGAAAACATGAATAACTAGGTAAAATAGGCATAAAAATTAAAAGATAGAGTTAAGTAGTAAAATAAATTAAATAAATATTATTTAGAAAAATGACAACAATCGCAAAGATTATCTTAAGCTTCTATGGCCGGTGTCAATTATTGTTTCGACTCAAATATCGGAGCCTTTATCTGGACTGTAGTATTTTGGAGTGTTAAAATCCAGGGTGTAATACGAGATTATATGAAGATTTGAAAAGGTTATAGGAAAAACTGGCAGACATGGATAAATCGACTTTAGCAAAACACTCTTACAAAACCAAGCACAGTAAAGCCTGAAAACTCCAGACTTTTAGTCAACACATATGATAAAATATAACCAGAGGCTATGGAAGTTGCCAAGAGTAACAAAAAACAATAACAGATACGAGAGTCATTATTGAATATTTGGGATATAAAGAAAATTGAAAGATATGAGTTTACTTTTGGTAGCACTGGAAAGAGCGTATTTTGGTTAGTAACTATAGTAGAAATTATCAGGCGGTACCCAAAATTGCAGCTGTATAAAAAAGTTAATTCTGGTCGTGCGCTTGCTGTATGATTTTCTGCAATAGAAGTTATTGGAGTATACTTTCGTGCGGTAATATTT
Source organism: Metallyticus violacea (assembly GCA_030762175.1). NCBI lineage: Eukaryota > Metazoa > Arthropoda > Insecta > Mantodea > Metallyticidae > Metallyticus > Metallyticus violacea. The sequence continues at coordinate 72,489,548 of CM060831.1, forward strand.
TTTTACGATTATAACTACTGCTTGAGCCAACAAGAATGCTTGAGGAAAATACAGAGAATCTGTTCCTTGGCGTGCAAAAATGTATAACTAGTTAGATGAACAACAGTCTTCAAATACGAGCAGCAACAGCAGTCACAGAGGAAAACATCGCTCATGTAGAAGCCATTGTGAAGAATGATCCGCGAGTAAGTTACAGAACGACAGAGTATTCTCTGAGCATTCACTTATCACAGATGTCAGAAGTGCTGCATAAATATCTTCGTGCGAGAAATCTTTGCTGTCAGTTTCACAGAACAATAAAAGACAGGGAGAGTGGAATTGGTCCATCGTTTCGTCAATGGCTTCCAATTTGTTCACTACTTTTTCATGTAACGAAAGCTGAATTTACGACTCGGATTTAAAGAGGCAGACGTCGTTCTACATCTTCCTCAAGACCCCAAGTGAAGTTTAAGCGATGTCAAAGTGTAGCTGGGAAGATGATTACCAGTTTCTTCTCAGCAAGCGACCATATTAGAACCATTTCACTCTAGAAGCAAAAACACTGTACCTCTGCGCACATCGCTTTGAAAACAATAGCATTTCTGCAAGAATTTGGAATCATACTGGCAAGCCACCCACCGTACAGTCCATATCCGGCTCACTGAGTTTTATAAATTTGCAGCTGTCAAGAAAAACTGAAGGGCTCTCAGTTTGGGAGTATTGATGGAGCTTTTGTGCTCTCTCACAATGGCTACTTGCATGATATTTTATATTGAGAATGGGGGAGGCTATTTCGAAACGATATTGACAGACCGGCTTAGTTATTATCTTTAAAAATGCTGAAAACTAGATAGTTGTCCTCATATGCTGGATTCCAGCAATATCAAATTTGAATAGACGTGATTGATGTTCCCCATAGCATGACGAACCAATCGGATGCAAGGAAGATCAACCTACCCACGCCACACTGCATATTTTTATCTTTTGTATCACGTCATCGCTCCAATCTGTCACATTATAGAGAAAGGCTCCGATATAAAGTCGAAACATTGACCAAAGGTCAGGGCATGCTCCAAACAGCCAAATGCACACCATCGTGAATAGCATAATTAAGAATGCATGATCATTTACCTCTAAACTTAAGGTTACTGGAGAAAAAGCAATAATTTATACAGACCTCAGCAAAGTGTATACTCGCTGATCATAGAACACAGTTATTATCTTTTAGTTGTTGAATACTCCTTGCAAAACATTAGTATAAGTTTTGTCCTCTGGAAGTGTAAGCGAAAACGAAACAGTTCATAATGAGGAAAACATGTTTTGTCAAGCTGGAGTTAATACTCGGTTACAGAACCATAAATAGAGTGAAGCGCAAAATTTTGTAGCTAACTGTTGGCGTGTGGTTGGTCAGTGAACGGCTGTAGTCTGCACGCCTGTATCTCAAGCGCATTAGCAACAGATTGTGAATAGGAGCACGTGGATTAGACGGTAAAATTTGTAACACTCCCACGCGATACAGGGGTGGAGAGTGTTTATGGATTAATTCGCGGTTTGAGGTGCTTAAGAGCAGAAAAGCGTACACTAATGCTGTGAAGTTCGTGAGAGCCATTGATATCCTTAAAGAAGAGAATATGAGTAAATGTTCAACGTTTCGTTTTTACTGGGTAATTTAATATTAATCTAACCTTACCTATATATTATGCATTTTAATTTCGTTTCTTTGGTTCCTTCCATACGATGCTGTTCATGTCCGCGCTCAGAGCCACTATGTCATATGGCAGTAGACTAAAAGATAATCGATGCTCACCGTAAAATAGAAAGCGGAAAGAATGTATGAAAGAAGTTATAAAATAAATGTTACTTATCCTGTAATAGCTGTATGGTTACCTTCCATAGTATTTCACTTGCTATAAACGAGAGTATTTTGAATAGTCTCTATGAATGAAGTCTGCAATATTTAAAAAGAAATGCAATGCTTCAACGCATCAGATTGCTTCGAGCATGGAAATCTTTTAAAAATAAATTGATGTTTGACGAAATCAAATGGGGTAAATAAGGTTGAAGGGATAACACATCATATTTCAGGTCATTAATTGTTATACATCAGTGAGAAAGAGCACTAGCTTGACCCTCTGATTCGGTAATCTCAGGTTTTTTTCGCGTAGTTGTTTCTTCAATTGGTTCAAAAAGTAACAATTGTATCCTCCTATAGCGGTTATAACATAGAAAGATGGTCAATCTGCAGGATTTCTTTATCATATATGAAATTGAAACACTGATATTTCATTATTTTGCCTGAATTTTTATGTTTGGTGTTATTAAAACATTCGTGTTTCATCCCGTCACGAATTGACGGATAAAATTTGCTTAGGAGGTTTAATTCTGATTTGTGTCAGCAATTTGGCTCTCATCGTGCAGAGTATATATCAGTAATTTCATTCATTTTGTAAGGCGATCCTGCCATACCATACTGCACACTTTATTGCGGCAAATCTTGGCTATCCACTGCAAGGAACTCGTCCATTTCGAAAACTTCGGAGGAATGTCCTCTAAATTGATTCTCATGAATTTATCCATCTTTATTAAGTACTTAATTACCATAGCATATTATATGCTCTGTTTCAAAATTCAGAGCTGTTCTAAGTCATTTATCATTAATTAATTTCGGAAACTTTATTATACAAGTTTATTTAAATTTTATTCGAGCTCGCGTACTCTTAACAAGTTTTTATTTTAGGCTGGCTTATTTCCTTGAGCTAATCTACTTGCGGAATATCTGTCTTGCAAATTTCAACCCAGTTCCAATGAAGGTGTGCAATGGTGCGCTGTTGTTTCTAGTACCACGAAACAATCTTTCAGGAAAAGAAGCACAAAGAACACTCCTTCACTTCTTAAACACTTGCTGATCTTTGTCAAGGGATCAATGGTGTACTGACTCGGATAGAGGTTGACATGCTCTCTTGTATCAGGTATGAAATTTTGTATAGGGGGATATGTGCTCTGACAAGAAACAGTCACATTGAACAACAGTAAAATAAATGTTCCATGAAATTATGTGGATGAATGAAATTATCTAAACCAATTATGTACGAGTATATACGGCCAGTAATGTACTTTCAGTTAGCTAATTTTGAATAGCAGTCAAATGGAATAGACAACTAGAATCGTGCAAAAACACTATTGACATTCTAATTTCCTCTAGTTTTATTTTGTTCATGTCAACAGGTTTTGTGCTATATTTCATAAAAATGTTACTTTTTCAAGAAATACACATTATAAAAATTATTATGGGCTCCAATTATGAGCCCTTGTCTAAACTTAAATTCCGTGAAAGCATTTCCATTTCAGAAATATTTGAGATTCAAGTTTTAAGTGATTCACTCTGTATAAATAATATATATAATATATAATATATAAATAATATATAATATATAATATATAAATAATATATATAAATAATAAATAATCACACAAGCAAAGCAAAGGCTTAACACAGTACGAATTTGCGCACTTTGCTACTTATTAAACTTCTCAACAAGTTACTTGCTGATTCGTCAAATAATTTTACCTGCAGAGTCCTTAGCGACCATGTACAGATAAGTTTTTCCGAAACTATAGCTCGCGAAACCCCCGGAGGTTCATGAAATCTTGCAAGGCATTCGCCAAAATTGTCCTCTTATGGCTGATTTTAATTGATTTATTTCAATGATATCATTACTACACTTTTCATCTGAAATATAGAACTGAGATCACGGTGGATTAAACATGCTCTGCTCTTTGAAATGAGGCATATGTTTAGGTATTTACTGATGGCAGTTTTTTAGTTTGTTATACGGAGAAGACTTTGACTAAGGACGCCAAGTGGCAAAAGAGGGAAACGATACATTGGGCTTTGCTATTACATAAAATATTTCAGTAATATCAAGAAACGAATAATACTTTTCAGTGTCTGATTTAAATTAAAATGCTTGAAATATACAATATAAAATGTGACTGTAAAAGAGGGAAATGTTTTAATGTATTATTAACTCACATACTTCATCTCTGGTTTAATGTATTAAATGTAAAATAAATTTATAATTGTTTGAACTTATATAATTAAATTTTCTAACCATTGTTTTTGAGGCGAATCCTAAGGAAATCCTAGTTACCGTAACTATAGCAAATTTAGGCTAATTTAATGTTGTAACTTTGTATATTAAGAAGAAGTTTGCTTAACTCAGCTCTTTAGAAAAGGGGTTCGCGAGTCGAAAAAGTTTAGGAAGTACTGCTCTAGACCATGGGAGCAAATCCTGCAGGAAGAATCAAATCTTTGCAAGTTTCTCTCGATTATTAAATCGTTGTCTAATTCTGTATCAGCATATACGAAAGATTGAACGTTTTGGTTTGTTTTTTGGATGGCCAAAACTAGAAGAGTTTAAGTGTTTGCGAATATACAGTGTGATTATAAAGTCCCAGTACATTTTAAAGAAATCGCTTACATATCTTATTCATGTTATAGGCATTGGGAAAATGCACAAGATGATCATCGTTGAAGAAATTGTTGCTGTGCGTTTGCCAGTCATACGAGGAGGCTAGGAACAGTGTTGAAAGAGAAAATTCAGAAAACCGGCTCCAACACGAGGTAACATCCAGATTCTCATAATTAAGTTCATGCGCACAGAGTCTGTCGTGGATGAACCAGCACAGGACGACCACCAATATCCGCCGAAAACGTGGAGGCGATCCAAAACGCGATTGAACGTAGTACACAGGCGTTCACTCGCCGTTTGAGCCGAGAGGTGGGGATACCACCATCATCAGTCAGAAGGAGCTTCGCTTTACTCTTAAAAAACGAGCATATGCTCTGCAAATGGGTAATAAACTGAAGCCGAAGATTACGCAACATGACGAGCAATGTGTTTCGACTTCTGTGAAGCTGCAGATCGGGATGCCTTAATGGATCACATCATCTTCAGCGACGAAGTCATGTTTCCCATTAGTAGTCGTGTTCATCGACACAATTTTAATATGTAGGCGGACGAGCTGCCCAATGAAACCATCGAGTGGGAAAGGCACTCCTCGAAAATGAATGTTTGGCTTGGCTTAAGTAAACGAAAGGTTTATGGTCCGTACATGTTCGCCGAGCAAACAATAATGTAGCTTTATATGCTGTAGCTACAGTTACTGCAAGATGATATCATTGATACAGTGGTGTTCCAACAAGATGGAGTACAACCACACTTTGGTCTGACTGTACGTGCGTGTATCTCAATGACTTTTTCCCCAACAGGTGGATTGGAAGGGCATCTCCTCGTATCTGGGTACCGCGTTAGCCAGACCTCACACCCCTGGACTTTTTCGCTTGAGGGTTCACCAAGCAACAGGTGCACAGAACCAAGGTTCCAAATCTGCAAGTGCTAAAATGATTACAGAGGATATGTTGATGCATGTTTTACGGGCGACGGTGCAACGTGTTTTGAGATTCTTGGAGGCCATATGGAACAATGACTTTGTAGTAGATACTAAGTTATAAATTTGGTTGTATTTGGACTACGTTATCTACAAAATATACTGAGACTTTATAAACACACTGTATTCGTTTTGGCTGCGAAAACGCACAAATATTTGAACGTACGCTGACCGTATTTGTTGGGACACTCTGTATAATTGCAGTTCAGTTAAAGGGTCAGAGCTTGCTTGCCCCGTATGTTTTGTCCATCACCGCGGATAATGGAAGGGCAAAAACGCACAATATTGATTTGGGTCGTTAAAGTAAATCCCTGGTAAAAAGTGAGAAGTGGATGTGTCCATTATAGAAACAATAGACGCAGTACTGTGCTTAATGCTTCACTTTAAAAAGCGTGCGGACAGCTAGATTAGCGCTGTTGCAGAGAAAACTCAAATGTTTCATCATTACGTCGCTTATCTGCTTTTATTCTTTTATGGCATTCCCTCTTCATGTCTCTCTCCCATTAAGTCCACTTGGATGATGTTTTTTTGTAGAGTGAAAGTTGTATATCTCGCTAATGCAGCTCGGTTTCTGATTTTCAATTAATAAAGCAGCAGGATACGAGATATTATAAAAATGCTCTTATTAATTTCAAAATTAAGAGAAATTGGACACATATTACATTAACGTCCAGTGAAAGTTATAGTGTAGGAAATCAATTTGCATTGTCATAAAAATTGCTAAAAGTAAAAAATGAAAGCATACCCTAAAAGCAAAGTCATATCTTATGAGCTGGGAATAAGAGAAATGCTGCCAATTTCATCAAAATGTTAGCATCAATAATTAGTGCGCAGTCTCTTCTCTAAATATGAACTGACATAATACTTAAAAATATGAGAGAGTGTGACAGTTATATTGATTGTTTATTAAATATTGCTTAAAACTGACTGAAATTATTCCCATAACGATTTATATTAATTGGCTAAACCGTCGGAAAATGACAGCAAATTTTAGTACCTCATTTTATATGAACATAAAATAATATTTTATTCCCTACATCTGAAGATGGTTAACAAAGATTTGTGTTTACTGCAAATTTAACAACGGGTATACAATAACATACACATAAAACAGAAATATTCACTAAATATCAGTATTTTAATGCAACAGGAAAAATTTTACTACAATAACGCTGTTCTAAATCGATTCCAATGGTCTAATGGTAACCATACTTGACTCGTAGACCCAGGGTTGCGAATTCAAGCCTAACCAGATGACATCATCGAAGGAAATAGGTGTTAGGGATAATTAACCTTTCATTTATTATTCATTCATTCTGAAAATACCCCTGATTAGATTATAGACAATGTTCAAAGTGTGTGCCCTGAAGTGCATTACATTCTTCACACATTTGCTCAAGGAAAGCGAGAGAGGACAGACGTAGGAAAGGTTATTAAATAGAACCATTAATGATTGGATTTGTATCTGCAGCAACATTTGAGGACTGTGCTCTAACAGTTAAGATTTTTATGAGGAACTTATACAAGTACTGTAGTTTTCATAGTTTACTCTTTACAGTGGACAAATATTTAATTAGATAGAAATGTATTTAATTAGGTTGGTATGCATATAATTCAGTAGACATATGTTTAAATATTTTAAACGCATTAAATTAGGTTGAAATGTACTTCAATTGACGTGTATTTATTGAGTGAATGAATAAATAAATGAATTAATTTAATTTAATTTTAATTGTAATTAAAATTAAATATTACTCTTAATAAATAATTACATACAACATTTTCCAATTTGGTTGCCTCAGATCCCAGCATCAGCCTACTGGCATATACGGAGAAAAGGCTCAGATCCAACCAAAGGCACACCAATAAAATAATTTATTACTGCACTTAAAAAAATCCAAATTACCAACTTAATTTAGCCAACCTTACAACTATTTTACCTTAAATTTGGTCATTTCCTTGGATATTATACATATTAACATGCTGGTTATTTGTGCCCAGAAATGAAATTTGTTTCAATTAATTACTTCGTTTCCCTTACTCTACTACTTCGATTCTCAATTATTTCCTCACACTTATAACCCTTTCCTAGCTCTTTAATAAACTCTGTTCTATTTTAGTTAAAAGCTACTTTTGCCAATTCCTTGTTTTCTAGACTATATGACTATTCATATTATCCCTCCGTATCTCCGTTTTCTTGCATTCTAGAATACAGTGCAATGTTGCCACTAAATTAGTACATAAAGGGCAAACATCTCTAAGTGTCCTAATTTTGTAATCCTTCTCTTTCTGTTCCGTCTCATACCTCAATATATTTCTCTCTACTCAATTCTATTTTTAAATCTCACACGATTCCAATGAACCTTTTAACTTTCAGACTACTAAATAAATATTTCTCAAATATCTTCCACTTTTGCACTTTTCTTCAAAAATCTTTTTTTTTTTAGTTCAACATTCCCATTCCAAAACTCTTCCATCGAAAATATCTTCTAAATTTTTTTCCATCTTAGCAAACCAACTTTAGTTTGTTCACTTTAGTTTTACTCCCTGTTCTTCCCTCAAATAAATAGAGTAACTGCAACTGCTCTATGAATCTTATTAATATTTTTCCATACATTTTGCACCCCACCCCCCACACTTCCACAATAAACATAATTTTATCTTCAACCAATGCACAAAAAACTATTTCAATTACTCTCATGTCTAGTATTTTATTATAAATGTTCTCATTCCCCGAATAGTCAACTTAGCTTTTGCCTATACGTTTTCCTTTGGTCATTTTACAATCACCAATCTACCCCTTTCCATCTTTTTGAGCTCGTTTTCTTTCTATAAAACACAATTTTATATTTACCCAATTCATTTGTAAATCTCATTCACTACAGTTCCCATTTCTGACTTTAATTAAACGCGGCACTCCTTTAGTTGAAATCACCATTGCTACTAAGATGAAAAAAGCAGCTATAAATATTGTAATTTCATTTCTTCATTGCAATCGGGCATAAACCCAATATATGTGTGTATTTCTTTTTTAAGTGTTGAATAATCTGGTTCTTCACATTTTTATATTATCCGTGACGGTTATTTCATTTTTCCTAACATGATATATACGAATATATATATATATATATATATATATATATAATTAATACAATAATAATAATTATAAAATCAGAAAAAGATAAAATACTAAAAGAAAGTCACACTTGAAATCGCTATATTTCGAACTACTGCGAGTTATTCTATGGCAAGAAGACAAATGAAGGTGATAAAAGTAAATATTGAGTATCGAAGGTAAAGTTATGCATGGAAACAAATGAAACTATCAATAGGAGTGTGTGGGGGAAAAAATGAATACGTAAGATTTAACCCAGGTGGTATACGCGCTTTATGTACAAATATAGCTGCCATTTCTCTATCTCTGAGTAAACTGTCAGACCTACGTGTAGGTAACGCTTCAATAAGTGTTAAATTAAAAGCATATATGTACTTGTCTTCTTGCCATAGAAGAACTCAACCAGTTAGAAATATATCTATTACTGGTTTACGAATTTTTTATTGTTTTATCTTTTTCTTAGTGTTTTATTTTTCTGCTTTTCTAGTTATTGTTATTTTAATTACATTCTTAATATTGTTACATTACATTATTTTTCATTTATATTGTTTGCACCTCTGGTGTTGCTTTTAATTTGGCTTATTAATTTGAATTTGCTTTTACGTGCTTTACTTTTGACTTCTTTACTATTTATCTATTATTTATTTTATTTTGTTTGTTAATTTCTCTGGTTTTTTTTCTAATACACTTTATTTTTGTTATTAAGCTTTTTTTTATTTAATACTTCTTATACTATGACATCTATGCAAGGTAATGTTATGATATTTTGGTTTAACAAATGTAAGTACCATTTACTTGTCTTCTTGCTATATAACTTAAGCAGTTCGAAATATGACTATTACTGATCTTGTGACTTTTTATTAGTGTTTTATCCTTTTGTGCTTTTCTAGTTATTGTTATTTTATACCTATCATATTAGGATTTTTTTTTAGTAGTGTTTAACGCCCGTTTTTACTACTGAGGCACCACAGGCGATGGACACTGATGATACATGAGATGAAATGATATATTGGGAAAGGATATCTTTTTTTTAAGGAAGGAAGCGTTCCAGGCCTAAGTTTAGGTACCTCCCCGGCATTTGCCAGTTATGAAGACTGAGGAAAACCTGGAAAAAACCCCAGTCAGGGAGGATGGTCCTGGCGGGATTCGAACCGCAGACCTCCCGCTCACGAGTCCGTGCCTTAACGACCTCGGCCACCCGTGGCGGTCATATCATATTAGGATAAATGAAATAACCGTCATGGATATATATTATTCAACTCTTAAAAAAGAAATGGACGTAATGGATATGACCCAATATATAAGATATGTCGATTTTTTTTAAGAGTGAATAATCTGGTTCCTTATATTTTTATATTATTCCTAACATGGTATAAATATCATATTAGTAAAAATGAAATAACCATCAAGGATAATATAAAAATAGAAAGAACCAGGTTATTCAACACTTAAAAAAGTAATAGCCACATCTTACAGGCACATATAACTACACTATTTTGGGCTGATTGCCATTTTTCAGGACGGTAGAAGGTCAAGAGCTGAGCAGAGTGTGCTCAACCCAAAATATTATGTGTTTAATATGTGTGCTTCTTTTTTAGGTGCTGAACAGTTATGTCATAGCTTTCAGGATAAACACCCACGGGATATGCATCATGGAGTAGATAACTCATTTTAACCATTTTAAAAGATAAGATACATTAAATCTGCATTAAAAACTTAGTGCATTTATTAAAGCTTTAGTTAATTTAAATATATATAAAGCGCAGGGATATGCATTCCCAACGTAATATGGAAGTGAATTGTAGAGAAATAAAACATAAAAATAAAGCTATCATTTATCACATCATAAATTTCGACTTATTAAAAGAATTTAAAGTATAAAACAGCAACAGAATGCTGATAATTTTGTAATTATAAAAGCGAAGTACCATTAAATAAATAAAATATTCATTGCGGTTGTACGTTTAATTATGAAAGAGCATTAGAACACTAACGTTTATAAATAGATATAAGTACTCATATAAGCGTAATAAAACACAAAAAAAAATATTTGAAAGTTACAAAAAGTCCTCAACTTAGCTTCCAAATTCTGCGCAAACGGACACACCTGTAACGCCTTGTTTCCTTTTCTCTTTCGTTGGGGTTTGCGAGAGAACGTCGCTATAGGCATTTACCTCAAAGTAAGGAAGGAATCTCTGTGACCTGACCCAGTTCATTTCCTCCTCCGGGAACTTCGCTCCGTAATACAATTTGCAGCAGAAGGAGAAGTTGGCGTGCGTTACGCTAAGTTAATTTCTTTCCGATTGCTTTTTCGCGAGACATCGTGACTTTACCCGTCAGGCAATCTCGCCATCACTCTGTCCTGCTCTCATCCTCGTTCCAAATCATTAGTTCCGGTTACAAACTTCACACAAATGGGATGAATACTCCTCAGCGTAATCTGACCTCATTCTTTTCTCTTAGCTAAGCTTCCAGCAACACTTCTCGAAATGTTCCTTCACGCTGGGAGCATCTCGCGAAAGGAGATAAAACTTTCCCGATAACACGGAACACGGTTGTGTGTGCACTGGTGAAATCCGCATTGTGAATAGAATGTCTGTACCTTTTGAGTTTACAACAGTTATTCGTCTACAGTGCGTCCAAAACCTAAATAACTATCCATTTCTGTTTATGTGCAAATTTTCTCTGAGCCTTCAAAATACGTTCTTAACGCTGCACCTCTTTGAGAGTTGTTTCCATTCTTGCAATAGCCTAACTAAAATTATGTGCACTAAAACTTCCAGCATGTAAGGTTGTGGACGTCTGGGAAGATTTTTAAAGTACTTTTTAACGCCCGTCTTTACTACTGAGGCACCACAGGCGGCGGACACTGATGATACATAAGATGAAATGACAAACTGGGAAAGGATTTTTTTCCGGAAGGAAATGTTCCAAGCCTAAGTTTAGGGTACCTCCACGGCATTTGCCATTTATGAGGACTGAGGAAAACCTAGAAAAAAACTCGGGGAGGACGTTCCTGGTAGGATTCGAACCCCAGACTTCCCGCTCACGAGTCCGCGCCTTAACGACCTCGGCCACCCGTGGAAGTATCTGGGATGATGAAGAAGAAAAAATTCATTAGACCTTGGCCTTAGGCCCAGAAGATTCATTCACATAATTAACACCGGCCTTGAAAGTCCACGTTTTACAACAGCTGAAATGTTTGAAAACCGTATATCATGAAGAACGGACTCTAGAAATCACCAAAGACAACATTTTTAAAAAAGTAATCCAATAAGTTTGGGCAAAAGTGGCCACAAATGATGCCACTGAGCGCAGAAGAGGGAAAAAATTTACGCGTTCCAAAGGTTAGTGTTTCATGCCTAGAATTTTCTTGGAAGTTTTTAAAATGTGTTTTAACTCTCGTCTCAGCTAATAAGGCGGTGACCACTGTTGACATATGAGAAGAAATTACAAGTGCGTAAAGGAATTTTATTTGAAAAAGGAAACATTCCAGTTTAGGGTTCTTCCCATGCATTTTCTATTAATGAGGATTGAGGAAAACCTGGAAAAAAACTCAATCAGGCGATCCTGGCAGGAATGGAACTTCTCCCGTTAACGTTAACATTTTAACTCTACAAATATTAATGGCTGCTTGCGACAGCATAAATCCGGGGTGCAAAATTTTACTACTGCTACTAGATCGTAGCTTCCAGAATCTTATAACTAGAACAGAATAGAAAGAACAGGAAGAGAGAGAATGTAATAAAATATCAAGTTAACTCATTAATGCAATTCAATTCATGATTTATTTTACATGTGAAAGTCAAAATTATAAGCATTAACGAAATACTATATAGGTTCTTATTGTACATTTAGAAAAGTAAAAGAAACAACTATTATGAAACAATATAAATTTATTTTTGCAAGCGCAATACAATAATAACCCATAATTTCAAGTTTTCTACACGCATTTCAATCAGCAAATACTGATGAAGTTGTTTCTACTAGTTCAAGTTTGGCATAATGCATTATATAGCGTCCTGCATATATATTTATTTATTTTACCATGGTTGTATAGTGATAACCATACTTGCCTTGAATACCCAAGGTCGTGGGTTTAAACCGCCTAGGATTTTGGATTTTTAGGGCGTAAAAATTCTAAGGAAATTAAAGACGTTGGTCTCGTGTAGCATTAAGAACCTCAAGTCTGAAAGAAGAGATCTCTGAGCAAAATTTATGTGCCGTTTCACGCCTTGATTGAGTGGGATCTAATGTGCTAACGACCAGAAACCACTTAACAACAACAATAATAAATTACCAAGATTAAATATCTTTACTTAGATAAGTTACACCAAATATTAACAGTTTGGCAGACATTTTGTGCATCTAAGAAACTTGTAACATCTAAAAATACCCTTATGATATTATGAAAATTTGCTTGTACTAATTAAGATTCAGACTGATTTATAATTTATAGTGTTCTAGTAAAATACACGTTCAAAATAATTTCGAATCTACAAACCTTGCACTCTTCTAACTAAACCAACAGATCTCATGCAAAAGTCTCCATATTCCAAAACAGTGGTACAGCTTAGGCAAACCATTTCATGCAGCTAAATAATCGTGTTTTGTACCGCACATCACAGTCGTAAGAACTTTGGGGGTTAAACAAACATGTTTTATTTTTGCGTGTTAATTTGAAGCAAATTGTATGTTTATGTTTGTGAAATATTTTTTTTCTTTTCTACAAAATTGGCCGAGTTATGTATTAAAACACGCGATCTCAGTCACTCCTCTTTTCCTACTTAGAACGCTTTAAGTTATTCATCATTTATTATGAGTAATCGGAAGCTTTCACGGCCGGAGTCAGAATTATAACTAGAAGTTTCTTCCGTGGTCTCTTGGAGCTAAGGAGTCCAAACGTTTCATCCTCAACTGCGGAGGACATCTTCAGTGGTGCGGTCCGAGTCTTCTGGGCGAAGGTCCTGCCATGACTGGATCATCATTTATTAGTTTAGATGCCGTGCTGTCGTTGAATGTGTTTCATTCTAGAGTATGCAATCATGTTAGACCTGTTACAAACAAGAGGTAACTTCACATTTGTATATTGTTGATTTTAAAAGACAAAGCAGGTTGTGGGAATATAATTTTTAAATTTTTATGTCTAAGTGTCGTCAAATATGAACAAATATTCAAAAAGTGTGAATTTAAAAATAAATCAATAAAGCAAAAACGCTGATGAAAAAACACAGCAAATTTATTGTAACTATCAATACAAGAATCTGTAAATTTGTTGCCTAATTTTTCAAAAGTGCATTTTTAAAAATTGTTTACATTATACGTTCTACAATTTACAAGATAATTGCTTAGAAACTATTATTTTTTCTAAACCTCGGTCTTTATGTTATGTTAAACATATGATTTTAAAATAATGTTAATATGATTAAAATTAAAATTTCAGAAAGAGAACACCTACAATTGCTGTGTAAATATTTTATCTCTTGAGATTCAAACTATAGACTTTGACATCTTTATAATAAAGGAAAATTATTCACAAGTTTGCAATTTTTGGAAATATTTTTGTAATCTTTTTGACACAACTCTAATAATGAATATTTTGAATTTTTTTTAAGTTTATAGCATATAGGAATACTTTTTACTTATACTAAAAATTAGGTTTTAAATATTAAACAAAAAAAATCGTTTTAATAGCTCCTAAAGAAACGAAGAAAGGACATGAGTAAAACATATTTTTAAGTATCAAAAAGGTAAGTACCTTATTAATATCGCGATTATTTTCCTTGTTAAAGAGTTACTGTACATTCTCCTTTCGACACTCAGCTCTATCTCTACTTGTAAGCTGTTCGTTCAGCTCTCAATCAATCGCCGCTTGTAGTTTGCCCGAGGGTGAGGTAGAGAAATTCTATAGTACTGCCAAAACCTTTGGACGAGGAAATAACTGAGACGCTCATTTTATACTGATATCTTACTATTCTTTATTCGGTGATTCGCCCACATTCTTGACATCATGAAATTAATCCCTTGCAACATGTTATGAACGTTATTTGTATATTCTTCTTGTATTGTATTTATCTCGCAAAAGATGTCAATGGACGCCCCTCTCAAAGATTTCGTTTTGGATAAGAATGTGCTTGTTTTCGTATATTCTTATTCGTTTGTAAAATATATTTAGTACGCCATCTCGATTATCATATGCATTGTTATCTTTTACTATCCATTGCTAATGAGAAAAGGATAAAGACATGATTTTAATACCGCATTTAAACACGAAAACACCGCCTATGGTGCATCAGTAGTAAAAACGGACGTTAAACGCAATTAAAAAAACACGAAAACGGTTATTTTTATCATCTGTTGTGTGCATTCACTAGATATTGGAAAATTCAATTGAGAACTTAATCAGAGTGAGAATCAGAAACGTTGCGCAAAACTATAAAAAGTTCACATGTAACTTTAACACGAATGCTATACTATTTCATTGCGGAATTCAAGAATCTATAGGGTGTTGCCCTAGAATAGAAATAATTTCAAATTACTGTAAAACGTTAACGATTGAACACGTTCAGACAGCCCTAAACTAAATGCTTAGTATACACTGTCACAAAATTAATTAATTGGGCCGTTCTTCTTCATGGAAAAATTAATCACTGGCATCATGTACTCAGACATGTTGGATCAGTTCTTATTTTCTCAAATGCAATACCTACAGCCTCATATCCATTTTCAGCAAGGTGGCGCCCCGCTCCATTTGTTTAGAACTGTTCGTAGTACACTGGACAAGGTTTCTCTCAGCCGTTGGATTGGTAGAGGAGGACCGATCCGCATGGCCGCCAAGGTCCTCTATCCCCTTGAATTTTTTTCTTTTGTGAGTACGTAAACGATAAGGTTAGCGCCACTCTAGTCCACCAATTCCTGGATCTTCGGGAGCGTTCGTTGTAGCTATCGTCAGCGTGACTCAAAACATGTAGTTACGTCCATGGTAGGAAATTAATCACCGCACGTAGCTGCTGGGTCACACATAGAGATGTAGTAGTTTGTTTCAATAAAATGTAAAAGTATTATCCTGTGCTCAAAAACTTGGTGAGTTTTCATTTCCGATGACATTTTGTGTTTCATTATATCTGTAACAGTTAACGTTTTACAGTAATTTGAAATTAGATCTATTCAAGGGGAACATCCTGTATATTAGTGCGAAATAAGAAAATCACAAAGGTAGTCCATATTCTCTCAATAATAATTTTAACAAAACCAAGGTTTAGTGATATCAATATTGATGAACTCTTGGGCTGTTATATTATATGTATTTATAAATATTTATTTTATTCACCGATTAAATAGAAAATATTACATTCACATTACATGAAAAAAATATTACAGTATTTCAGGTTAAAACATATTAGTTTAAAAATGTAATGTTTTCAAATTTAATTAAATAGGTCAATTTCGTGCATTTTCAACGTAGATAGAACAAATAAAAATATTACTGCATAATTAACGCATAACAAAGAGGGAAACAATAGAGAAGCAAACGATACGCCGGATGAGCAAAATAAGCAGATATGAACTACAGAACATAATTATATACCTTAATTAACTATAGAACACAGAAAATAATAACTAGCAAAAATAGCCCCAAGAATCAAAGAATGGCATTAAAATACATTTAAAATCAAAACAGGAGCAAGAACACCCAAACGCGACCTGCCTAGACAAAACTAGAAAAGTATAAACACCCACGTTGAAAATAAAATTAAATTAAAGCGTACGGAAAAGGGAATAACAAATAAATACTTAATATATAAATAAAATAAAAAGACAAATGAAATCGATATTCCGTAGATACAACTCAAAAAACAAGGGTAGGAAAACATAAAAGCAAAAATGAATGCAAATGTTAAACAAATGAAATGGACCCGATAAAATAAGGATTGCTTAGTTTAGACTGCAGAAGTCAAAATTAATAAAAACAAAATATAAAAATGAGACAATGTCCTAAAGCAGTACAGTATAATTAGATGAGCCAAAATAGGGAAATACTTATAAACACATGCACACAAAGATTTAAGTATAGAAGAAGAATCAACAATCGACAATAATAGCCCGAGGGACATGAGAGAAGCAATATACAAGTGAATAACATAATTAAAGGCAAAAAACTGATAAAGACAGAAAATGTAACATGGGTAAGCTAAGAGAGGTAAACGGAAACACGTACACTAAACAAACAAGGAGTGTGTATTATATTTATAAAATACAGAATAAAGTACAAGAACATTTATGAGCAGGTAAATAAAGCTTGGTGCAAACATAAGCACAAAAAATACTTATTGAAATTCAAATTTAGGTTCTAATAACATGCCAGTAGAGCCTGCATAAGCTAAGATAAACACAAAAACAAAGTAATAAAATGTACAAGGGAAGAGAGAAGGAAAATCAGTATATATATACTCAAACTAAAATAAAGAAATAAAAACCCACGAAAAGGCAAAAAATAGCTAATAAAGCGCAAGATAGAGAAACATAGAGAGAAATACTTATTAAAAAGTTAAATAAACAGCACAATGAACTTAGCATAATATTAACAAGCAAAATAAACGCAAAACAAATAAACAAAGGTACAAAGAATCTAATAGCAAGTACATACACCTTTATACACTAGAAAGTAATAACCAAACACTATTAAATAAAACAACAAAGGCACAAGAGAAACCAAGTACTAGTAAATGCTGACAAGCCCAATTTAGTTAGCCAATGTCCTTAATTTCGAAATCAGGTTTACTCAATGCAAAAGTATAGCTGGGAAATAAGATTTATATAGTAAATATCTAATCTTATGTTATAGATATTGGGCTAAGATACATTTCTTCCCTTGACTGTTGGGTAGCACAGTTTCAATTCCAAGTGATTTCTGAATATTAATGCACATTCAAATGAGTACAGAAGAGGAGATATTAGTTAATTCCATTTTAGTAGCATAAAGGGACAGTCCCTTATTCAAATGCATTATGAAGTGCAAAGTATTGATGATCCAAATGTGATGAACGTGCAGCAAATACGAATCTGTAGTGGGGCACATAGTGGTAGTGTGACAGTACTAGAGAACAAAAGACATCAGACAATCTTATTTCTACAATCCAGGACCCTTTGTGGGCTAATCCCGAGCAACTCTTACTGAGTTGGAAGAATTTTTTCCATCACACAACTTGCCACCTTGTGCACGAACGTTTAGAGTGAAGAAACTTTGTGACAAGTGATTCAAAATCCTATCTTCTATGGACAAGTGCATATTCCCGTTTTGCGACATCATCGGCAGAGAGTATAAAGCAGGAGAGCATGTGATCAACACACCGATGCCAGTGGCCATCACGTGCCTTTCAAGAATAAAAACGCTACCTCTCTATCATGAAGCTCACCAATTGTCCTCACGCAACTGGGTGGACCTCGTTTCAGGCTTACGTATCTTAGAAAATTTCTAAGAAAGTAGCAGGAGTCAACCTGGGACCTACCGGTCAGCAGTCAGCGATGCTTTGGAGATATAAAAATATTCTCTTTAACTTTTTACCATAAGGAGAGATGCAGTTTGAAATCTCGATGTGGGGCTATATTAGAATGAAGGATGAAACCTAAAAAATAATGAACTATGGTTTTAAAATTCTGGCTAAATTGATGTGTTAATTAAACGCTGTGTTTAAAGGTGGTCATTCAGATTGGAAAAAATTTAAATACGTATGTAGTGTAGAAAAATCCATAAACTTTATTCACCTTTATAGCACTCCATGAATTTAGTGAAAGTAGATAAAACGCCACTAGTTAATATCAGCACAAACTACTCTATTTGCTTAAAAATTGTTCCATAAAATTTCATCGTGACTTTTAAACTAAACACCTCATATAAAAAGAACTTCCCGCTTAAAAATGCAACTTTTGAAAAAAAAATGTGTTTTAAAGATTACATGCTCTTTCTTCGTAAATTACATTTTATGAGGGATAAAAACTAAAAGCTAGAGACTGAAAGAGCACATTTCACCTTGTACGGTGTCGCAAGGAACAAAGCATTGGCCTACTAGAAAGCCAAATACTAATTTTGTTTACAATCACAGTTTTGTCACTGGTAATGCACATAAGCACATCATTGATAGGCTATAACCTACAAAATGATTTGCTTGCTATACAGGATGACCCGTGGGAATAGGAAATGTTTAATCGGTTAGTATAAGATCACAGTTAAAGATGGAAATCTCTGGAGCCACAAATGTTCCATACATAATATCATTTCACTTTCTATAGAGTAGTGGTCAGGAAACCATCGTGCGTTAACATTATTATAAAAACAATTATTGTGAAATTTTCGGAGTTATTTTCAATTTCGTCATCGTTATCCGTAGGCCCAAGCTCTGAAGAATTGAGTTTTACAGAGTTATCTGTTGGGCAAGTCTACGTGGTTTCAGCAAGACGGAGCCACAGCACAAACGCCGAAAACATCGATCACCGCTTTACGACCGTTTTTCAAAAAGGTGATACGAACTGGCCAGCGAGATGACTAGATTTTTAAGTGTGTGTATTTATAGCGTCATTTAAACGGCAATTTGTATGCTAGTCCCACCTTTACTCGTGAAAAGTTTGCATCCATCCATTTTGACATGTTCCGAACAATTACGGCAAACACAGGGAAGGGGGCCATTCACAGTGTTCAAGATATTAATTCTGTTATGTGGATAATAAATGAAACGAGTTTTGATAGCCAGAAATATAGAAAAATAAAAATAATTTCGCATTTTACAACAAATTAATATTTTGATTATTTTATTACCAGAAAGAACCAAATATCTAATTCGTTTTAAGTGTTAGTAGATATAAGGAGTTACATTTATAGTGTGAAATTAATTCAAGCATAAAATATACTACATCCGCTGGGAAATATAATACAGAACTGCTATAAACACAAAGCAGGGCGCACGATGTAATAACACAGACTTTAAAATATCCAAGCACAGAGATATACAGTATTTAGTATGACATTTTACTTACTTTTAGATTACACTCCCAGCAAATAAAAGACGGGGAGGGGAAAAAACCAGCAGAACAAACACCGTTCTTTTGTCTACTAACAGAAAAGAGGGATTTCGCGTTGTCTCGTCCAACCGCCATTTTCAGTTACCCACCATAAACAACGGTAATCCATTTGCCATGTTCACAGAAGCTCAATGACAACGCTGCAAATGTAGCCTGGCTATTTCAATGTACCAAATTCTCTGCAGTGTTACGGAATCATCAAATACACGCCAAGTTTAATTCAAGAAGAGTTTATACTGGTTCCACCCACACTGTTAAGTACATGTTATATATCTTTATATATTCATAATAGTTAAAATGTGTACTTAATTTACAGTGCTTTTGATATGTTATTACAGAAATAACTGTCACCTCCACTTTATAATTTTTACATTGACCAAATTCTTAACAGCATGGAAAGTGCGTTTTATTTCAATAATGGTGTACCAATACATATATTAAACACGAAATCGTTCGTGCTGCTATTTACATATAAGAAATGCTGAGAAAACACGGAATTACATATCGAATAGATAAACAATAATTCATATATTAAATGTTTAGAAACCTTCCCCCTTCTGAAGTTATGATTAAAATATTAAGCTATCAATATGTATCTTAGATGTAAAATTACAGACCACTAAACAAGATAAATGCATAACACCAGAATATAATAAAAAATAAAAGTACTTTTAAAATATGTAAGTACATTATATATTATATCCTCTTTAGATAGAGATTTTCTCTTGCCCATCTTATGTTAATAAATTCACATGTCAATTATTCTTATTTACCAAATTTAATCATGCCGCCCGATTCCTCGATGTTACAAAGTTTACAGAGAGAATCTGCGACCTATAGTACTCTGTAGCTTCACATTCTGCAAGCATATGTACCCAATTTTCCTTTTTACCACAAATAAGACACATTCTTTCGCCTGCCTCATCTGTCATTTTCTGTGCTTTCCATCTTGCGAGGCAGAGCCAAGCCATTTCCGTTCTATCTTCTCCTGTCATTTCATTTATGCCCCTCATGCCCATTTTAGATTGCAGTTCAACTTTGTTGAAACAATCAGTTTCCAATACCTGCTTATCAACATCAATTAATCTTCCACTAACTTTCCTCCAAAATTTCTTCTATTTGTAATTCCCATCTCCCACGCCCACCCCATTCCTATTCCTCTCAAACGCCTTTTTATGGTAGATGTCCAGAGGCCAGTTTCCAGATTTCTCAGTTGTTACTGAAAGTAAATGAATTTTAACTTTGTGTCTACCCCCTTTATTAAGTCTAAGTACTTAATCACCATGATTTTAAATAACAAATACTGCGAACGCTTTTCTCACCCGACAATTTGCAGCCCTACTATCAACCCTAAGAATTCTTTTCAGAAAAATTAGTCTATATTTGTCGTAGATTTTCCGCTCGTTCCCACCCCCACATTTGCACGTCATGATTATTGTCGCTGTTATTTTTGCATTGTGCACTTGTGCGGACACGCACTTGGAACCCTCGTCATCACCAGCTGTGTCCATGTGCTTTTTCTTTTGACTAGTCAATGTGTCTTGACCATTTGCCTTTCATTTTTAAATTTATATCTAAATATAGATGATTTTAACAATTTGGACTCTTCCTTGCTGAAAAACGGCCCTTTTTTAAAAGTAGCCGCCTTGTTTTCTCTACATTAACCGTGAGATCCCAGGTAGTGCAACAGATCTCAAGGTTGCAAACATATCTCTGTAACCGTGCCACTGAAATGAAAAGTTAAATACAATAGCTTATTTAATAAGAAATTAAATAATTATTTAATGATACGTCAGCAAATATTAAAAATTAAAAAATATTACAAATAACATTAATGAACAAATGTATAAAAATATTGAAAAATATCATCTAAAAACTAAAACGTATGGCCTGCTAGGGTCCTTGTATATGAAGAAATAAGATTAACATTGAAAATAAACAATTTAAACAGGTTACGCCATTTCACTTTCTTGACTGTGAAGTATGCTATAACTCTGGTAATGATATACATATTTTTTTTAAATTAATCAAATTAATTATTTAAAAAACAAAAGCAAGGAAATTAAAAAAAATAAAAGCATATAAAGCAAGTGAGTTTATATTGAGGTTTGTATCATTAAAGTAGAAGATGAAAGAAGACCCCAAACAGTAGAAATAAACTTTTTGAGAGAAGACTTTAGAAACCATTTTTAAACGTGAGAACCCAATGACGTAATAATGAAACTAGCAATGTATGATGGGCTCATGTAGACATAACGAATAATTGCACTAGATACCAAAACAAGTTTCAAAATATAAAGCAGCGAAAAGAGGAATTTAAGTCCGCCGAAAATAAATTGCTGGAGCTGTCTTGAGGGCCTATATAGCCCCATACGTAAATTTCATTATAATAATGTTAAGATAATAGACAGCGGATAAATAAGCAAATAATACATTGCATCATTTTAGCCAAGTAATACTTCAGAAACCAATTTAACTTCAAGTTCAACATTCTTATTCAATAATTTACACTTTTTCGTTTATTTATTTATTCTACTTGGTGACAAAACTGTTCTGAACAGCAACGTCTTTGGATAACCATAAAAGGAAAGACCGCCTCAGTTTAGAATTACAAATGTTTAAGTAATTAATGTGAGGGGAAAAAAGTTTTATTTTTGCAATATCTAGAAAAGACTTTTATTACCAAGCACAATATGAAATACGTATTCCCATATAACAGGTATTACCTTTTTTGATTATTTAATTTATTAAATACAGTAACTATAATATTTAAATTATAAAAAAGGAATGTTTATAGTACATCGTCATAGTAAATTGTACTTAGAACGTGGGCCTAAGGTCTGTACCGATCATATGAATAACTTACAAACAGTTAAATCTACGCCAACTGAAGATGTAACACAAACCAGCGAAATCAAGTTACCAACTTTAGGGCTTTATATAAAGCTTGTCCCCTCAAGTTGTTCTATGTTTCATATAACAAGCATGCCGCAGCTGGCAGCACTTGTGCTTCAATTCCGAAAATCCCTTGTCGAGTGTTTGAATGACGTTTCCCCTGCCAGTCTCGCTGCAGTATACATTTAATCAAGAAGGTGGTTAGGTATTCATGCGTTTAAGATGCACTTTATTATCAATTATGCCGAATAACAGGTAGGTATGGAACATTTTTGCGGAAATAATGTTGGTAGGAATGAATGGCAGCAATACATTGCTAGGTTCAGTGCGTTCCATTCGCTATGGCACCCACATCTTTCTGAGCTGCCCTTTACAAGATGCCAACTTTTTCTCTTTGGAAACCAGCACTTTTCATGTTAGTAATTTTTCTTTTATTATACATAAGCCGAACGTACTGTATTTTAAATGAAGCGGATGAAGCGGGGTTTTTACTGGGATGTATCGATAATGTCACCCCTCGTTCGATGTGCCCGTTTGAAGCGATTTTTATATGCAGTGTTCATGTAGTTGTTGGACCGAGGGTCACACTTTATACCCGGAATCGTTGGGCCCGAAGAGTTTTATTGGTCAAGAGAGGAGGAGATGTAGAGGGGTCGTTTAAATCACACGACTTTGCTTCGTTTTAAACGCATTGAAATGTTTAATCACACTACTATCGTTATGGGCCACCTGGTTCGTTATTTGCATGACTTTGATGACGCGTGCTATATATGCTGCATCAGTGTGCCTCTCGTCTACTGTCCCTGGTAAGCGATCTGGTAGAAACGATCTGGTAATGCGTTAAACGTCCAGGTAGCCATGAATACATTTTAGCAATACATAAGATGACCCAGTTTGTTACTATAAGCTATATATTTTATATAATTATTACTATTTACATTATGTAAAATCATTTACTTTTGGGCTTGCATGGGTATGAGGATCTGTCACAAACTAAAGATGAAAAACGTAACTTACTTGAATGTTGATATCTACTTAAAAAGTATTGAGAATAAGCTTTGAGCACATTTAAATCATTTTCAAACCAACAAAACTTTCTCGACAAATTTATGATTGGATTAATCGTGAGTTCAATTCTATGTGTCTGAAACCACAATGCAAAGTAAAGACTAGAAACACAACGGATCTCCAACTCTTAAGAAATGCATAGTGCAGCAACTAGCAGGCAAGATCATATTGTTTGTATTTTGGGATGCAAAAGGATGTTATTCTGGTTGGTGATTGGTAGTCATTATAATTTCTTATGCCAATCTGAATTTCAAAATTACAAGTGGTAATCAAGGAAAAACGTAGTGAAAAATTGAAGCGAGGTGTGCTTTTTCTTTAAGGTAGTGCTTTAAGTCATACTTTTGTATTGCAATGACTTTTTCGCCAGCTATAACCGCTCTATCATAGGGCCGAGTGTTTCGTAGCACCAAATTGCCTGTATACAGTCCCGCTCTCTGCTCTACTGTGAGACGTCGAGTAGGTTTGCTCTTACTTGCAATCTATTGCTTCCGAGTAACATAGAAATATTTAGATGATAGAAAATGCTGTTATAGACATATATTATAAAATATAGGTATATTAAGGTAAAATTACAGCATTGCTTAATAAACTATATATATAGTAATTATAAAGGCAGAAAAGGATAAAATATTATTATAGAAGAAATGAACGAGTTCGAAATATAACGATTTCAAGTGTGACTTTATCTTAGTGTTTTATCCTTTTCTGCTTTTATAATTACTGTTAATTTGTTAAATTGTTAATAGTGTAACTTTATTTTTATGTTTATTATATATATATATATATATATATATATATATAATGGTACTTTTGTACAGTTTGTAAAGTGAAAGCAAATAATATAAATAAAATATAATTTGACTTTTAGATAATATACATATAAACTTTTACTAGCATTCATTTTAAATAAATCATATTTGGGTGTTAGTTTTAATAAACAATACAAAATTGTAATTATACTTCATTCATAATATTTACTTTCAATTAATATACAATAACATAACATCCTAATGTGTATTATATTCTCTGCCAATAATAATATTTTCTGTCCTTTTCTCTATTTCTTGTTGCTCAGAAACAAAAGCTTGTAAATAAGCGCAACCTACTCCATACTTCTCCACGCCTTCGTTTTTCCAATTATGGCGCTTCAAATGGAATTTTTTTTATTGATATGCTATACCGCATCCCTCAATCTTACACTGATCATATCCTATTGTTCCCACTATATTCTGTTAATATCATATAAAATTTAGTAAAATCATTACTTTTACACTCTGTTTTCTTTTCCAATAGATACTTTTTTTTCAATATTTTTAATATTACATTGCGCTGCATTACATATTGTACACAGCCACAGTCTATTGTTTACCAGCAGTGACAGTGGATAGGGTTAAGATTACAACCGTTTTGCTCGTGATGTCAAAGCGAGTAGTAGCAATAGCAGTAGTAGTAATAGTAATAGTAGTAGTAGTAGTAGTAGTAGTAGTAGTAGTAGTAGTAGTAGTATTACTAGTAGTAATAGTAGTAGTAGTAATGAGCTCTTATTTTTTAGCTGTCCTAAATTATACTTTTTTTTTTTTTGGGTAGTGTTTAACGCCCGTTTTTACTACTGAGGCACCACAGGCGGTGGACACTGATGATACATGAGATGAAATGATAAATTGGGGAAAGGATATTTTTTTTTTTAAGGAAGGAAGCGTTCCAGGCCTAAGTTTTAGGTACCTCCCCGGCATTTGCCAGTTATGAAGACTGAGGAAAACCTGGAAAAAACCCCAGTCAGGGAGGACGGTCCTGGCGGGATTCGAACCGCAGACCTCCCGCTCACGAGTCCGTGCCTTATCGACCTCGGCCACCCGTGGCGGTCCTAAATTATACTGAAGTAAGTATAACTGTCGCATGGTTCCTGCGACCGTACATGCTAATAACGTCCTTTTAAAAATCAAAATATACCTACTTAAACACAAACATACAGACTACATACATACATGCAAACATATCGATATAGTTATATTACACATTTACTATGAGTGATTTTATTTACACATATACCAACATGAATAAAATCCTGAGCTCCCTTCCATTCCCTTATTCATTTTTTTTTTTTTTGAGTAGTGTTTAACGCCCGTTTTTACTACTGAGGCACCACAGGCGGTGGACACTGATGATACATGAAATGAAATGATAAATTGGGAAAGGATATTTTTTTTTTAAGGAAGGAAGCGTTCCAGGCCTAAGTTTAGGTACCTCCCCGGCATTTGCCAGTTATGAAGACTGAGGAAAACCTGGAAAAAACCCCAGTCAGGGAGGACGGTCCTGGCGGGATTCGAACCGCAGACCTCCCGCTCACGAGTCCGTGCCTTAACGACCTCGGCCACCCGTGGCGGTCTCCCTTATTCATCCTCCTCCCGACTCCCCTCTCTTCTCTATTGCCATTAGCCGCCTTTGTCGGGTCTTCGCTAGAAATATTCCCGATATGTGTATTTCCCATGCACCAGCACTTCAAAACAGATGTTAAAACTTCTGTTGGAATTCAGATATTGTGGTGGTAAATGCTCATTTCTTAAAATCTCCGTTTCTGTGCATTCTGCCAGAATGTACCATCTGGTATCGCTTTCTCCGCACAGTGGGCAATTATTCCTCCGAGAGCATAAAGTGTGCATATTTGCTAAGGGTTTCAATAGGTCTTTGTTCATCAGTCATTACTACTGCTTACATTTCAAATCTAGCTCTCTAGAGACTTCATACTGTTTCCAAAAACGTAAGAAAATCTGGAGGGAAGAAATTTTAATCAGATTATGTAGTCTGGAGACTGTGAACTAGTGATTTGGCAACTCTTTCTCCAAGAAACTGAAGGGTATCGCTTTTAGTCCATATGTCTTCACTGAGAGTGTGTTGAAAAGAGTAAAAAAGAGTTAAACTAGAAATGGATAAAGACGGAACAACTCAGCTAATATACAAATTTCCAATGGAAATTGGAATGCGGTTAGCTAACACCGGTAAGAGGTTATCTTTAACACTGCTTTGGGATTCACTAAGCAGTGATGAAGAATTTGTTAAGGTAGCAGAAAACGCTGACAACCTACGGCTCACGATGAAGCTCTGGCAAAAAATTTGATAATGTCAATCTAAAGTTGGCATTATTGGTTGCTCGCTTTTAGGAGTTCGGTACATATGTGTTTCAGCAAATTACTTCGGTAGATGTCAGATAATCACTACGTAGAAAACTCAAGGAACATATCTTGAAGAGTTCCACGACTTTTTTCACTTTAAATTTTACTGTGAAACTCTTCTTCCATTGATCAAGTAAGACAAAGAATATATTTTGCTGTAAAGAGTCGATACAAGTTCAACATTACATTATTTGCTGAATGCCAGGTTTTATAATGCAGCTTCAATTTGATGTTATCTCTGATTGATTGTATGGGACCTCTGATTGGCTGTATGGGACATATATTGTCAGTTTTTCAATTGAAATACTCTCTCCAGTTCAAGTTGCAGATTACTTAATCGTAAAGAGTTAGTAATTATTTTTTCATGTTTAACTAGAAAACTGTTCTCTTATTCTAAAACCATATTAGGTATTTATTGATATTTATATTTCAAATTAGTCCCTACAACTAATTCTAATGCATTCATTTGCCTTTTTCCCCGGAAAGTTTGACAAAACATTGCAATTTATCTATATTAATTATATTATCCTCTATATATAAACAATTTTATGAGTGATCAGTAATAAAGGTAAGTGAGTACATGCCATAAAATGCATTTTTGTAATGTACCTTTCATCACCTCAGGGAATTTAGCCAACGGATGTGTTCCAAATGTACTTAGCCTCTATATTAGAGAAGTGGAAATTTTTATTACTTAGGCACGTGTTGTTTTTCCATTAATGGTATAATGTGTTCCAACTGTTTCTGCTATATTATGCATTTAATATTTGAATGTTGCCTATATAATACCTCTTGGCACTACTGGGATTAATTTCACTAAATGCCGCAAGTTAAATAACTTGACTATCAAGCTAAATGTATAATGTAACACACAGGTTTTCAATATAGTTATCGTTTTTATTCAAGGAATTTATTTAGGGCGTGAAATGGCCGATAACTTTTGCTCAGAGGCCTCTTTTTTCAGGCTCGAGGTTCTTTTATTTCCTTAACGCTTTACTTTCCTTCAGATGGAAGCCACACCTAGGACTTTTACGCCCTAAAATCAGTCGATCCCTGCCAGATTTTAACCAGCAAAATTGGATCTACGAGGCAAATATAGTTACCAAGAAACCACCAGGAACTAAAGGAAATAATAATTTTGAGAAAGCATTCCTATAGTATAAAAGAATATTTTAGGAAAAACGAACAACTCTAAGGTTCTGAAATTAATGTCAGCGATATCTTAAAATGAAAAAAAAAAATCTGAGAAATAAAGCATTTAAATATATTAATAAATGAAATTTGCATCTATGGTTGTATTTTATTACTTAAATACTTAGATATGAGTGGCAATTTTGATGCAAATAAAATAGTGTTTTTTAAATTTAAATATTTTAAATTTCATCACATAAAGTTATAAAGCTACTATTTGAATATAATAAGTGTTTTAGTGAATAAGGTGTTCTCTGCTTTTAAATCTTAAATTTACACTAACTTATATGCTCTGAATGCCTTTACCTTACAATGTGACAATCGTTGTGATCAAGCACTCGCTGGATTGTATTAAGTCTATCTACTTAATAATTTGTGCGGACATTTGTGGTAGTGAAGATTGAAGAACTATACGCGGTATTTTTGGAATATCCTAATGAGACTCAATCATTAAGAACACAAACTATGAACTCTGGTCTCTGATTTCTTGCCTTCTTCTCACCTGCTTCTCGGGGTTATAATTAACAGCGCGTAAACGCCAATAAAATTTATAGTTAATGTTTATTGAATTGATAATTCCATTTATAATAACTCAAGAAATGCGACACTGAGTTCAAGATATATTCTTATTCTCTATGTATGAAAGTGTACCGGGCACAAATATTATTAAATTTGTATATAGATAGCATGTGAAAAGGAGGGTGTCAGAAAGTTATATAATACGTAAAGAGCAGGAGAAATTGGTCTCCCAAGAAACGTTGAAGCAAAATATATACTTTATACTACGGATTTAATCTCGTTTATTTTCAAGAAATAAAAACGTCTTCTTGTGTATGGGAAGTGCTTTTATATGTTTTATTACATTCTCCAAGTTTAGTTTTAACGATTTTGCAACATGAAATGGATAAAACATAATGGTAAAAGTCTTTAAACATATTGAATTTTTACTGAACTGCCAACAGCATATTAATTACACAGGCGTCATACCACAGCGAAAATATAATTAAAATAAGTTAAGGAAAGCTCTGTAAATCTATTTGTTTTAGCTAACATGTAAACTGCAGTTACTCTTACGATCTGACCACTTAATTTAAAATGCAATTAAGTAAATTTATTAAGAAATTGTTTCCACTTACGTGTTGTTAAATCAATCCAAATTTTATTTGCAAAATTATGAACGTAAAGAAAATTATCAAAGTTACCAGCTTAACATTTTTAATTCGTTGCAGTTCTAATGGTATATTTGAAGAATGTAAGAACTGTTATAACCTAAAGCCACGTTAATGGAATACTGTAGTTAGCATTACATCATGGAATAAGCGCCAAGAAATAAATATTTTTGTAATGATTATTAGCCATCACTAAGCTTGCTCGCAAAGAAATTGCAGCTATTCGAAATATTGCCTTTTGTATACTGGCCTTAGTGTTTCCTTTTTATTATTCTGCAAACCTGCTCTCTCTTTTTCTATGGCCAAATACAATCAGCCTGTGATGCCCATCTAGTAGTATGAGTATGGGATATTTCAAGTTTATGGATTAACCTTTGTGCCTGACCTAATCAGTTTTCAGCAAATATTACATCAGCAAAGTGAAATAGCTTTCAACCAAGCCGAGACAATCAGAAAATAAAATAGAGCTTTGCTACTGGAAATAAAGCTTCCCATAGCCTACTTCCACAGAATGTAGATGCATTCAACGCAGGCATAAAGAACTTCGACTCATATACTTGTCTTCTGCCTTTGAAGAAGAGTACTAGCAGTTTTATATATATAGCGACATTAATGTGTTTTATATGTTTCTGCTTTTGTAGTTCTTGTTATTTTATTTTGTTCCAAATGTTACTTTATTTTTTATTTTTATTTGTATATAAATACATCTAGTGGAAAAAATAAAATAAACTTCATTAGTAGTAATAAAGGACTTTTTATCGTACAGTTTTGAAATACACACACGTAAGTACAACTGTCGCATGGGTCTTACGGCCGTACATTCTACTATCGTCCTTGTAATAATCAAAATATATACATAATGCATACATACAAATATACAAACATGAATAGTACCCTTACTCTTGAGCCTCCCTACATTTATGCACCCACCTCCCCAACTCCCCTCTCCCCTCTCTTCACTATAGCCATTATCCTTCTTTGTCGGGTCTTCGCTAGAAATATTCCCAAATTGTGAAACTTCATTAGAAACATATTACACCACATTTAAGAAAGTTCGGTCTACCTAACCATTGCTCCTTCTTGCAATAGGACTTCGGTTCCAAATATAAATGTGTTAGTGTGTTGTATCAGCGTTTTCTTTTAAAACGTTGAATTATTATGTATATATATATATACCAAGTGAATCTTCTCATTTTGCAGATATCGCCACAGGTGGCCGAGGTTATTGGACTCGTAAGTGGGGAGGCCTGGTGTTTGATTTCCACCAGGGCTGTCCTTCCTGACTGGTTTTTTTTCAGTCCTCATAAATGCCAAATCCGCGGAGTTTCCTTCATTATAAAATATCCTTTCTCAATTTAATTTATCATTTCATCTCATATATCATTAGTGCCCACCGCCTATGGTGACTCATTAATAAAAAAGGGCGTTAAACACTAATCAAAAACAAATCTTGCGAATTTGAAAATTATATAATCCCAACGTTTTACAGACTATTCCGTACACACTGTAGCCTGCGTTGTATCGATTTCAACCGAATTGAGTGCTATGTGCCTTTCGGCGTGTTCTGTCTCGTGTTGCACTTTGCGCGTGCTGGGCTTTAGTAGTGAAGATCCGGGGTTCTAATTCTGGCCCATGAAAGTATAACTTTTGTGTTTCGTTTTGTGAAACGGAATAGAGAAATAATACTTACTCTGTGATACTTATTGATATAAAATCCGAAATGTATAGATTTCATTTAAATACAAAATGATTGTAAGAATCTGCTTTATTGAACATAATAAATGCGACTAACTTTTACATTAATGTGAAATGACAAATTATATGGCATTGAAAGATATTTTACTCTTTGTAGATATTAGTAAAAAAGAGTAGTTCTGGAGTAATATGTACACAGCAGATAAAGGTCCCTTATAGCACCATAATGCGGCGAATCACTTGAGAGTAACTGCATTCCCCATCGACTGTAAAATGCACGGATAAGATTCGCTCGGTATGAAAGGAATTTTAATGCCAGAATTGTGTGTTCCATGCATTAAATGGAACACCTTTTTTCAAATACCTTTCTGGCCTTTGACGTGCTGTTTTGCCACAAAAGTAACTTTTGCGTTATCTTTCATGTGTTATAATGCATTAATGCGTAGAAATGTATAAACAGAAATGAAACAAATAGTGTGCTTGGCTACTTCTGTATAACTGGAAGACTTTCTATGTAAATTTAGTTGAAAAGTATTATGTGGCTCAGTTCGGTGCGAAAATTAGATTTATCATCACTGGGCATTATATAGTTGTCGTCATTGATATAAACAAAGAGAACAACGCGTTATGAACTTGTTTTAGCAATAAGATCATACCGAAAACTTAATGCGTATGTGAAATTAACTGTGGAAAAGATCGTCATATGTTAAGCCAAAAATAATTATTTTCCCGAAAACTCTAAGAGAGACAAAATTAGTATTCAAACATTTGGTCCCCCTTTTTACACCTTTATATGTGACACTGAGTGTATAACTACATTTTTTTCTCTAAATGACCTTCCTATGTCAAAAAAGTGCATACATATCAGAGACTAATTTCAAAGTTTATATTCTACTGGGTGTAATGCAATTATTTTAATTACAGTTCACTCAAAAAGTAGGTGGGGAAACAGATATAGGACAATTAATGTATATGGCTGTCGCATATAGGACATGGAGGAAATGCATTGGCTAATACTCCCGTTACTCATTCTAGACGTTGAAATCATTCTGTAATCTGAAAACGTTCAAGAACATTTGACTCATTTGCACGAGACGGAAATGCATGCTGGTTTTAGTAGAGTTGTCGATATGGGGTGATTTTTTTAAAACGGTGTGACAATTTATGGAGAAAAAACAGCTCTTTCTTTGTAAAAGCTTGATGAAAAATATTCTACTTGCTGTGCTCGAACAGAGTTTACTGAAACTTTCTCAAAACAATATTTCCTTCAAGAAGAGCTATACAAAGATTGGCGAATACATTTGAAACTACGGGTATATTGCTGAACAAGACTTGTTCTCGAAGATGAAGGTTTTTAATGCAGGAAAAATTGAATGAAATCGAGGCCAGTACAAAGCGTTCGCCAAAAAAAAAAAAAAAAAAAAAAAAAAAAAAAAACCAACAACAACAACAACAACAACAACAACAACACCTCCATTTTTTGCAAGAAATGCAATTAAGTTACTAAAGTTAAAGTCATACATTCTAGGTAATTAGATTTAAAGAGTGAATTATTGCAATTGATTTATGCGTGAACATTAAATACGTACATACTTTCAATTGACGAGCTTAAACGAGTGACAACATATTCTTGCAATGTGGAGTTCGCACGACTGTACGAGCGGAAGAAGGATATATGTAACATCCGACCGATACTAGAGCTGTCATCCGGCAGTCATAACACGCGCTACGGCCACTATATGCAATGCGTCCTGGTTGTAGATTTAACATTACGAGGGTAGGTCCATAAGATTCCGGTATAACCATTTTCATTTTCTAGATATGATAAAGATAAAAACTAAATTTCACTTTTCAATATAGTTGCTCCTTATTGCAATACACTGCTCACATCTTTGAATTAACACTCCAACCCCCACCCTAAAAAGTTAGTAATCTTGTCTGCAAAATGGGCATAAACAGCATCCACCACTCCATCATATTTACATTTCCTTCCTCGAAGGTCCCTCTTGAGTTTTAAGAAGAGGGAATAGTCCCTGGGAGCTAGATCTGGGCTGTAGGATGAATGATCGATCTCCTTGAAGCTACATTTCTTCACAGCTTCCTTTGCAACAATATCTGTGTGTACAGGCGCGTTGTCGTGAAGAAGGTGCACACCACCACACATCTTTCCTCGCCTTTTCTCTTTGATGGACGCACATAGTCTGTGCAGTAGGCTAGCATAGTACTCCCCATTTACTGTGGTGTTCTTCTCCTTAAAGTCAATGAAGAGCATTCCTTCACAGTCCCAAAAGATTGTGACCATGTTCTTCTTGGTTGATTGTGTGACCTTGACCTTTAGAGGCGATGCTTCGCCAGGTTCACGTCACTTCATTGATTCTGTTTTGGACAAGAGATCAGAGTAGAAGATTATGTAACTATGGAGTTTCATCTCCTGTAACAATAATTTGCAGAACTTCTCCCTCGTTGCTGAAAAACGGATGACTCATTGCTGCTTTTGAACTGAGGAAAGAAGTCTAGGCACCAATTAACCTTATTCATGTTTAAATGTTCATGAATAATTCGAAGGACTGTTGTTTTAGAAAGGCCTAACTTTGCTGCTATTTGTGAAACCTTTAACCGCTGGTCGTCCATAATTTCCCCTTCCATAAGAGCGATATTTTCAGTAGTGAGCACCTCCAAGGACCGACCTGCATGCTCTTCGTCTTCAATGCTTTCTCGACCCATTAGAAAAAGTTTGGCCCATTCTTTTATAGTAGAATACGAGGGGGATGCTTTCCCATATAAACCGTGCAATCACTTTTTAATTTCAATTGGAGTAAGTCCTTCATTTTTGAAGAACTTAATAACATTTGAACATGTCACAATCTTCTATACATAGCCTTCTTTATGCAACTATAACTGAACAACTGAACACAGCGGAGCAAAAGGTACAGCTGCATTTATTTACTTAAAAGATAAGATAAAATATAGCACCAGATAAGGGTTTTGTGAAGGAGATAATCCTTTTCGGAAAGGCCGGAAACTTATGCACCTACCCTCTGATAAATGTTTATTTCTTTATTTGTATTAAATTGCGACTAGAGATCCTTGTGTAAATGGCGATTTGACATTTTGTTTAAAAAATACGACACCATGCTGTGGTGTGACCAGCATGATCATAATGCAAGGATATCAATGTGAAAGGCTCAACGGAAGTGTTTTGCATTCTTGCACTGGCTAAATCGAAATCTGTGAAGTGTGTGCAGTGAAAATTTCGGGGTGCATTTAACCTTGGACGTGATATTCATTGTTATATGTGACAAATAGTTAGGGAAACTGGTAGTCTTGTGTCTAATTGAGGGAAGAATTGCAAACGAAAAGTGTCTTGAGGAAAATGTGAAAAGGATTCGTATGGCCTTCGTAGGAAGTTAGAAGAAGTCAATTCGTCGCTCCAGTTGGGCATTTATCAGTCCAATGTCCATAATTATTCATATACTCCAGCTTATCCATCCTGAAGATACATGTAAACGACAGACGTTTTCTGAACAGTTCTGGGCAATATTGAAGGGAACGATGCTTCTCTGTCGAAATGTCAGTGGAAAAGTTAATGGACATAACTGTCTTATGTGGAGTTGTGAAAACCCTCGCGTGTTCTGAGAGGTCGAAAGCGACTCACTAAAATTAAAAATGTGGTATAAACTAGTTTAAGATAGGATAATAGACCCGTATTTCTTTGCTGAGAAAATAGCGAAAGGAACAAATTATCCGGATATGTTGAAAAATTACACTGCACCTCAACTTCTTCTTGGAACCATTGTCTGCAATACCGGGATCAACTCCTTTTTGCGGTCCACGAGCGAAAATGTTTGGCTCAGTAGTTCTTTGGATAACTATTTGGAAGAGAAACTGAAATATTAGCTGAACTTACCCTCTCTCAAGATCTTACATCACTGGACTTTTTCCTGTGGGGTTTTGTGACGGACCAAGTGTACAACTCACTTGTGGATAACTTGGATCATTTGTAAACGAATAGTTAAGCTGTCGCCAACATAACATTACAAATGTTACTAAATAACTGATTGGGGGTGGAATATGTCTATTGTGTTTGTGATTAAATAAGTATGGATAGGAAGGCAGGGCTGACCAACTTCGAACAAGATCAAGTTAAAGCCTACTAAGAAAAAGGAATTTGTGGGGGTTTATTAAGGCTTGGGAGGATGATTATCTGCCCCAAGATGAGGTGCTAAATTTGAGGGCGTTTATTAGGAGGGTTTTATTTAAATGTCAGCCCCACATTGGGAAGCCAAATTTGCAGCGGTTTATTTAGAGGTTTGTGGCTGATTGATGAAGGAAGGTGATGCTTACTGTTGACGTAGTATATCTCTGCCGAGAAAGAAGTCTGCGTTGAACCCTCCTGCTGCTGCGATCGTCTCAGGGATGCTGAAATTGCTGTAAGGTTTTTCTGGAAGTTTATCACAGGAGGAAGGGATAGGAAAATCACTGAGCAGACACTGTGGAAGTTGTGGATTAAAGTTTCACCATTGATTAAACTGTTCACACTACACTGTTCATTTTATTCCTTATATTCCTTAGAGACACTTTCTTACCATTAGCAAGGTAATGGACAGTTTTAAATATTTACTGACCCTGTAATTACAACTTCTATAGTCGTTTCATCGCATACTCAAAATTACATTATCAATATCTTCCAAACAAATTGAGTTTTACCGTTCCATTTCAAGAGTTATATTTCTCTTTGTCCAAATTGAACAGCTCTATCTCACTTCCCGAAGCGAACTGTATATTCTCGTCTCTCGAAGCTGTCTACTATCGTCTCTCAAGTCGAACTACACGAAAAAGCCTTCAAAAATGTTTTTACTAGACTTTCTATGCGTCTTTTACGGGAATTCAAATTCATAAACATAGCAGATGCGCCAAAAATAATACTTTCAAGTATCCTTTTAACAATATTAATTTTAATAACTATATATTTAAAACCAAATTTCCTTCCAATTGGCTTAACCTCTTGCTGCTGTAAGTTTCTCGAAAAGACATTTTGAAATCCGAGAACTCGATGGCTAGTCTTGATGCATTGTATATTAGCTAGAAACGTTTTTAGGGAGCGAGAATTTCTGCCCCGCCCATCTCTCTCTCTCTCTCTTTAAGGATTGCCTAAGGTGATACCCATTTACCACAATCTTTTTCAAGGACATTCTTATTTGATGAAAAGAAAGGTCCTCTAGCTGTTGAATAAGCAACCTTGCTTATGGCACCAGAAAATCGCGTTTGTTACATGAAACTTTTTCATCTTTCCAGCCAAGATTTTCGATTCTCGAACTATCTACACCCTTTTACATAATTGTGTCATTAAATTTTACTCCGTGTAAATTAATTAATTAAACAGGATAAATGTTTGTCTTAGTTAATTAATTGTACGGGATTAAATCTGGATGTCCCGTTGCAATTTTCGTCTCAGGAAATAGCAGGAAGGCTTGGCAGATCACCATATGTGATAAATAATTTCCTGAAGCTACGATATAATCATGAAATGAAAAAGTCGCCTGTAAGACCTTAAAAACATACACCTCTGCAAAACAGGCAAGTGATCAGAATCTCAATGACTGTGGATCATTGCTGGACAACTTGCTCGTGGTCTTTATCAAAGTTCACAAATGGATGTTGTCCTGGCTAGTCATTCAAACAAACATTGAAATACAAGGAAAAGAAGAAGCACTCCTGTCTAAGAGTACACCATAAACAGAGATGGGATGACTGACTTAAAAAGAAATCACCAGGGAAGAAGAATGGAAGCGTATAATAGATACGATGAAAAGATATTCAACTTGAACGGTCATGATAGTTATGCACACTACTGGCATGACCTCAGAAAGGAATAGAAAGTATTTTCAAAAGAGTCAGCAAGGAGAAAAAGTCTCTGATGATCTAGTGTAGATTCGAGTATGGAGATAAAGCACACCTTACGTTTCCTGCAGGTCGTATGAAAGCCATTTGCAATGACACACTGCTTGAAGAGCACCTGTTACCTGTTGCAGATCGGATTGGAACAGAGAATTGAATATTTCATCAAGACAATGCAACCAACCACCCGCATTGCCAGATGCACTAGGGAGTGGTTTAGCCGCAAAGGTGTTAGTGTCATGGAATGGCCCGCCAATTCCCTGGACATAAACCCTATAGAGAATGTATGGAGAATCTTATGCGGGTCAGTTTATCGCAATGGTAATCAATATGCCAATGCGCAGGAATTAAAGCCCTTTATTATATCTGCATGGAATATAATTGAACTGTCTGTGTTACAGAAACTTGGAGAGGATTGACGGATCGTGTGATTCAGGTTGTTTCCAAAAAGGGTGGGGTATAATGACAAGTGATCTTATCATTTTGCAATGGATTGTTTTTAATGTTCTGCAACCCCTGAAAGAAATGCATTTGTTTGCAACTAACCATATGATAAATTTATAATTTGATGTATTTTAGTTAAAATATTTTTTATTTCAGTTTTTCTCTTATCAGTTGGTCCTATTAGTTAGCTTATATATACTCGCACGTTTATAAAAGTATTTTCAATTAATGGATGCAATGTACACATAATTTAATCAGCACTATATTAAACTGCATGTTTTACAAAATTGAAGAATTTCTTTTTTCTATTATGAATATTGGTTTATCATTTCTTCATAAGTATGTCTTAACTTTAATCTATATACCTATGAGACGTTTTTTCATGTAATTCACTATGTTTTCCAATAAACATGACACAGAAATAAGCGAATAATTGCGGGAGGTAAATGCATAAAATCTATTCATGGTATTGCATCAAGTTTATGGATGCTATTAGTCATATATGAAATAATGAAAGCCGTTATTGGCCAAATGTACTTCTTGGTCATATTTATTTTGCTTACACTTTCAACGGATATAGATATTATCTTTTACTAGTATTACTGTCGTCAGTTTTACAAATTGTAAACTACTGGATACGATGTATTTCCACAAGAACGACTTTAGGGGAGACAATTTAAGAACCTGTGACATTGAGAAGAAAACTCTGTTTTGAAGAATCTGTTTTATCTGTTTAAATCAAAGATATTATTAATTATGGGATATTTATTCTGAAGTTTAATAGTTTTCAGAGAATACTTTATTGTTTTCCTTATTGGGTTACACACATAGTTCATATGTTTTAGCCAATTTCAAGCACGATCAGAAACATATCTTTTATTAAAAGGATATAAGTGTAACTTGCTTCCTTATAAAATAAATATTACATTTTCTTAAAATGGGATTTTGTAGATTAACGAGTATTTTATACACCGATGGATGCTGGTATAGCTCTGAATTACAGTGAAAATAAACGCTCGATGTCGAGTCTGAGCGCTGAACACCGCATTGAAAGCCGAATTGTGGGGGATGTTGAATTGTCAAATGCTTCCATGAAAGTCCAAATATATACCTAGTTGCCATAAATAGTTTTGGTTGATCAAATACAGCATATGTTTTTAATCTCATTCATTCCAAATGTTTAACACCAACTAGACCTCGAAACGATCCCACACATCACCAAAGCCTATCTAGTCATCTTTAGAATCTTCACTGGCAAATCTGTCACTACTGACTCAAAGAACCACTTAAGTCTTTCAATAGCTTCTTTTAGTTCAGGGATTTCAGACCAGCATTGCTAGAAGCTGATCTTGAGCACATCTGAAACATTTCTCTCATGACAAGTTTGGCTGGGCCTTGCCTTGTGGACTGGAACTGAATATTGCTGAAAGTTCCAAAGCTGTTCTTGAACAAAGTTGTGTTCAGGTTCTTCATTAGAGATTTCAGAGTAATAGTTTCATACACTTTGACGATTATATTCGAATAACTAACTACCAGCTATGCCATTAATGAAACAGAATTACGCTGATGACCTGAGATGTTAAAGAGCGTCCATAAATAAATCAATAAAATCTGAAGCAGAATGGTGGTTTCGGAGTCCTCTCATAAGTTTATCAGGTAGTCAGTTGCAGCTTTCTTCAAAACTGGATATTTTTATCAGTAAAAAGAATTTTCAGGCTGTAAAAAAGTAGTAAGCCGACAAAAGGCCCTCAGTCCAACATCTGTCTAAGCACTGTAAAGTCGATCTCCTGTCTATGCTTATCTCAGGGGTCAAGTGCGCAAACCTCGATTTCATTAGCTTTTTGGAAACCGCGGTAACGACTATACCGCGATATTGCCAGAAAATCTGTGATACCATTTCTGCACAATATCGCAATACGCTTGAATATATCTATATAGAATCGATTTTAAGCAATTCATCGTTCTTACAGCCTACAAGCTATCATGCTATTGTTCCAGTTCTGGACGATGTTAATAGTGATCAGAAAGTCGTGATCATTTCTGTTGTGTGATTGAATTTTAGCGGAAACATGGAAAAATAAAGCAAGACATTCAAGAGCACAAACTTTTAGTGAGCTTTAGAGCTTCGTGCTTTTAGATATGGCACAAATATACAAAGCAACTATAGGAAATAAAAAAGACTGACGAAATGAGTTTGAAGGAAACGCAAAGATCCTGCAAAAAGATTTCCCGTGAGGTTTGAATCACTTACTGCCTGTACTTTAATGAAAAATAACCTTTTCTCTTACTGGAGACCTAGTATTTTCAGTCGCAATCTTGTCGGGCCTGGTGTTCACGTGATAACCATACTTGCATCGTAGACCCAAGATCGCGGGTTCAATCACGACCAGGGTCAATGAATTTTTTTCGGACGTAAAAGTCGTAAGTGCGGCTTCCTTCGGAATGGAAGTAGCACGAAAAAGAACCTCAGGCCTGAAAAAGAGACTTCTGAGCAAAATCTACTGGCCATTTCACGCCCTGAATCGAATGGGACGTTGATGATCTGAGATGTTAAACAGTGTCTATAAATAAAACATCAACAAATAGTAATCTTATGTGAAAAATTCGTCATCCATTCATCATCAACTGGACCCTGCTATCGAAGATATAGTATAATCTTATAAATGTTAAGTTCTATTTTGAAAACAAAACCGCGGTTTTTTCACTTTACCGCTCGCTCATTGACCGCAGTAATATCAAAACCGGGATTGGTACATACGGATATTAGAGAAGGTTAAATGATGTGGTACACAACACTCTACTGATTTCCATCTTTTTAAAGCATGACTCACTGATTTTACAACTCTATTAAGGGGTATGTCAACAAACCATTAATATTTCCCTATTCCTAAATACCGTTTCTTTCTGCTACGCTTGAACTCAACAATGAAAGTGATAATGTCTATCAGGAAAACTTATCTGATTGCCGAAATATTTCTTTCAAAAGTTTGTAATAATTTTTATGGAAGACTAGGGACTTACTATCGAATAACTTAACCAGACCTTCAATCAAGACAATTATATCAATGAAGTTAACATTAGCTTGAAACCTTATAATAAAAACACTGTTGAAATTAATGAAATTGCCAGATTACCTTTACGAGAGTCTATTAAAGATTGTTTAGATGAACAACTCTAACGAGCAAGTCGCAGGTTAGGTTGTTGACCTCTTCAACGCAGTGTCAACAGCTGTGAGAGCGATTCACATCAGCGGAAAGTTCTTGTTACAGCATGGCTGGCGTGAAATGAGGTAAATAATTTTATGCATTAGTAATTAATGTTAAGCAAATGTAATTTGTATTTAAAATGACAAAACTAAATCAGGTATTTTAATATTTATTAAACTTATTTTATGATTGTTATATGTGTTTTATAACATGTGATATATTATTAATTTCCATTTCATTTTCCCCCCTTTGGTTTCAACATATATTATTAATATTTCACTTAATTAATTTACTAATAAAAGAATGTTATATTCTTCAGTTTGACGCTTATAAATGACCCGGTTTAGACTTTTAAATAATTGAATCATTGAGATGTGAGAGTAACTAAGTGCATATGTGTGCTTTTTGGTAAAATGTCGAAGTCTTAAAGTTTAAATTTATTTTATTTTTGAGAGTAGTGAAGTCATTGAGTGTAAAAATGTGAATATATAAAAGGTACAAAGTCCACACTTTCCTATTTTACAGAAAAGTAATTTGAAGTTTAAATACGCTACATAAGTAAGCTCATTAGATATATAGAAATGTTTTTGTAGAATAATTCTTAAGATAGTTTGGTGACAAACGCTTCTTTTCAAATTAGTGTCACATGTTGTTTGTTCATGTTAATTAACAATAAAAGTTAAAGTAAATATACTTGTAGATAAAACCAATCAATGTCCAGTGTCATTGTGTCATATACCAAATCACACTAAATATTTGCTGAGGAAAAGGTAAACATTAATGCAACACCATTGAAAGTAGCATTTTCGCAACAGAATCTCTGCAGGCATTGTAGGTCATCATACATTGCCTTGGAAAGAGGAATTAAACTTAGGGACAGACTGTTCATCAGTCTGTGTAGGGCACATTTGTTAACAATGACATGGGACTCCCAGGAGCCATTGTAGATTGTTCGACTGATTATAGTTCTAGAAGAAGTTTAGTCAGAAAAAGAAGAATTTCTCGTATTTCCCTTACCTTCATTGGATATGTCTTTCTGTATTTTGTATTAAGAAATGAAGACCATGATTTAAAAATATCCTGGAAACACTCAATGATATTGAAGGAAGGAACACATCTTTGGATGTGCTCATTTCAATCGCAATTTCAGCATGGGTTTTTTTTTTATTTATTAAACGCATATCTTTGTTATATTCCTCAAAACTATGGCCTGTGATGGGAAAATTCACTTTTACGGATTCAAATGTGTTGTAGTTATGAATCATAGCATGAATGAGGCAAATAATTGTATAACTTTTATTTTGGTAAAGGAACAAATCACAAAAAGTTTTATGCAACTTCATCAGCACCCTTTTTGCTATGGTCTCACTGTAGATATTTTGCAAAGGACTTTGATTGTTTTCCCCCTGGGCGCTATTTTTATATGATGATTTTTATGGACTACATGAGGCGTTATCTCTGTATGAATGTGTTGGAATGCAGTATTACATACCCACAATCTATTGGAACCAATACCTCAAATTTCACCAAAAGTGGATTTTGATTGTTTCCCCCCCCCCTGTATCCTTGATATGTTTTCATTTTCATTTCACTAAAGCTTAAAAAAAAAAATGAATACATTGTACTAGTTTCTTTCATTTTTATGTGAAAACATAATGAAATAAATTAACTTATAGATTACTTCATTTTTATAAACTTGATTTCAACATTTGCAATAATAAATACATTATAGTAAGTACAACGAATAAGTATTCCTTTCATGCTAAATTAATTTATTAAGTAACGAATTACAATTTCAGACTACTGTATTTCTATGTTTGCAAACTGAAAATTAAATTTCGCTTAGGCATTAATAAGCTGAGATTAGACACCACTATCATAATTTCTGGAATCTTTGGTAAGCCATTTACAGTCTTTCACAAAATACATGCAACATAGTTTCCATTCTTTACCAACTCTAAAAAAGAAGTTGCTACTTATTCCTACACACATATGCTGAAACCAGTTCCTTTCATCACTGACAGGGCTGCTTTTAAAACCTAAAATATACCCTGCAACTTACCCGAAATCATAAATACTAATTTGATATACACTTGTTCATAGAGATAGGTTACGATTAGAAAACTGACACCGTGCCACCTGCTATAAAGATATTTACCAGTAATGTGAACACACATTAAACGACCATAGGGAATACTTATGTTCCTCCATTTCAGTTCCTTCTCGTCTCTTTCAAGAGAGGGAGAAACAGTTCAGATAAAGCAGTATATATTTCTAAGTAATCTCCCTATTTATTTATGTCGGCTTTAATGCTTATATTGTAAACTAAAATTAATTATATTTAATTAAGCAAAAATAATATTTTTTTTATTAACGATTTATTGTACTATTTGAAACGATGTATGTAAGGACAAAAGTTTAAGTGAACATCTCTTGCCTAGCTGAAATATCCTTCGAAACCGAATCCCGGTAGATGCCGGTAGAGTTCCCACAAAAGCTTCAAGTAATAAATGCGTGTGTAATGAAACCATTAACTATAATTTTTAGTTTCACGAGTCAGTTATAACCAAATGATAGACAGTTTTGTACGGTCGTAACTTACATTCCTCGTCATTGGCAGGACAAGTTATCTTTCTCCTCAGCTTTCGGTGCACTGAAAGTAAAACCGAATCGTTACATGACCTTATATGTCTTGCCCCAGGTGAAGAACACCTAGAATTTGCTAAAACGGTTCCGAAATTTATTGCTCTTTCAAGTGCATCCACTTCTCACGAACACGCCATTAAAAAGAAAGGCCTTTTGATGTACGGCAGTTTAGAGGGCCATTCAAGGCGATGATTTAATGCACGGGGCGCACAAATGTTTAATCTTCTCAAAATTCCTCGTGGCCTGAGAGAGATATAGGGGGCCCGCGATCATAACTTTTCAACAGAGAGAAATAAAAAGTGAGAGAGCGAGATCGATAGCAATTATCTTCCGGTCCTATCGCGGCGGTCATCTGTTTGCGAGCCACTTAACGCAGCCAGCGCAATGCATGCTGGGATTCGCGTGTGTTGATTTGCTAACTGGAGCTATTTCGCCGCAGCGAGGATGCAATGCTGCAGTACATTGCCTTGATGGATCGTGGGTGAACGGTAACGCTGTAAAATAAAACACGGACAAAATTAGGCGATGAACGCTGCGTGGCATAAATAGGAGACATAAACAGACATATCAAGCGACCGTAACGCGATCATTGCGGTAATTCCAGCCACCAGCCCTTTGCATATAATGAGTTTTTTTTTTTCCGAATGAAATAGTACAGGCTGTAGGGCTATATTTCAAGAGCGTTTTATTTCTGAGTGGTATATAAAAGTTTTAGATTAGATAAAAGGTGGTTAAAACAGATAATATGTAAATTAACGCAGCACAATTATCTTAGTAGAAAATCGAAAACGTGCTATCAAGATTCAAACAATATAAATTG
This sequence comes from Metallyticus violacea, assembly GCA_030762175.1. NCBI lineage: Eukaryota > Metazoa > Arthropoda > Insecta > Mantodea > Metallyticidae > Metallyticus > Metallyticus violacea. The sequence continues at coordinate 72,533,371 of CM060831.1, forward strand.
TAACGATGCTCATAATAGCGACCTCTAGATAAGCGACGATATCTTTACGAGAATCTTATTAACGTAACTTTTTTTTGTAAAGGGGAAAGTAACATAACAATTTAATTTAAACAAACTTTATCTATCAACGTTTTAAGCCTGAAACTATAGACATTTTAATTAGATACCACAAGAGATCAAACATACGAGGTATAGTATACAAGTTGCTGGCTTGTATATGTTAGGCAGATGATCTGCTCAGAACTATGGAAAATATCTTATAAAATCGACCAATAATGCGCACTCAGTACACAGATACAAGAAAGGTTGAAATTCTGGAAGAAATTGTGAAATTAGTAGCGTTTTTTGTCAAAGTAAAAGACGGGACGGAAGACTTTAAAATAATGTAGAAGGATAATATTGTGTGATCGAAACATCCACGTTTCACATTGGTGAAGTTGCAACATACCTTATTTGGAATTTGTAAATTTTAAACATTCTGCATTTAAAAATTGCATATTTTCATTTCAGTGGATTCCATGTCTGCGAATTTTCCCCTGATAATTTTAAAATATTTACTCTTTGATTACAACAGCCGGGCCACTAACTATGGGTCTGAATTCCAGAGCAGATTTAGGCTGAGAGTGAATGCCTTTTACAGGTCGAATGGAAACTGGAGTAGTAAAACAATAAATGCCAACTCTGAAGGTCGAAAACGCTTTGGCAACAACATATTTATTTAGAATGTCAACTTAAAACCCCCTAACACAGCTTTTACGATTTCACCAAGATAATAACTTTTGAGGAAGTTAGCTTGATAAGAAATCAGTCAATGGCAACTCACTTGCCGGCCAGTTATTGCAGTTCCGCATATGAACTGCAGATGGCAGTAGAGTAATCCATACGAGCACCGAGAATCGGGGACTACATTACGCTAAATGATGAAGGTGAAGGTGGGGATGGGATGATGATGCCTAGGTGCCGCTTCGTCTGTCTCTGGGATAGAATCCAGGCCATATCGGTGGGAGGCGAGCAGTCTATCGACCTTGACAAGAACTGCCTCTCAGTTTCGTGTCTTCTTTTATTTATTGCATTTATTGTCCTAAAGGTCTTCAATAAGAGCATTAAACATATTAAATAGTTTTATAGCCTCCGAAATGTAAATTTTTAATAATTTTAGTCCGTTTATTGCTGAGGCAACGCAGACTATGCGCACTGAATTGAAATATTTTGGAAAAGGAATTTGGGAAATAAACATTCCGGACCTAAATTTAGGGCATTTTTCATTGAAGATAATTGAAGAAAATTTGAAAAAAAAAAAAAAAACTGTACTGGTGGGAATCATATCAAAAACCTGCTGCTAACGAGCATGTGCTTTAAAATGAATTCGGCAAGCCTTGTCGTTCTTTTTCTTTGATATTTTAAAGTGTGGTTCTTCTAAATAATATTATGGTTAGTACATTGCACCGAAAGAACAACCCTTTACGAAATATTTCTTCATTGTGGCTTGCAATTAAGCAATTCCAAGGTAACTTTTGAATCTCCTTTACCTCCTCTCTAATCTTTTGCATTCGTCACGTATACTTTTATCTCTTATTCCATTTATAAGAAGCGAGAATCTCGTTTCCGGGCAATTATTTCTGGTTTTATCATTGTGATGAAAAGCACTTCCATAATGAAGCACCGCTATTAATACTATGTACCTCATTAAATCTGTTTAGCAGAATCTTTTTTTTTATTCCTCTTTAATCTGTTATATTTTCATGAACTATATTAGTGCGTTTTTTAATGTTCAAACTATGAGCTTTTCTTCTAAAAATAATTATTTCTGTATTTTATATTATAGATTATTATACTTTGAGTTAAAATTATACTAGTACTGCCTCTTATTATAAGATGCAAATGGCGTGACCTTGACCTTCTACACTCAGCTGCAGCCAAAGGCTAAAATAACTCATACCGTTTGGAGTGTTCTATGATGTACGGGATAAATTTGAAGCAAAGTGATAAGCGTAACAACATAAACTTACTATAAATGAAGATAAAAATCTCAATTCAGCAATTTTAGAAGATTTCTGTGCTCGAAATTAATATGTAGTATTTTAAAAACGGTAGTTTAAAGATATTCTTCAAATAACCAAAAAACTAAAATAAGCTTCTGGAAAAAAACACAGGAAATATTTCTGCACCTGTTTAAGCAAAATTAAATTAGATTTAATTAGACAAGATAAAAGACCGCAACATATATGGGTCCACATCATTTTAAAGCTGAAACTTGCATGCAACTGTCAAAAATATGGCGTGAATGTCATCGTTGCTTACAATGGAATTTTTACAAAGATTAAAAATAAAACATCTGTTAATCTTTATTATGAGCGTAAGAATAAAGCACTATATTTGGAACATGCATACAATAAGAGAATTGGGTGAGCGGGTAAAAAGAGTATTGCAATTAGCCATTGTCAGAATAAGATATATACCGTATTTACGCGAATCTAATACACAACTTTTTGTCCAAATGCAGTATTCAAAATTGTGGAGCGCATTAGATTTAATGGCGTATTAGATTCTAGTGTAAATACGTCCCGTAGTTCCCCGGTAACTTCATTCTAATTTATTATTTATTAAGTTATAATTCATTGCTGCAATTCTCGATTTCATTACATTTATTGTTGGCATATTATTGCATAGAGTGAATAGTGGGGTGGTGACGAAATGGAGGGCAAACAGAGAAGAACATCTTAGGATGTTACCATGCGTTCCATTTATAACAGAACCATAGACCGACTGAAGGCTATATTTATCATCTGTGTCATACTGTGTCAGTTGCTGCCTGCTGTTCGAACTGTAAATACTGGATTTTGTTCATTGTGCATTTCAAAAGTGAACCTTTATTCAAGAAATGTGTTGTGTGTAAATTACTTTAGGTTATTCTTATTAGACCACTGAAATGCCTACCGAAAAATTCATGCTTGAAAAAAGAAATTTTATGTACGATATATACGTAAAAACTGAACCATGTAGAAAGTATGTAGATAATTTAGGAGACATTTCCTGATATTCCAGTTCCAGGTACAGAAAATGTTGATATCAGGTTATTAGTTTAGGATAACGGGATCGATAAACGCTAAACCTAAGAAGAAAAAATTAATGTTCTAACGGAGGACAAATTTATGAAATCGATGCATTATTGAAACGCTCTCCAAAGACATTTCTAAATTTGTTGCACAGCAAGTGGGTTTTTCAAAAACTGATGTTCATAGAGCTGCTAAACTTTTAAAATTGAAATCCTACAGAATGACCATAATTAATGAATTACAATCTCGTGACGACGAAAACAGAATAAATTTCCGAAACTGGATTTTACAAAATACCGTTGACGGCACTGTTGATCCACATTTAATACTTTTCTTAGAAGAGGCCTGTTTTAATTTAAAAAAGAACTATTTCCACACCATAGAAGAAAAATATAAGAACAGAAATTATGAACATTACGCATGAAGAACTTATGCGTGAGAGTTTAGATTTCATCCGAAGATTCCAGGAATGTCTAAATGTAGATGGACACCACTTTCAACACCACTTATTACAAGTTAGTAGTCATTATAGTACATGTTACTTTCACTCACAAGTAACGCGGGAGTTTTAGAACGGAAACCCCCCGGTATAATAGACAGTGCGCGAAACACGCGATTCACGGCCGATAACATAACTCTCTGTACTTTCGAGCATTAATTGATTTGTTTTATTTAAGGACGCTCTTTAACATCTCAGAGCATCACCGTCCCATTCTATTCAGGTCGTGAAACGGCCGAGAAATATTGTCCAAAGGCCTCTTCTTTCAGACTTGAGGTTCTTTTTCGTGCCGTAAATGTACGACACGGGACACACGGTTATACATCCCTTCCGAAGGAAGCCATACTAAGGATTTTTACGCCCTTAAATATCCATCAATCCTGGTCGGGTTTGAACCCACAATCTTGGGCTTAGAAGGCAAGTATGGTTACCACTACACCACCAGGACCAACTTCGAGGGTTAAGAAATTCTTTATGCTGAAAAAGCTAACATAAAAGAAGGAAGAGAGTTCAATGTAGCCGAGAACAATGCTCGCTTTTGAAGGCAAAAGAAATGAGCGTTATTTGCAACTAAAGATAGTAGGAAGAAATTCACTGGTCCTCGTAAAGGAAGATATTCTGACATTGAGAAAAAGTTTTGGAACTCGTACATGGAAGGAAGAAGAACGGGCAACCTGTGACTATACCTACCGTTTTTCTTTTTTGACCTATGCCTCCTGTCTTGGCAACAGCACGAGTGATGGATTTTGTCCTATGTGCTGCAACATGTAAGAATAATGTACCTTTAAATCGTTTTATGAAGCGGATGGACTTCTCTCTAAGATGCCATGACAAAACCTTTTTTTTTATGATTTTAGGTTTCAAATTTGGAGTGTACATTATATTCGATTGTGCATTAGATTCGCGTAAATACGATATATCTCTCTGGGTCCCAGGGAACGTAAGTTGTTCTTACTTTATAGTAATAAGCGTAGATGGAATGTTTTACTGTGCCAATATATCACTACATTAAATTTTAAATTTATTTGGATCATATTTTTCTGCCAACATAACATAGTTTCATAAATATTTCTATTCTGTTCTTGATTACTCCTTGAGGAATATCGCTAAATGTTATTTTATATTATCAGTTGCATTTTATTACACTGTTACAATCAATAACACATAGATCTCTCTCTTATCTCCGGAAAAGAAACAGTTGTATCTCATTTCTTTTAATTAGAAAAGATATAAGTAAAACTTTAATGCTCTAAATCACAGCTTTTTAAATGAAAACATCCGGTCTTTATGTAAGCACTATCGAAGCCTAAATATATACATTCAAAGAGAGTATTTGCTATAAAAGAATATAGAGGCTTTCTTCGAAGGAAAATACTCGTATATATTTCCATTAAAGGTTCATTTGGACATTTCTTACAGTGAAAAAGACCCAAAGGCCTACCCAGGGACGAAAAGAGTCCATGAGACGCTGAGCACCGCCTCTAATCGGCTTTACTCCATTATCTCTAGCTGATAGTATTTCTCTCTTTAAGACGCGGCATGTTCATAAGGTGGGCCATGGAGCGGAACGCCGTATAAAAGGGAAAAGATCACACGTTCAGTTAAGACCAAGCTAATCCGCTAACTAGAGAGCCACGCCTAATCCTCAACATTGCTTCCTCCATCCAGTCCCCTATTTCGCTCGGATGCTCAACGTTGCTAAAGCCTAATGGTTTTGCTTATTTTTTACTTTTCCACAGCTGTCTCTAATTTTGCTCCAACACAAGTTGGAATGATCTTAAATGCTAAGTGTTGTTGACAACAGTGTTATTAAACTTTTCATGTAGAGAGTAATTTGTAACAATGCGGAGAGAGTGCAATTTACTTTCAGTAGCACCTTCAACACTATACAAAGTTCCAGCAGCCTATAATACATCACATGTCTCTTCTGTTCGTCTCACCTAACATGTATTATTATATTAAACAGTTGCTTTAAAAATTATGAAGCACTTTGTTTAAGCAATTAAGATTTAGGGCATATTTATCTTCCTCTTAAATAATGCAACTGTGTTTCTATCTAGATTGATTATATATTATAATTTTTCTGCTTTTAAGAAGTAATTCTACCCTAAAAGTTATACTAAATGATATAACTAAATGATATATATAATAATATTATCATATATAAAATATATGATAATATTTTAATTTTTCTTCTTTTAAGAAGTCATTCTACCCTAAAAATTATAAAAATGAAAAAAAAAAAAAAAAAAAGGTTTTATGTTTACTTTCAATGTTGTTATAATTCAATTTGGAAATCGCTTTAGAAAAAATATTTGCGGGAAGAATGGGCATATTTTACTTTAGTTGTTGGTGTTTTTATATTTTCAAACGTTGGTAATAGCATATGCAGAGACGTGTATTAGTTTGTACTTGTAACAAAAACATTGTAGTTTGAATTAAACCTTAAAACTATTTTTCTACAACTTTCAAACTTAATGACTAATTGACAAATTTTATATAATTTTTTTAAACAATTTAATGCTGATTTAGTGAAATTACACCAGGAACTTGTGTAATAGAAAGTATTTAGTGCAACATGAGTTGCTCTTGTCATGTGTCTTAATAATGGCAGTACACCGCGAAATACAACATTTATTTGCCCTAAAAGCAGGAGTGCATAAAAAGTATACTCCGTGCGATTATTTAAATTAATTGTAGTGTTATTAAACATTTCGTACCAAAATATGTGGCTAGGGAGGACACTTTCCCGTGCAATTTTCCCTAATCTATCATCATATGTTACAGTGAGGCTTGGCAATGAAAGAAAAGATCCGAAAGAAGGTATGAAGAGGAGTTTGTAGCGAGAGTAAGAGAGTTTTAATGAATGGTGTAAGCTTGATGTTATAACATGTTTCGACTCCTATGCCAGTGAGATTATGCAAAGACAGATACACCCGTTTATAACTATTACCATCGAAGATCATGTCCTTTTCACTTTCATAGATGATAAATATGATGCCATATATGTGGATTAACTTAAGGTGTCCAGCCATTTGGAAATTAACGTATTTTTTTATATATTTTTGTTCACCTTTGGAAAATTTCAATTTGATCTGGGGGGGGGTGGAGGTAAGGAATTAACAGTAACAGATGGAGCAAATTGGATAATTTGGTGAGCTACTTTACTAATTACAATATTAACGATATCTCGCTCATTGAAAGAATAATTGCATTTATAAACGTTATCAAGGAACCATTACCATAAGATAATGGGGTGAAACTTCCATAGGGGTACACATGAGAAGCTAAAGTCTATGCTTACATTTTAATAATGTGGTAATGTGCTATTTTCGTAACAACATCTAAGATTAGCGCTGAATACTTGTGACCGCGATCTCCAAACTAAAATAATAATATCTGCACTCATTCTCATGTAATTAAATTACTATCACAATGTGTATACTCATTTTATGGTAAGGTTTCACAACTTTGTAATTGGGTGTATAGCGAAGAATGTATACGTGATATAGGATTTGGTGATTTGGATGTAGAGAAAGCTGGTAAAATAAAATTTTCTTCAGAACAATTACAAACTTTCTTATGCAAATCAAATTGCATATTCAGTACAGTTCTTAATAAGGGCTGCACGGTATAAGATAAGTTGTATTTTGCATTACTTTTCTTTTGCAGTAATTTGTTTGTTTCATTTGTAGAGAGCGTTGTAATTGGACATAAATGGATAGTTTAACCATTTATATATATAAATTAACAGTAATTATAATAGTACAAAAGGATAAAACACTAAAAAAAGTCACACTTGAGATCGCTATATTTCGGACTCGTGGAGCCCTTCTAAGGCAAGAAGACAAGTTGCCACATTGTTACATTGTTAATAGTGTTACTATATTTTTATTTTTCTTTTATATATATGAATGACTTAACATAAGCCAAAAGTCAAATTGGAATATAGATACATGTGTGTTTAAATGATTCATTGCTCTGCTTAAAATAATTTTATGCACGTTACACTAATGAAAAATACTCGATTGAGTTATTTATTCTTGTTTATATATATTGTTTTTGCTATAATTCTTCTTATTGTTGATATTTCATTATTTATTGCACTGCAGTAAACGGAAAACAGATGATTTTATGTAAGTGGAATTCATATTCTCTTATATTTCGTTTACATGCGAGATGTATTGTTTGTAAACAATTTCAGATTCTAAAAACCACCAAAATATTTTATAATGATAAATAATGTCATCTTGCAAACATAAAAATTCGTTTGATTTTGCAAGTATTTTACGAGGACCACCATTTTTTCCCGCATCCGTATTTGAATAATGCCGTGTTTGGTCTTAGTATAATCTTTTTCAGTTATATAATTATATTCGATTCCAGAACTTTAACTTTTGATTTAAAGTTTATAACGACAGGAATTAAATTAAATGTACGCCAATGCGAGCTATTTTTTTTTCCACTGCAGAAACAGAATCAAAATATTCGTTTCTTTACAATAGTTTAAACTGACCGCTTCAACTGTCACGTCTGGTTGAGACAGAAAGGATAACACACTTAAAAATGGTAGTGACATTTGGAGCGTCATTGCCAGCGAGCATCAGTCCTGACTAACCCAGTTTTATATCACAAATCTCGCTTTCGCATCTAAACGGCTGTCAAGTTAACTTCTGCTCATTTTAGCCTATTTTTGTGAACATTTCAAGCGAAATAAAATTTCAAGCACATGTTTTACATAAACCGTTGCACTTTTCTTTGTGTGTCAAGGAGCCTGGAAATGGAGAAGACGGTATTTTTAAGAATGCGCATTGTTCCACGTTTCTCTTCTGCAACAGAACATTTGAAGAGAGACGATAAACAAGACCGCGGAAATGTGAAATGTAAACGTCGGTGTTCTCATAGATAAAACATGCGTGGTACCATAAAAAGAACAATAACCGTGTATATTTTGCTGTCTGCCGCTCCGCTGCTCTTTCCAACAAAACATTAACAAGCTCAGTAAAACTAAATTTCATTTTCCCAGCAGAACACACTGCCCTCAAAATTATGCCATGGCTTTGTTATCCAATGAACGTGGGATTATGCTCTTGTAAGTTCACTTTTTTACATGAAAAATTATAACACGACATTAAAAACGAAATAAATTAACTATAAAGTAAAGTTTACGGTATATAGGTTGATACTTCTACTAATAGATTATGAAAACTTATATAACAACAGAGCGCAATCAGCAGATTCCAAGGAAGATAAACAAACATTCTATAATAAATTATCTTTAAGCCTACTGGAGAAAGTTAAGTTACTATTTGTAACTAAAGCATTTTGTTCTTCCATATAAAAGAATGAAAATTGTACTACAGTAAAATTTGCAAGAACCGGGAGGGAAAAAAGAAAGAAAGAAAGAAAGAAGAAAAAAGGAAAAAAAACTGCGATCTCGGTTAAACAAAAGTTCATGTAATGAACATAAAATTTACAATGCAACAAAATACCGTATAACTCCGTCAGTCCGAACTAAATGGGATCGATGCATGTTCGGATTGGCAAAAATTCAGATTAACGAAGTTAATTTATAATCAATATAAATAAGCCTATACAGTACGTATATGAGGTCTACAATTTAAATTACCGCCACGGGTGGCCGAGGTCGTTAAGGCATGGACTCGTGAGCGGGAGGTCTGCGGTTCGAATCCCGCCAGGACCGTCCTCCCTGACTGGGGTTTTTTTCCAGGTTTTCCTCAGTCTTCATAACTGGCAAATGCCGGGGAGGTACCTAAACTTAGGCCTGGAACGCTTCCTTCCTTTAAAAAAAAAAAAAAAAAATCCTTTCCCAATATATCATTTCATTTCATGTATCATCAGTGTCCACCGCCTGTGGTGCCTCAGTAGTAAAAACAGGCGTTAAACACTACTACAATTTAAACGGCCAAGGGTGGCCTAGGTTGTTAAGGCGCGGACTCATGAGCGCGAGGTCTGGGGTTCGAATCACCCCAGGACTGTCCTTCCTGACCGAGGTTTTTTCCAGGTTTTCCTCAGTCCTCATAAGTGGCAAATGCCGGGGAGGTAACCTAAACTTTCCTTCCTTAAAAATATCCTTTCCCAATTTATCATTTCATCTCATGTATCACCAGTGTTCACAGCCTGCGATGCCTCAGTAGTAAAAACGGGCGTTAATCACTATTAAAAAAAATTCTGCAAGTTAATTGAATGTAACGTGCGCTGTTGTTTTTGTAACGCAACCCATTGCTGAAAGAGAGCTCTTGAAGGTCATTGGCACTTGGCCGCATGACTCATGGGTATTTTATTCTCTTCCTGGAACTAGATATGAGCACTCGATCCGTTGTTTGTTCCGAGTTCAGTTGGATTGCACATACAATATCAATCGCAAAACGCTGTGAATGCTATTAGTGAATTCACTGTACTGTATCGTTCTCAGTTGCATTTTTTAATCCAGTGAAGTGCTTTTAATATTTACTGTTTGATTAGAAAACATAGTTCTACTTCATTAGCCTTGAAGTTTTAAAACTCTTGGATAAAGGCGAAGGTGGGACAAAATTAGGCAGCGGTAAACCAATGATAAGAGATTGGGAGAAAAATCGAGCCAAGATAGAACGCTTTTACGGAATGTGGCCGAGAAGGTAATAGAGGAGCGCCATACATAAAACATTTCGGACTTTCAACAAAGTTGATGAAGTCATTCAAGTTTGTTTTTCGCCAGAAAGACAGAAAGGTGTTCCACTGAGTGGTTATGTAATCCATGAAAAAAAAACTCCAGCTTAGTAAGCTGATGAGCAGTGATCACAAATTTACTGCGAGCAATGAACCGATGGAAGAGGAGGTCCGAGATACATCACCGGAGAATCCCAGCAATCGTAGAGCAACATGGGACAGAGTGTTTATGAAGCAATGGTTGTGGATTGAGTCATCCTCAAGGTTTTCGTCTTTGCGTCAGCAGAACCGACCGAATTCTTGTGTAATAATGAATGATGTAAGAAACTGTATTGTTTCATTGTTTTCACTGTCAAATTTGTTGAGTGTTAAATCTGATCTGCACCGTAATTACGTATCGTGTTGTATTATATTTACAGTGTATTTGATGTTCTGATAAGTAATACAAGTATGAAAGTCTACAATTTTCCTTTGACTATTTCACTCATGTGACGTCATTTTAAAATGGATCAATGAAACAAAATAAAATTTTGAATTCCGACCAATCACGGCCGGATTATGGAGTAAAATTATCGGGAAAAAAATTAAATCCGTTTTATCACGAGACGTGCATTTGTCTTGTGGTCAGTGTAGCCAACTGTATAACTCCACTATAGAATTTCTGAACATGCATCACTGACCACTTTTCAGAAGCGGTGGGGAGCTGTTGATAGCAACAAAAGCATGGACAATCGATAATCATAACGCAAAATGGACGGTTCTTCAAAGCATTTTGGTGATGCGTCAAATTTGAAAATTGATCTTTTAGGTATTCCAAACCACAGAACACAAAGAAAAATAGAGACAATGTATGTTATCTCTTTTTTTCCCCTCAGTTGGTATTAGAAAATCGAATGTTAGCGATTGTAATAATTGACTTTTGTCCATTTCAGTCTCACGGTTTCTGAATAGAATAGATATCCATAGAATAACGTTTTATACTAGTGTTAATTCTCTATGCATGAATTTCAAATATATATATATATGAAAAATAAAAATAAAGTAACACTATTAACAATGTAACAAATTAACAGTAATAATAAAAGTAGATAAGGGTAATACACTTAGATAAAGTCACACTTGAAATTGCAGATGTCATGGTATAAGATGTAATAAACAATAAAGTCTATTAGAAAACACAGAGAAAGTAAGAAATAAAATTAAAAGAATAATAGATAAATGGTAAAGAAGTCAAAAGCAAAACACACAAAAGCAAATTAAACTTAATAAGCCAAGTTAAAAGCAACACCAGAGGTGCAAACAGTATAAATGAAAAATAAAAATAAAGTAACACTATTAACAATGTAACAAATTAACAGTAATAATAAAAGCAGATAAGGATAAAACACTTAGATAAAGTGTGACTTTAAGTGTTTTATTCTTATGTAATATATACTTTTATTCTTATGATATTCATGAAATAGTCCTAAACCCGTATTTTGCCCCTCCCTATTGGCATTACTGACAATCGGCATTCTCCTATTGCAAGATTGCTTGAAATTACGTACAAATATACAATTATTACAATGTTGTAAGTTAGGCTAAGGGGAATTACATTTAAATTCTTACTTTATTCGCGAAATAATCCGGCAATCTCAGACCCTCTCGTGATGTTACTTGTGATAATTTTCCTTTCAAATAATTTGGGATCGGATTATCTGGGTTTTCGGATTGGCGGAGTTCGAATTGGCAGGGTGTACTGTACTTATAAAAATAAAAATCATTCAGTTTTTCTAAAAAATATACCACACGATCTTTGTTCCTTTATTTTTAATCATAGAAAAAAACTACAGCAACAAGAAATATTGATCTGGCTTAAGCAACTTTTTATATAATAAACATACAGGTATTTTCAGAGATATACTATCCGTTCTATAGACATAACGCTTGCATGTAATAAATATTACAATTTAAAAAGATACTATGACAAAATAAAAATAGTTTATTTATTCAAAAAACTTACTAATTTATTTTCTCTGTCTATTTCTTAACAATGTTGTATGGCTGCAATGACTCACCAGTTTTTATCGGCAAGAACTTATTTGAATTCAACTGATCGACACGGATGGTCGAGGTTGTTAAATCACGAAATTTTGAAAGGGAGAGGTCTGGAGTTTAAATACCACTAGATCTATCCTCCTTGACTGACATTTTTTCCCCAGGTTTTCTTCAATCCTATAAATAGCAAATTGCGGAAGGTCCCTAAACTCAGGTGTGGAACGCTTCCTACCTTAAAATAGAAGTGCCTTCTCAATTTGTCATTCATTTCATTTATCATCAGTGTCACCGCCTTTGATGCCTTAGGAGTAAAAACGGGCGGTAAACACTAATAAAATATCACACCCTTCAAACATGTACAGTAAAATAAATTATGACTCGTAATTAATTTTGCTATGGAATGCAGTTGTGTTCGCCTTGTGCAATTGGGGTAGTGGTGTAGGGAATTATGTATAACAGATTAAAAGTTTAAATGTGTCTGCATGTAAGTAGTTAAGAGCAGGGGCTTTACAAATGAGAACAACTTTATTGCTAATTTTGCATAATTATTGAATTTTACAACATGTTTACGTATTTGTATTATGAAGGTAGGTCCATTAGTGTCCAGCCTAACCATTTACTAGGTATGACAAAAACATAAACTATATTTTACTTTTCAATAAGCTACGATTTATTGCAATGCACTTCTCACATCTTTGAATTAACATTTCAATAAATAGTAGAAGTTTTGTCTGCAAAATGGGCAAAAACAGCATTCATCACTTCTTCGTCATACTTAAATTTCCTTCCTGGAAGGTCCTTCTTGAGTTTTTTTTTTTTGATTGATTGATTGATTGATTTATGGACGCTCTTTAACATCTCAGGTCATCAGCGTCCCATTCAACTCAGGGCGTGAAACCGCAGACAAATTTTGCTCAGAGGCCTCTCTTTCAGGCTTGAGGTTCTTTTTCGTGCCGTAAATGTACGACACGGGACGCAGGGCTTTACTTCCCTCCCGAAGGAAGCCATACTTAGGATTTTTACGCCCGAAAAAATCCATCAGTCCTGGTAGGGATCGAACCCGCGATCTTGGGTTTAGGATGCAAGTATGGTAACCACTACACCCCCAAGACCGACTTCTTGAGTTTTGAAAAGAGGAAATAGTCACTGGGGGCTAGATTTGAGCTGTAGGGTGGATGATCGATCTCTTTGAAGCCACATTTCTTCACAATTTAAATTGCAACAAAATCTGTGTGCACAGGCGTGTTGTCGTGAAGAAGACGCACATTATCACTCAGTTTTCCTCGCCTTTTCTCTTTGATGGAAGCACGTAGTTTGTGCAGTAGGCCAGCATAGTACTCCCCATTTACTGTGGTGTTCCTCTCCTTGAATTCAATGAAGAGTATTCCTTCACAGTCCCAAAAGATTGTGCTACTTGTGCTATCAAGCTTGCTGCTATTTATGTAACTTTGAGCCGCCGGTCTTCCATAATTTCTCCTTCCAAAAACGTTGTTTTCAGGAGTGAGCACCTCCAAGGGCCGGCCTGTTCGCTCTTCGAAAAAGTTTGACCCATTCTTTTACGGTAGAATATGAGGAGGATGCTTCCCCATAGACACCGCCCAATTCCTGTTTAATTTCATTTGGAGTAAGTAATTTCTTTTCTGAAGAACTTAATAAACAGCTTGATATTTCATTTTTAACATGTCACAATTCTCTACACATAGCCCTCTTTATGAAATTATATCTGAACAAGTGAAGCGGAGCGGAAGCTACAACTGCACTTATTTACTTAACAGACAAGGTATGACAACAGATAAGGTTTTTGTGAAGGCGATACTCCATATCGGCAAGGCCGGAAACTTATGGACCAACTCTCGTATTATTTCATTTCATGTATCATCAGTGTCCACCATCTGTGGTGCCTCAGTAGTAAAAGCGGGTCTCAAATAGCTTAAAAAAATTCAATATCGAACTGAAAAAATAGCAGTTTCTGCATGAATTACATATATTTTTCTTTAAGTATGATGCAAGAACTTACACCAAACCAACAATCTGACGATCACACATTACAGACATGTTTCCTAACTTGCATTACCAATGTTTCCATCTGCTGCTGAGGGTTTATGAAGAGGAAAAGCTCTGACAGTTTTTCGACTGCTTTACTGCAACACATAGGGGGCTATCACATAGATGCAGTGGTAGAGCCAATAGCTAAGACAGATGAGATGAAATGAAAGGTTTAACCGGGTGGCACAACATGAGTGGCGCATAGTGTAAAGAGTTGCCTACCCTGGCGGGCGACCGTATAGAGGTCTCAGTGAACGAACTATCATGTCTTTAGAAATGAACTGGTAAACAGGTGTTGGTGACTGGAAAACATTTAGGTAATGCATCAAAATACACTCTACAGTGTTACCAAATTTACAGAGACAACACGGTATTTTTTTCAGATGTGCATATACAATACATTTTAATTGTATTTAAGCATTTCAAATGGTGCAAATACTATGTTTTATTGAAAATATGAGAGTTGTGACTCAAATGTTTTTCTTTGCATATTGCAGACGTTTTAAAGTAAGCCTGATTTTCAAGAAACAAACGTCTACGATTAAAAACATATAAAAATTACAACGCTTATAGGTGTTGCTAGGGGATAACAGCATTAAAATGATTATTACAATTTTTCAAGAATAATAACACTAAAAACAGTAAACTCCTTACAACTTTCGAGCGAAAACACTTGCTTGGAAGTAAGGGGGTGGAGCAACTTTACACGATCAAATCGCTCATTCTCGTTCATTCTTTTGTGCTGTTTGGTTTGGATTCGAATTATTTCTAAGTACTACTTTAGAAGAAATTGATTAGCATTCAATGAGTGTGAATTACGAAACGGTTAATTATCAGCATCATACAAAAACATCGATAAATAAAAGTATTTAGATCTTTTTTTGGAGAACTCACTGAAGAGAATGCAAATCATATTTGTTTGTGGATACATGTATATTGTTTTTACCAATTGCACAGAAGAGTGTATGCTGTCACTGTCACAGAACTCATTGAGTGAGAGGGGGTTGTTCTAGGAAATCAGTGCTGTCTATCAAACGTCTAATGAATCAATGCGAGAATCCGCCTTAGTTAATATTAGACCCTAACCTCAACCCAATTGAGAATATCTGCAACTCTATGGCACAGAAGCTGGAAAAGAAAAATGATTGAGTTCAATATTCCTTTACCGTGCTAAAAATTACGAAGGACGAATACCTAAGCTCATCAATCTATGCCGCAGCTCGCAAAAGGCTGCAAATGTCTAATTTGTATCTAAGCCTGCTTGCTTACTGATTGATCTTGAAGTCGGTCCCTGGCGTGTGTTGTGTTGTTCGTTTCTTAATTCGACAGAATACATAAGGATTAATATGCGTTGTGTGTTTACAGAGGCACAGCATGTCTTTATACCCTATTCATATTTGTAAACCCAGTGAAGAAAGAAACATAGGACTATTTTTCTTTTACACATATAGTTGGTTCTGTTACTTACGTGAATATCAAACTAACCTCTTTTTCAGACAAATGAGCTGACAGGGAGCGTGATGATGCATTTTTCAAAAGGGCTCTGCCACTGCTCACAATGCAAATAATTCCATGAGAGCGATTCACAACATGTTTCCACAAGACTGATTTACCAGCAGGAATTTGTGGATCGCTCGGTCCCCCATTATTATCTCTGGGTAAATTAAAAAATTCCGTGTACAAGATGAAGCCGCACACCATACAATAATTCAAAGATAATATGCTTAGGGAAATTGTTCGGATTTCTCAAAACTACTTCAGCGAGTGATGAATAATTTCCAAAAGAGATGCCAAAAAATGTGTGGAGAATGAAGGTGGACAGTTTCAACACCTCATCAGAAAATTTCGCAAGTAATAAGACTCATAAGTTGGTTAGTTTATTGTTGTATGATTGGTTTGTTTTATAGTTTTACCCTCCCACAGTCGGTGCTGTTTGTGTAGTGGTAACCATACTTGCCTCATAAACCCAGGATTGTGGGTTCAATCCTTGCCAGGATTTTTCGGGCGTAAAAATTCTAATTATGGCTTCCTTCGGAAGGGAAGTAACGCCATTGATCCCGTATCGTAGATTTACGGCACGTAAAAGAACCTCAATCCTGAAAGAAGAGACACCCGAGCAAAATTTACCCGCCGTTTCACGCCCTGAATTGAATGGACCCGATTGGATGGTTAACAACAAGCGGCGCGACCGACATTAAGCAAAACACTCTGGAGGAAAACAAAACGGATCACACGACATGTTTTGGCACCTGGAGTATTTAAGATACTAAGAAAGAGAGTGAACTGCTAATTTCCGCCCAAATACAGTTAATACAACTAACGAAAGCAGATGTTTAGATATATTCTTTTCGGTTACAACAAACAGCCGCAAATGGTTATAGGCAAATGAGAATTTGCAGAAAAGAACTCAGCATAAATTAACTTCTAAATCTGCTCTCTACAGCATCTATTGTCTTGATTAATGTCTCTCTTAATTGATCACATTTATAAAAGCTTTTAGCATCTCATGATGACTCCCGGCCATCAAGGCAGAGGGGGGGAGGGGAATAAATCGAGTTAATGAAGGCGCAAACAAGCTTGAGTACTTGTCTGATATTCCCCTTTTAGAATGAGCAAATCTTAACGGGGGAATACCAGACAGCCTGCTCGAATTCATCACTAGAGTCCTAATTTATCAATGAGTGGGCACTGAATACCTCAGTCACAGCGATGAAGTTATTTAATGCAGAAATACAAAAATTCTTCTAGATTTTGCGTGAAATTCATAACGATTCCATGCAAATAAAATACGCTTGAAAGCATAAAAGTACAAACAAACTGGAATAATTAAATTAGACAACCTCATAATTATCCATAAGGAATAAATTAATTACTTGCCAAGTTAATATGTGCTTTATAAATAAACCCACCCCCGGATGCTCCATGAAGGAATGGTAAAGTTGTGTCAAGGCAAACGAGTTCTTCCGCATTGAAACTCCGTCCTTGTTACATTAGGTGAGGGAAAAAGTGTCATAAACCAGGGTGATGCAAACGCAGAACATTGGAGCAATAGCTTTTGAACAGAGTACAAGAGAACTAGCAGTAAGTGTTTATGTGTCTACGAAAGAGATATTGTAACTTCAATTTTATTAAGTGACGAATCTGTGTTAATTTTAAGATTACGCGTGACTTTACAGTGTAACGTCCATTCTCCAGGCTCTCTTGGCAATTGAGGATAATTAATTGGAATCAGTGATTACGAACACAGCTAGCTATCGCATTGGGCAAACAATTTAAGTGCTAACTTCTGTGATAGTGGTAAAGGAACAGATTTCTAGCAAAAGAGACGCGATCAAGCGAAAGTGGCACAACGCGCCTTAAATCCTTCACGGAGTAGCCGATTCTCCGTCCAATATTATGGACTGTGATCAATAAAGAAATGTTGGTAGTGAAAAGCCATAAATCGGTTGATTATAGTGTCAATATCCTTATCATTTCCCTTTCCCTGTTATATCCAGATAACTAGAATACCAGTCAGAAGAATCTCGCAGGAGCTAGTCGGAGCAAACCATAAGTCAGCAGAAATATCATCGGAGAGGAGAAGAAGAAAATCAACATCAACCTCTTAGAGTCCAATTAATGAAAATAATTTCATAATCTCCCCTCTACCTTTACATATAATTAACACCCAATATTTTTTAAATACCGCTGCACCAGTGTTTACGGCCATGAGCTTTTTTACATAAGGAGTAGATTGATAAAGTGTGAGACGGAACAATATGAAAAAGAATATAATGTATTCAGAAATGTACCACATTAATCCTAGGGCTGTTTCATAAGCGACCTCATCAGATGGAAAACATTTAGCAAGTATTCAGAACACACAAAAAGAAAATAGCTAGTTTATTATCAGCAGGTTTATTTCCATAAATAATGGTTCTCAAAAATTAGCTGCACAAATGGCTTTTAACTATAAAGAAAAATCATCATTTAAGACAATGAGTTCCTCGGTTCGAGTCCCAGTTAGAACAAGCTGTCTGAATAAGGCATTTTTAGAAGATTTTTTCTTACCCTGAGAAGGCGAATGCATATAGATTTAAGGCGCTAAGAACTCTGAGCTCATTTTCGCCATTCATGACTACAGACCTACAACAACAGCTACAGCATTCCATTTCACAGTCTATAAATTTTTTGATAAGACCAATGCAGTGAAAGCAACAATAGATAAACCAGATTTATCTATTGTTTATTTATTTATTATTTATATATATATATATATATATATATATATAATAACAGGGCTTTTATATGAAAACTTACTTGAAAGTAATCTAATTTAAACAAAAAGACCTCAATTTAGTTACTAAGGGAAAAGTTTAAAACAAAATATGTAATTTCTAATAGCACCCTTACTTTATGGTATTTACATTTTAAAGAGGATTCAACAGTTATCACATCATTTGTTTTCTATCGTTGTTTGGTAACCTGTATTGTAATTATTGTTGTTCCAAAATGCAGAACCTTTTCATTAAATATAATATTCTGCTTTGTTAATAAATTGTTTTAAAATTATACATAAGCTACAAGAAAGAATGAAGCTAACAGGACAATTTAGGATTTCTGAAATAAGATATGTTATTATAATATTAGTAATTGTAATATTACTCAAAATTCATCTTACTACTGACTTATTTTTAATTTATCCATATTCAAACAATAACAACAATCCAGATCGCCAGCGAATGACAAACTGGCAAGTTATGAAATGAAAGTCTTTTATAATTCTAATCAGAATATAGCATATATTTGTACACAGGTATTTCCAAATGCTTAATACGGGCTTCTGCTGTCACTAGTTCTATAGCAGAAAGATCTATTTAACTTCAAGTTTGTGGTATTTCTAGGTATTCAAAATGGACTTCTGCTATCATAAAGTAGGTATTCCATTTCTTTTGAATTGCCAAGGATGCAATTACTTCTGTTATTCCAAAGAACAGTTCAGTTAGATTTGCATAAAGAGGTATAACTAAAACATTATGTTAAGGGAGTATTGGCATAATAACCATCTTCACAAATCACATTTTCAATTACATGCACTAAAATAAGAAAAAAAAAAAAAACACCCATTATAGAAGCTTATTCAAAATATTTAAATTTAAAATTCTCTTTTATGTGTTACTGTTTACAATTGCGCACATATTTTTATATTATTTAACACTTAATCATATTTATTGTACGATATCTCTCAAACTGTGGGGCACAATGAGCTAGTGTTTTATTAAGATTAGATGGAGTTAATTTAACAAATTGAATTAATTAGATATTTTAGTAAACTCATACAACCTTTGAAAACATTTTAATTTATGAAAAATATTCGAAGTTTTATAGTTTATACTTTTTAAAATATTATATGGTTTATTACTCATTTTGTAAATGATTCCGGTTGTTCTAATGCACATAAAAAGAAGTGCATACACTTGAAATAAAGAGGTTTATTAGTTTCTGAGAAAAAAGATTCATTAAATTAGTGAAACTTAAGCTTGCCGAAAATGGCAAAAAACAATACTGAATCCTGTCAAGTTTTCTGATAAGCAAATCAATAAATACATAACTGCAATTACCAAAGTATAAGAATGCACAGAATTGAATAGCATTATTGATTAATAAATATATTTTCATTTAAAGATTGTTTTTATTGGATCGGTAATAATGTTTATAAAAAGAAAGCTATGTTGAGAATTTTCTGACTAACTTTCATTTAAGCATATAATAAAAACTCAATTAAACATTTTATTTATATTAAGATTTGTTTACATATTGAATCATGTGTAATATTATATCATATATAGCGGTCTTCTGCTTTATAATTACGTTTTATTATTCAGCTTCTTTCCACCACCTAAAAACTCTGTTTTGCTCTTATTTGTTGCTTGGCAGTCTGCATATCGATCCAAATATTGCAATGTTTTACACACAAAAGAGAATAATTTATATTTCTCTTAGAATTTTACTCTTTGTTATATTTGCATCATTTAATTAAATTAAATCTCATTGGCACCTGTTTTTACTATTGACTTGGATGAAAAATTGTCTTATCATAAATCAAGGAATTCAGAAACTCGTTTACCTTTTGGGTTCATTTTTTCAGAAAATCTGGGTGATAGAGATCTCTGTAAATGAATAAATTATTATCAAGCCAGAAAAGACTCCATGTTAGGCAACATATAACACGTACATCCTTAAAAAATACCGGATAAGCTCAAAATAAACAGACATTCAAGCCTTATAGTAGTAGATGTGGCTATGATGAAACCATTTATTTTTAACTCTAAAAGCCAAAGAGAAAAGTTAAAGGCTTAGCTAAAAAAAATTATGCCAAACATTTTGAGTGAAGCATTACTGACAAAAATATGTATTTTTTGCATTTTTACATATTAATATCAATTTTAGGTAACTCCTATATGTTATATTCCTAGAGGTCCAAAGGTATCAGATATGCGAACCACGGCATCCAGGCTAGTTCCATCACATACAAATTAAATAAGTAATTAGAGTGCAATGAAGGGATAGAATCTCATAATGAGATAAGGAAATTTTCATAAACCGATAGTTGATGACACGCGTTCTGGAAAAATTTTTAGGGATTCCATAAGATCTAGCAGGTAGATTTTTTCTCTGCAAGGATTGCACCATTAATGAAGTTATTTTTGGTACAAAATTCATAAAGAAATATTAATATAAAATGTTTTTTTACAGAAAAATGCATTAGTTCACAAGTCGTTAGTGGCAATAACAATACTCTTGCCGATTCAGCATTCACTCTCTTCTCAGAATTTGAAAATAATTCACAATTGATAATTTCATGAAAGATTTGCTTTTCTCAAGGAATCAAGACATTACAACAAGGACGGTAAAAGTGTGTAGAAAAATAATAGTTGAGAACTTTCTCACGACTAGCGTAACTTAATTGATGTAGCCAACCTACATCATGAATCCAAAAATGATTTATTTCCATAGGTAGTAACGGTTTTATTTCAAAGCTAAACGTTGTATTTATTTCAATATTTATATTATTTAAAATTAATTTTGGCATTTGCCAATGTTTTATTGAAACTACTAGTTATTTTTAGTTCATACTGGATAAACCAAAAAGACACCAATTACTGGAGCGACATTTCCACCCACTGTCGACAGAGGTGCGCTCGGAGTGAATACCATTTAGTACAAAAGTGCTGTTTTAGAAGGCTCATTTACTGGAAAGTGTGCAATTTTATACTCCAAAAACGTTTAACAACGAACATTCGCGTGTGTTAAGAAAACACCAAACAACGGATTCCACACACTCTCGAAATATCCGTGAGGTGTTAACTCTATTTTTCTACAAGAGATATAACAAGCGATAACACTTTTTTACATGGGTGTCAACAATGTATGAACGCAGTATGTTCTTTACTGAAATGAATAAGTAATGGACATAAATTAAAATTTTCATATGTTATAAATTATGCTTTATACATATTAAATGGTGCTTGTAACCTCTAATTAAAGAGCCAATGGAGAGGTCAGTGCTTATATGGCTCTTTCTGAATTTAAAAATAGAGAAATATGAGTTCTGTACTTTGCACACCTGAATTGTTTCAAACATTTAGTACTAAACATATTATTTAATTTTGCATAAAATTTTACATGAATAACGCTGCAAAGTATGTAATCAATAAAGGACAAACATTAAAATGTTAATTAATCATATGGGATGCTGCAATAAAGATAGCATCACAAACCAGACGACTGGTTTATCGCAGTGCCATAGTATAAATTTACTGCGTTGCGGACGAAATGTAATTGGTTCTTCCTATATAGGTCATATTTTAAAAAATATATTTACTTCCAAGATTATTTGCTTTGTTGGTATATACAAGATGTGGCAGAAACAGTGATCTATTTTAAGTCGTGTGCTATTGTTGGTCACGGCTTCCTAGAGAGATGATGTTTCCACCATTGCATAATGCACTTCAAAGAATTTTCTGTACGCCATATTACATGATCTTGACCGCACGCTCCGCTGCAGAATAATTGATAGTCAGTATGGTGCTCTGGTCGAATGCGTTTGCAATTGAAACATTTTTAAAACACGGTAAATGTGTCATAAGAAGACAATGTTTGTTTCAGCAACCTTTCGACATCGACCGGAATGAACAAGTTCCGTGAATGATTTATATGTTGTCCTGAACTGCCGAATCCATCTCTTAACTGCCTTCCGTGACGGAACTTGTTCGTTCCGCTAATGTTGAAACAAATGCTGCGTTCTTATGACACAATTACCATACAATTTGAAAAACGTTCAATTGCAAACGCCCAATGTTCATTTAACAGAGCATCATACTGACTGCTAAGTACCGTGCAGCGGAGCGGGCGCCAAGGTCGTATAATATGGCGCATAGAAAATGCTTTGAACTGCACTATATATTGATAGAAACCTCAGCTATCTACGAAGCCGTGATCAACAATAGCGCATGATTTAAAATGGGTGATTGTTTATGCCGCACCCTAAACATGAACGAAAGAAGACACAAGTTTTAAATGATGCAATATTTAGAATATTTTAATTAGTATACTTATTTAAGTAATTTATGATATATCTTATTTAATCTTTATTAATTGAATTACTGTACTCAAGAAGTATCTTTTATATAAACCTCGCGTTTGGTAAGGAAAGTGTTGCTAAAGTTGCTACATATATCAAAGCATCCAAGAGAGCTGACTAAAGCTTGGAATTCATCCAGAACGTCTAATATTTATGCGCTACGTTTAACAAAAAGGGAAAGACAATAAGAATGGATAGATAATTAGCGTTTACAGAGTTCGGAGTAACGCCTTTGTGTTGAACTGAGCGATTAAAGTAGAAACCCCGTTATCTGCTATAAACCTCGGCGGAAACCTACTTAACAAACTGTAGAAGGATGCTTTTCTATTTTGTTTACCGGTCAGATGAAAGGTCAAAACAGTGTATGTTGGGAATAAAAGGATAATGAAGTATTCGCGAACGAAACAAAAGACTAGATAAAGGCGCGTACAAGAGAATACAGGAAAGGTAAGCCATTATAAGAAGAATAATATCCCATATTCCTTTGTGTATGCATATTCAAGCATATTATTTTCCTTCCCTCTTCATGCACCTCACGTCGTTAGACTCCCTTTCTTTTGTGAAGCCTACAAGTGCGCCTGGTCTAAAGAAGAGAAACAATACACAAGAAAACGAAACGCTTTCCTTTCACTTTTGGCTCCATATACCTGATCCGCTTTCACATCAAAGAGTTTTGTGTTCTGAAGAGACACCTTACACAGAAAATCTCTCTTGCTATACCTCAGAGAATAGACTGTACTTAGACTTTTCTACTACCATAGCTTTCTGCCTTAAATTCTTTTTGAATAATAACCTGCCTTCAATGCCAGATATTCTTATTCTGTTGATATTTTCTAAGGACTTCTCCCTCTTACATATTCCTCTGATAAGTAAAATGTTGTAAAATGCACATTTTAATAGTTGCAAATAAAATTCAAACAAAAAGTCGCAAATACCTATTTATACAAACCAACGGTGGTTAATTAAAACCAAAACATTCCTTACCAGTTTCCAACACGCCCTAACTCATCACTACGAATTTGATCAGTTGTTTAATTAACGTTTATGGATGTAAGTTTAAATCTATGTAACGTATGGTAATAAATAATACACTCATATTCTGCCATTTTGCACATTTTCCTGTACATTTCTTACCTAGTACACACCACTCCTCCCATCCTCATCTTCCTGTCCACATTGGAAGTCCTTGTCACCTGTGTCTTGCTCCTATTGGGACGGGGAAAGGAACTTTGGAGAATAATGTAACGTAATCTTTACTAGCATGGTGGATTCTGCTCCTGTTGTCCATTGGCACCAAGGGCCTGACACACAATTAGGCTTTTCTTATACGAATATATTACTGAAGCTCTCTCCGTTAGCCCAACCCAATTTTGGTATTATGGACATTTGTTAAATTTTATTCACTCCATGTTAAGATTTTAATGTTGCATTTAAGTTCCCTGTTTTATTTAACTAAAATACGAACTTGTGTGCTGTAACATTTTTGTAATATTTCATAAAGTATTTTAAAATTCCTTAAATAAAGTGTATCACTTCCATAATTAATATGATGGTTTATATTTCAAATATAGAGAACAGAGTCAAGTTTTCAAAGTTATTTTGCTCAGTACTTTATTGTATGTGAGCTAATATAACTATTTTTTGTATCTTAATCAAGGTTTGCTTATTTTTGAATAAACTCAATATTTATAAATTACCTTTCTCGTTCGCGAAAGTTACCTTTCTTAGCACATATATTCAGAGTTTTCCTTCTAATATGCTTACTAATTCAGTTCTTGTTTAGATATCAACGAGAGGCTGTCGAACTAAATATAATAAAGAATTTGAACTAATTTCAACATATTAATAGTATGAAGTCTTACTGGTTTCTCCCCCCCCCCCTCCTCCCGCAATTGCATCAGTTCATCATATGACAGTTCAATCCAAGGTCAACCGTTGTTGCCAGCTGTTGTCCTTTTGAAGTGTACGGAAAGAAATAACGCTCCTATTTTTCTAGTATACTAGTTTATATATATATATATATATATATATATATATATATATATAGGCACACACACACACACTTACTTTGGAGTTAAATTGTGAGGATATAAAACATATAGTACAGAAAGTTGTTTGCGATCTGTGGTACAAAATTCAAAGAGTTTTAACTTACGAAAACTATGCCTCCACCAGTGGCGATGTATTATGTGTTGGCCACTTTAAATCATTTTTCCCTGCAGCAAGTTGGTGTCAATTATACTGATGTTCATTTTATTACACTCCCTTTGCAAACTTTTCAGAGATCCTTCACAGCTCGCAATCTTCTGCTTCCAAGGTCATTCTCATTAACTCAAATGCATAGTAAATCATTGTGATTTATCAGCGGCGATCTAAGGAATGTCGCTGTATGCCCGTTTCTCTCTTCATATCCTCAAAAATGGCGGATTGAAGCAGACGTATGGCTTCAAGCCTTAGGCTGATGCAGGCAGAGCCCTTTTTTTAAATTCAAACCCTGTTTGACAATAGTATTCAAAACAGTAACTGATATCCGTGATATATGTGTTGGATTCGAGTGAGAGTCAATGATAACCTTCCGAATTATTTCGGAGGTAGTCTTGTGCCTGTTCCTTCCTCTCTGGAGTAAGTGCTGTTCTAGCCTTCCTTTTTTTTTTTTTTTTTTTTTTGAAATGATGAAACCACATTTCTTTGTTTGATAATCTCGGAATAAGATTTTTCCATCGACAAGGGCAGTAATTTAACCTTGCCAAAATCATTCCATTTTCGGCGTCATTATAAGAGGCAGGCACGAGAGCACATTGCAGTACACCTAGTTAAGTATCACTCAAAGTGCCAAGTTAGATTTGCTTCCATCTGCTGAATGTGGAAAACTAGATCAAGTGAAATATATAACTGCAAGTGGAAAAAACTCCAATATGCACTTTGAACAGCATATATAATTTACTGTATTGTAACATATAGGCCTGATACTTAGTTAATGAAATCTTCAGCCCTTTCCAGATTGTTTGCAAGAAAAATCGATTTCTGGGGAAGATCTGCGAAACTTTCTAGAAGGGATAAACTGGTTAAAAAAAAACGAATGAACTGCTGGCTTGGGATATCAGCTCTAGGAAGAAAGAGCGGCAGATGAATGCAAACTTATATGCGAGAAGTTAAGGTTTAATTAAGAATAAGAACATAAAGGAAGAGCTCAGAATGAGCAGGGCTGAGCAAAGGAAAAGGATTGGAATTTAAATGGACTTAGATGATGGATATATTCTGTAAAACCGAATAAAAAGATATAGGCTAATTTTTACACCTCTTGCTCTTTCTGTATTTTACTGACAAACATCTTTCTAGTGGAAAGTTTATCGCGACCATGTTTCTCGATTTTTAGTACTCCATGTCCAAATCTTTGTGAGACATTTCATTTCTTCCATTTTCTGCAAGTGAACATTCAGTTGTAATATTTTTGATTCTATTAGTGTAGCATTCTTTTTATTGATCTAATTTTTCTAATACAGGGCTATTCAAAAAGAAGGAACAGATTTTAAACATTTCTTTCTTCCAAATTACAGAAGGTAGAACCATAATTCCAACATCCCTGGACAAACAAAAGTTCAAAATTTGAACCGTTCAGGTAGATGCATTGGCGCTGTTCCTTGCTATGTTGATTGTCTGTGGTAAAATGGCGACACAACAGGAAAAGCATTTTGTGCACTGCAATTAGCAAAACTAGACTCCCATTACTGGAGTTCAATGTGCTTTTCGCCGTCAGTTTAATAAACAACCGCCTGTTCATAAGCAGATTTACCAGTAACATAGAAAATTCGTAGAAGATCTGCAAACGGAAAAGCACGGGACGTCCACGCACTTCAAATGAAAATGTCGAGCGTATTCGTACAGTTTAGAAAGGAGCCTCAAATAAATCCACAGCACGAGCAAGCAGGAACTAAACATTCCTCAACCAACGGTATGGCGAGTTCTGAAACACCGTCTGCACCTGAAGCCATACAAACTGCAGTTATTGCAACCATTGCATCCTGACGACCACAACAAAAGGTACGACTTTTGCATTAGCATCTTAGATGATATGGAAGAAGACAATTTTTCTGAACGATTAATTTTTTCCGATGAATTCACTTTTCATCTTTCCGGTAAAGTTAATCGGCATAAATTTTCACTTGCCCTAGAATTTGGGCAAGTGAAAATCCTATGTCAGTTATTGAACATGAAAGAAAGTCACCGAAGATTAACGTCTTCTGTGCCATATCTGTATTTGTTTGTGGACCTTTCTTCTTCATGGAGAACACTGTGACAAGACTAATCTATCTATATATGCCTCAAAACTGGTTATTTCCTCTACTTGAAGATGATTTAGAGGACTTCATCTTCATGCAAGATGGTGCTCCGCCTCATTTCTCTAAGCCCGTCTGACGTTACCTGAATGACACCATTCCAGGGTGTTGGATTGGAAGAGAAGGAGCAAAAGATCAACTTCATCGCAGGTGGCTTCCCAGGTCCCCGACCTTAATCCTTGTGACTTTTATCTGTGGGGTTACGTAAAAGACCGTGTTTTTATCCCCCCTATGCCTGACTCTCTTGAAAGTCTGCAACATGGAATTGTTGAAACTGTGAATTCGATAACTAGAGACCAGCTGATTCATGTTGGCAAGAAATGAACCACTGTTTTCTTATTTGTCGTGTAACACATGGTGCTCATATTGAATGGATAAAAAAGTGAAAATTGAACTTTTCTCTTTCCAGAAACGTTGCAATTGTGAGTCTATCTTTTGTAGTTTGGAAGAAATAAATGTTTGAAATTTGTTCCTTCTATTTGAATAGCCCTTTAATTTGATTTATAATATGTTGAAAGCTTCATGTACTACTACTTCTTCCCATAAGCTGTCCATGTCCATTATCTTGGTTTGTTTCTTTTTTTGCAAATTATCGCGTTTCCGAGAAATAAATATACGTTTTACGCCTTCAAGTATTATTTTATATTTATATATTAATGTGAAGTTTGGATATTACGTATAAATTATAGTAAATAGACGAGAATGGCAATCTGTAGGTAAATACTGTCTTTTGGTTTTTCAGATGTATTCAACAAATGTTTATATGTTGTACTGTTGAAGATTCTCCCTTGCATCACGACGGACGGGCTGTTTGCAGTGTGTATGTGTATCGCAGTGTGAGAGTGAGTGACAAGGCGAACGTGTTTGCACCGGATGCGGGCTGTTGAGTTGTATGCAAGAGAGCAAATCCGGGAGCTGCAACTCGTAGCTTGTGCATCTTCTTCTTCTCTGTACTGCCTGTTACGATCTCTCACGTGGTGTGTAGACATCGATGCATTAGTATCGAATTATCGAATTTATAAACAATTACTGCTTTTAATTTATGGAAAAGGGTAGTGTTAGCCAAACTGAATATCATAACACCATTCATATGTTATTAATGATTTAAAATATTAAATTCCGAAACACTTTTAAAACAATATTTAAGAAAAATTTTATTTCTACATGAATGTATGAATTCAACAAAAATAACAAATAAATAAAAATATAATAACAGTCTGAAAATATATGTAATTATATAAATGTTTATTAGTACCTTTTTATTGAATAGTATTTAATGTCCGTTGTTATTACAAAGGCACCACAGACGGTGGTTGTCGGTCCTGGAAGTGTAGTGCTAGCCATACTCGCCTTCTAAACCCAAGATCGCGGGTTCAAAACCGGCCAGGATCGACGGATTTTTTCGGGCGTAAATATCCAAAGTATGGCTTCCTTCGGAAGGGAAGTAAAGACGTGGGTCCCGTGTCGTACATTTACGGCACGATAAAGAACCTCAAGCCTGAAAGGAGAGGTCTCTGAGCAAAATTTGTCGGCCGTTTCACGCCCTGATTTGAATGGGACGCTGATGATCTGATATGTTAAAGAGCATCCGTAAATAAAATAAACCAATCAATCAAACAGACGGTGGACTCTGATGATACATGAAAAGAAATGTAATATTGGAAAAGGTTTTTTTAAGATAGGAAACGTTCTAAGCCTAAGCTTAGGGTACCTCCCCGGCATTTGCCATTTATGAGGACTGAAGAAAACATCAGTCAGGTTTTTTCTCCCGTTCACGAGTCCCCGCCTAAACGACCTCGGCCACCCATGACGGTTTTATTAGTATAAAATAATAAAACTGATATTTACCTGGTCACTATGACGTGCTAATTCCTGTGAATAATTAAAAACTGTTCAGGACTTTTATGATTTGTTACCAAATTGCTCCAGTCAAAGTTTGGAAGCAGAAGTTTCTATATATAAAGCTTTCTGGGGCAGTGAAAACGTAATTGTTGTTACAGTTATAACAAAAACTGAAATATTTTATTCACTATTAGCAAGCAGTGAACGTTTGTGAAAATGCTGTTCAGAACTTAAGATATGGAGCAGTAATATAAAACATTTAATACTATCAAGTAACCACGACATTACCGAAAGAGTTTACTATATAGGTACCATTATTATGTACCAATATTATTAAAAATAAGAGCAAAAAAGCACATGCAACAACAAATCGTATAGCGAAAATTCAGGAAACT
The DNA here is from genome assembly GCA_030762175.1 of Metallyticus violacea. Taxonomy (NCBI): domain Eukaryota; kingdom Metazoa; phylum Arthropoda; class Insecta; order Mantodea; family Metallyticidae; genus Metallyticus; species Metallyticus violacea. The sequence goes on from CM060831.1 coordinate 72,562,875, forward strand.
GTCATGTATTTTCTTTCTTTCTTTTTTTAATTTAAGCTCAAATAAACAGCATGGTTTCAATATTTAATTTTACGTACTGATAATGGAAATAAAAGTAAATATTATTACAAGGTGTATAAAATTATTGGTGATATACAGGTAATCAATAAAATATGAAACAAATATTAAACTTTTTGATAAAGTGTTTAAACAGTTGAACACAAAGACTGGTTGTTTATACTGCAATGAAACGCCAGAAGAACAGATTTTTACTGCAAATAAGATTCATTTAGAAACAATGTAGCAAATAATGAGTAAATTTAGGGAAATAATGTACATTTACAAAAGCCAAAAGCTACCGGATTAATAAAAAATATAACTAAAGCATAAACTAGTCTGCGAGTTTTCACAAAGCGGTGCACATGAATTAACAAAGTAATCTAAATTTCTGAAAAAATAGGTCTGAAAGTATATGTAAGAATTTACTTTATAAAATAGGGAAGAACAGGGGTTGAAAGTTTATGAAAATAGTACATTTAACAATTAGAATAAATCTCTTCATAAAATTAGTTTAGAAGATATTATAAGTCACATCTGGTTTTGGGAAAAAAAGAAGTCAAGATTAGATGTATTCAGGAAATGTTACTGACAAATAAAACGAAAGTGTACCCAACTGGATCCAACAGAAGTAACTGCACAACACGCTGCCATCCCTGCTCTATTAGAATAATTTCAAAGATATACTCTTGATTTCTTTTTGTGATGCTATGCAAAATGAACATTTTATGCGCAAAAACCTTCTGTCAGTTCAAAAGAAATGGGAGAAGTTCATTAAATTTATACTGCGTGAAATATGCAAGATGTATATTGAAAATTTCAAAGAATGCTTAAATCTTTTGTAGTAACTTATTTTGAAAATATTATTTATCCCACAAGTATATAATTTAAAGTAAAAGAACTAAAATAAATACTTTTTAATATTTAATTGATTTCTCTACCTGTCAAACGTTCAAAGAGGCACAAAATGGTATAACGTGAAAATACTACATTTTTATTACTTTTTCAAAAAGGTAATTTGAGGAAACTCAATGGTTTTAACCTGGCTCTAAAATGCTAAATTAAATCCGCTGTATAACAAAATTTGCCGCACTTCGGGAAGCGTGTTATTTGATATGTAGAATGATTAACGATGATATTGATAACCTTTTGAGATAACGAACAATGTTACATTCAATTTGGAGCCTCGCCGAAACCGTTGGAAGACACATTTATAGAAATTTGCCGTTCATAACTCATCTCCAGGGCGCGGCGGTGCACTGAAGGCTCTAATATTTATTAGGGGTAGCTACAATCCAAGACTTATACAAGCGGTCATTACTCCAAAAAGACACAAGTATGCGATTCATATATCGTCCATTCATTCGGTAAATTAAATAGCAATTTTCAGTTCATCTTACAATACAGAAGTATTTCTGACAATGCGTGCCCAGTAAAATTCGAAATACAACAATAAAGCTGTTGTCATACTAGGATTATAGTTACCATGGTATCCGCTAGACTTTCCTACCCATTTCTCAGATTGTACTTTATTTTCAGTTCCAAGTGTGGTTCATATACGTTAAAAATGTGTCTTCAACGGAATTCTTTAAGTGTTCAGAATCAGTCTATTAAATGTACTGCTGACTAAAAGTTACAACCATCACCAAAATGATTGAATTTCTCCATGCTACAAATTTTAGTTGCTTTTATTTTCTTTCGTCTCTTTCTTAATCCACCCACTCTTACTTAGACATTCGTTTCCAGCATCAACATCGATATTACATTTTCCATTGTTTCACATGTGCAAACCATAACGCGTTCTTTTGAGTATAAAAACTGACAGTGGGAAATTTGAACATTCATTTGTCATATAATTATGCATTGCACTGTACTAACAAATGAATAAGAATTATAGTAAAGAACGACGAATTATTGTTAACGAATGAAGAAAAAATTACCATTGCTGAATATGGGCTTATGACAACTTTTTCAAGTAAGGAAATTAGAATAATAACTCATGATAAACAGCTCAACAGTTTGCACAACCATTTTTACATATTACTTTTTCTATATAGGAAAATGTACACAGTATTAAACATATTATAGCCCAAAAGCTAAAATTTTCTTACGTAATTAAATGACTGATGCTTTGTTAAGGCAAAGCAATTAACAAATTGATCAAAACGTTTAAATCCTAAAAGAAAAAAACTGTTCACACAACGCAAATATAATCGTTAGTTTATTTGTAGCTTAGAATGCTTTCTAGTTTTAAAAGTGTACATATGAAAGAGAGAATAAATACAAAATTGTTAGAATATATAGAAGACAATATTTAAAAAAATAGTTTAAAACTGCGAGGAAAAAAAAACAGAGAATGAAAACAAGGAAAAAGAAAATACCTCCCAGGGAATGCAAACATGATATTAAAAAGAATGCTTCCTGTTTCTTCAATATATTAGAATACAATATTTGTATTAGCCTTTTATGATTACATACCGGCAAATAATTGTTAAATATGGAATTGCGTGACATGGGCTATTTTTGTACTAAAATAATACAAATGAAAATGTTATACTATTATTACAAAAAAATGTTGTAATACTAAATTAGTAAACTAACAGGATATTAAAAACTACCGGACCACAGCCTATAAGCCTGGGAACTACCCACATTTTACTGAATAAATGGCGGCCGTGAAGGCCCAGGTATGTTTATATTAATAGCTTTCTTCTTCCCTGCTGTTATCTCATCCCATCAATGTAGGTATAACGAAAGTATTTACTATGACAAGTTCAATGAATAAGTTAATAAGTTATTCAATGAATAAGTTATACTTCACTGAATAAGTTTAGAGATTTTCAAAGAAGCCTTGGCTATCCGTTTTTTTCGAAAATTCAGGGCCATAAACTCTTAGTTCTTTCCCTTTTTCTTGGGGGGGGGGAGGGTGTCTGTCTCCACTTACTGAAACCTACATTCGTTTTTATTACTGTGAAACAGTATGTGAAATTATCTGCTTGCTATATTATAGTAAAGGGCTGGCACATAGCACATGTTCATGTTGTACAATGTGCGCCTTACCAAACAGAAGGAGTTTTACAATTTTTCTTTTAAATTTGGACTTCGGCTTTATTCAACTGACTGCCTCAATTCTTCTCAATCTTGATTTTTTTCACATTCATATAGTTTAGTGTAACATGTGCTATTTTTATTAATGGTATCTCATTTTTATGTAGCCTTGGTTTATATTTACCAGGCATAAATATAGACGTTTTGCATAGTCAAGTTCAGCTAATACATGTCTCATACCTTATTTTTGTATATTTTGAATTAAGTACATCACTTTTTCTGAACTTTATTTCCAGAATTTTTATCTGGTGTCCATTTTAATTCCACGAAGTAAAACACTGTCCGAGAATGAATTGATCTTGCTCCGAAAAGTATGAGGTTCTGCTGATTCAAGAGTCATTTCTAATGCAACACGTGGTTTCGACATTATCTCTTCTCCGCCACTTCCGTTACTGCGAGTGTCACAATTTTAGCCTCACACGGCTATTCGCTAACGCCGTGGCAAGATTTGAAACGCTGGAGAGAACTGAGTGGACTGGAAATACCTCCTGAAGGAAGCATTGAGATAAGTATGACAATCTTTACCGAATTGGATTCTTGGGATTGCCAAACCAGCTACCTTGCCCTTCACCTACAGGGATTTCATGGTCTAATCCTTTGCTCAAACCTAACCTAACCTAACCTAACCTAACCTAACCAACTAGTAATTACAGAAAATAGTACAATAATACTAAGTTTAAAACGAGACACTGTGCTTGTGAAACTACTTAATTGAGGCATCATCCAGTGTCTTAAAACTACACTGCATTATGTTTCTTTTTTTAATTATTTTGTTTTTAATTCTGTGTTCCATGAAGACTGACGGAACACGAGGCTATCTGCACCACCTCTAGTGACACTGACACTAAGTTCATTAGCTAATTTAACTGTTATGAAATCTTTCTAGTAGTTTCACTTTTGCTTCTAAATCCAAACCTTTGCGTTTTCTCTTAAAGTATTCAGGAAGTGTAAATCTAGCAAATAATGCAACTGTATACATTTTACGTTATATTTAAAAAAGTTTTAAAGTTTTCAATAGTACATTTTTGAGATTAAATTAACTGAAGATACTCTGTAAATTTTAATTCTCTAGTGCACATCATTTTTGTTAAAAAACTGAAAATACTCTGATATAATCATGCATTTTGCTTATTAGCTATTAGTGGAATTGGAATGCGTTTTTTTAATTTATTGCATACATACCGACCTGGGAAATAGAATAATATGTATCTATGCTAGTTGCTTGAAAAGAAATTAAATTTCAAAATTTGGAAAAAATAGAAATATTTTTAATTTTTATTTGGTATTGATTTTATCAATTAATATTAATATTTAAATACTTCTAATTATCACATTTCACATTTGCATACTTATGTGTGTGCAAATTTTCAACAAGATTCATCCAGCGAATGCTGAAAAAAATGCACATTTATGTAAAATATTTAAGTTATCGAGTTATATTTTTGTGTAAAAACTTTATGTGCATTAGAGATTTAAAACTTACACAGCATCTTTAGTTATGTGTTCTTAATAGCTCATAACAATTTCATATTGGCAGCTTTATATATTTCTGAGATACAGAGTAAAATGTATACATTGTAAATGCATTATTTGCTAGGTTTACACGTCCTGGTTACCTTAACATCGTAGCGCAAAATTCCAGGACAGTGTGAAAAACTAGCTTAAAAGCTTCTAGATTACTACCAAAAGTTTAAAAGAAGGGGTAGTTGCACACTCTAAAAATATAAATAAAAACAAGTCTTTCAAGTTTTATGACAGCTATTTCACAATTTTTTGACAATTATCTTTGCTTATCCTAATTGTATTGACTGCGCTTTGGATGCAATGCATGTGTCCTAGCATTTCTCCCAGTTCTTCTAAAGATGGTGGAAATCATTTTTGACAGGTTCATCCGCAGCCTTCACCCCTGCTTCTGATGACAAAATATGCGTCCAAAAGGACGTTCCTTCAACCAGTTTAAAAGAAAAAGAAAACACAAGGCTAAATATTGTCTATAGAGAGGGCAAAGGAACATACTTCATATTGATTTTTGTGAGATATTCAGCAACAATATTTGCGGTGTGTGACCGTAAATTACCGTAGTGCAGCATCCAGATGTTGCACAGAAATGCGCCCCTTTGTGTTGCACATAGCCTTACAGAGGTTTCAGGACATCGCTGAGGTATAGCCCCGTTACAGTTGTGTATTTATACGACATGCTTGAACATCGAAAAATGAGATGATCTTATCTTTCCCTTTTGAAGTAACAACTTAGACTTTTTTCGTTGTTGGTGAGTTTTTGGTTTGCTCACAAGATTGACATATGGCGAAGTTTCGTCAGCAGTGATTACTTTCGTATCTTGTACATCATCTTCAACTGCATACAAACGTGCACGCCAAAGTACTTTTGTTCGGGAATCAACAGTCTTTCAACCCACCATGCACAAACACGTCTCATGTGCAACTTTTTTATTACCAAAGGGAGGGGGGAGGTGGCACCCAGTGAAATATTCAGAATTTCTGAAAGTGTTGTTAAATGTTATTCGACGATCATCTCTCACAAGGACAATGTTTTCTTCTGTTGAGTACAAACTAGAGGGGACCAATCTTACTCTGAAATTGATTGCCTTCCTTATTTATACTTTTTAACCATTTTTGAGCTATGCTATAGGGAAGGACAAACTCTTTATAGACCTCCTGTAATATTGCATAGCCTTAGCTGAAGAATTATTGAGCAGCATACTGTTCGTCAAATTTCACCTCCACTTTGCTGTAGGCCAAACTAACGTGTCCCAATTTGCATATCTCTCACAGGCGGAACCAGAAGTAATAATGAAATTAATACATTTACTTTATCAAATAAATGACAAAATTAAATTTTGTAGTGACAAATTATGCCTGTAATGATAATTTTTATTGAACAGCCCATTGCAGGAGTACGCAGATGATCGGTCAAAAACAGAAAGTTGTAGCCCTACACATGAATATTTTTTTTATTTCTTATTTTTTGCAAATAAAACTAATGTTTAGTACACACATAATAATATAACTTCCAATTGCAAAGGTTTATTTGAATTATATTCGCACACAAATTAAAGTAAATTTTTTTTCAAAAAATGTAATATTAAATATTTAAATGTAAAAGCAATTTATATATATATTTTTTTAAGTTTTCACTCTAGAACAATTTTTACATTTTTGTGTCTGAATATAAATGTCTTTAAAATCAAATATATATTGTCCATTAAAACATACATTAGAACAGTGTATTAAACATTAATTTTACTTTCAACAACAAACAAATAAAAAATTAAAACACAACGAGTATTCGAACCTACGCATTTTGTATTACTAGTTACGTGCTTTTGTTCTCTCAGCCATCAGACACAGTGCCCGAACAAACGCTATTCCTGATTATGGCTTAACTTGCACATAAATTGTAGGCGGCATTGGAAATCCAGTGTTAGTGAATGCTTTCTATGTCTTCCGAATCGATCATTATTCTGGTTGAGAACATTATCGTTGTTTTTTTTATTTATTTTTGTCTAAGAGTGTACTTTCTTTTTGAGTTGACCGCACACTGCTGTAGCCTCGAAGAAGGTACTTAGACCCATAATATTAAAACAAATAGATTGAATTTGTGTGGAGATTTTCACGAACACAAAAAAAAATTAACGAAAATTGGCGGAAGACAGTCAAATAATAATCGACATGTAGGTAGTGGAGGTTCTGATGTATGTTAAAATAAATAAACATCAAAAGACCATCTCATGTAATTTAATATATTTTAACCCGAACTTCGTTAAGGTGGTTTTCTTGTAAACAAGCTATGCAGTTTCAAAAAGTGGATTCACATTTTACTAAAAGTGTTTTGAAAACAGTGCACAAAAATTGTAATTCTAAGGGAAACAAACATTACTTAATAAACCAGAGTATAACTTTTCAATTTAATTTCCTAGGAGAAAGTATACGACCCATTACCTGCCATCCTCAAATTACTACATTCATAATGAAAATATTGACAATAATTGATATCCATGAATTACTCCAAACTCCCGCGAGCACGCACAGGAAAAGTGAAACTTGAAACGTAGCATTATACGAGCCGAAATACATAATGGACAATTTTCCATCTCTTCCGAATTTTGATTACCGAACAACCAACATCTATTGTGGAAGCTGTAATTACCATTATCAGGTCAAATGTGTCATGGAAGAGGCAGCACACTGAAATGCTCATTTTCAAATCACTTTGACTAACATAGGTGCATTTCTATTTCATAATGTGGCATTTGCACGCATATTAAGTTGATAATGCTGAATAATACGGGTTTGTTATGCAATAATGTTCTATCGCAAGACTTTGCTGGAAAGTTAGGCAAGGAAATAACAGAGTTGGTTTGAAAGATCAAGTAGACCGTTAGGAATAGGTGAAGGGTAAGGAAGAGAAGGGGGGAAGTAGCTAGAGTGACTTACCTATGCTAACTTTAAGAGTGGTAGGGGAAAAACCTCGTTAGAGATGACATGTACCGATCTGTCCCCGGTAGACGCCATGGAACAAAAACCCAAGCATATATGTAAGTAATACTCTTTATAAAACACGAATTTTAACTCGAAATACGGGAACTCAACTGCTACTGCACAACAATAGCAAGTAGCAAAGGATTCCATTCATGTTTATGTATTTATACATAAAATTACTAATAGAAAACCTATGTATACAGATGTGTTTGTTTATTTGTATGTGTGCATGTAGATATGTGTATGTAAGTAGGTATGTGTGTATGGCCATTTTGATTGTTAGAAGAACAATATTAACATGTACGGCCGTTAGTTGTATGTTGACAGTTGAATGTATTTAAAAACTGGTACGCTTTATAATATGCTAGTTTCAAGAATAATAAATGTAAATGAGTTTATATGCAACACCAATATTCTTATATTTGAAATAGATCCTCAAAAATCTTTCCCCTTTCAGGATGTTTGAGATTTAATTCGATTAGTTGGCGAAGTGTTACAGTAGCAGAGCGCGACCGCCCCTCACTCCTAACAGTGTGAATTTTGAGTAGGTTATCCCTTTAAGGAGACCTGGGCTACGACAATATTAATGCTTTCTACCTGCACCAGCACGTTCTATAAGAAATAAGGATAATAAATACAATTTTAGAGCAGAGAGAACATTGTTTTGCAGCCGTGAATCAAGGCAAAGATTACTGGCTGGTCCGGTATTTTGTATCATTGCACCCTTTGGCAAATGCTTTTAGTGGACAAAGATGCGGTTGAAGTGGGTAGTGTATGTACCAAATCTAAACAACATGTCAGTAAACTGGATTATTACTGACTTTAATTTTAAATCCACAACAAATGCACATAAGCATCACATTTTAAATTAGAACTAAATACACGCAAAATTGCCATGGCAATTTCCAATGTCATTCAAGAATTGGAATACAAATACACTATTTATTGCATTTTAAATATGTTTACCTTCAAAAATAAACAATCAAGCAAATGTTCAAATCTATAAGTTTACATGTCGGATTATCCAATTATCTGATGACCGACGCGGCGAGGGAACTGCATCAAACGATAAGTCGTCGCTCACAGCCAGCTGTGCCCCACTAGGAATCGGGTAAACACAAACATCGGAAGTAGAAATGCTAGAGTAAGTTCTAATTTATAGGCTGGAGATCAAAAGAAAAGGAATGCGGGCTGAAGTGAGAGGGTGGCTTGAACGTTTATCTGCATAAAGAGAGAGTATGTGGGATATTCACATTGCCACATGTCAATAGATCACACTCAGATCTTGCACGCCTGCTGAACTTCTAGCCATCGATGAGTATCTGATAACACTGTTAATGTTTACGTAATTTATTTTTCTTGCTTGCCTTCTTCTGATCGCCAGACCGTATTTAAAGCTATGTATCCAAGTCAGGCAAGGAAATGTTGAAACTACCTGCCTTCGTTTTACACATTTCTGACATGTGCTTATGAAATTTTCCATTACCCTTCTTACTTCTCTTTCCTAAATTAAATAAGTCCTTTAAAGGATGTTATCCTTTCTTTCATCTAAAGCAGATCTGTGCAACAACGGGGAATATTGGCACAGAGTAACCGTAGGGGCTGTGAGCGCATTCCGTGTGTCACAACACTTCAGACAAGTGCTAGTGAGGCTAATTGCAGTTCTTCAACTTTCAAAGACTTAACGGGTTGCAAATGTTCAGTGTTTCAAAATATAACACACTTTATATCTTAGTAAGGATTGTGATGAAATTAAAAGTGAACAGCTAGCAACAGAAACATAGAAATTGAAGGCAGCATGTGAGTGAATGTGTGATTGCTTTCAAAGGACAACTCACTTGCCGGCTAAGCATTGGAATTCTACACACAGGCGGCAGAGGGCAGTAGAGTAGTCCATTTGAAATCCGCGCAGTTGGGACGCCGTCTTTCACCACAAATCCGACTTGCGGTTGCTGGTACTTCTCCTTGGTGAGCAACCACAAAGCTCTTGTCCACGGCTGTTACGTTTTTTTAAAATCATTTACATGAAACACTTTACGTTCATATGAAGTATTCAAAATGTTTCGCTTGCTTAAACCATTGATTAGTTTCGTAATTTTTTTATAATTATTTTTATTTTATTTTGATGCCTTCCGTACCAGAATTGTTCATCTGTGAGATATTTTAGCATATGTACACGCTGAAAAAAAAAAATTCATTTCTGAAGATCAAGCTACTTTTAGATACCTTCTCCCTAAAAGTTGAAATGAAAACATTGGAGTCAGTTTGGCATTAGAACATATTTCTTTTTTCTTTTATTTGCAGCTTATGCCACCAACCAATTAGTCTGTGTCAAATTGAACTTGTGTGTCTCGTGTATAGATGGTACTTGAGTATTTAATTTTTAGTTCGCCCACTAATTGACATAATCTCCAATCATAAACTGAGCAGATAATAGAATGGCAAGGAAACCTAAGTGGAAAAAATCTGGTTCAGACATTCCTTTTTGAGTTCTTTTGAAAAGGTATGCTCAAAAACACATTGTGCTTTTATTTTCTACTAAACTCAGAAAAGTGTCTCAAGTGATCCTGCATTAGATTTTCAACATATATACATGTGCATATCTTTTTCAGGAGAAACATGTTAATATTACAGGAAGTGGTGAAAATATTAAACCAACTGGGGAACCTTTGGGCATCATACACCACACCCCTACCTTTTTCGAATGTAGCGAGTTTCATGAATCACATTAGAATGATCTGATTTTTTTGACGGTTACCCTCAGCGGTCTTTATATATCTGTCAGCATTTTGTGTGATAAGAGTAAACATTAATACATAATTTAATTTGTAGCGAACTTCTGGTTTGCTGTCCGAACTTCCCCTTCTGGCCTGCTTCTTTCACCTTCCTCAACGAGTAAGGTTCATTATGCCGTAACTGAAAGTTTATAACTTGCTGAGATATCGTATCTTCCGGAGTTTAGTATTGAAAGAATTATCCAGTAACTAACATGCAGTGAGATTATCAAGCGCACAGCAGAGAGAGAGAGAGAGAAAGGTGGTTTACATTATTGGATTAAATAGTTACAAATAATTAAATTGCATTGCTTTAATTAGCCTCTCTAGCGTCTCACATTAAACCCGCATGGTACTACATTGGATGAATATTATTATTTTAATTAATCCCTAAAATGAAAACAGTTATACACTTAATCGTTTTAATTAATGCAAAAAGTATTAGTTAAAAATATCAACTAAAATCTTTTGACACACTCGCGTTAGAACTAAATTTATGAATCAAAGTTTAGTCAATTAAACAAACATTGTACTTGAAATAGTGAAAACCTTTTGAGCGTTTGAAAGTCTGACATAACATTCAAGCAGAATTATAAGAGGAGGACAATTTCCTAAATATTTTCCCATAATTCCGTTTCGATAAGTTTGTAATGAACATATGTATTTAAATATCGCATGAGTTGAATTAAATTCTCCATGCAATTCTTTGAGGGCTTGTTTGGAGTAGCGCCAATGTGTCATCAACTTCATCATTCACTTGTTGAATTAATGCCATTTCGGTTCATCATCCGCATTTACAGATTGTCAACAACAGATCCCTATTAATTAAAGGAGAACGAGCGTGCTATTATATCTGATACTTGTAAAGGTATGTGTGCATAGGATGTTTTTATGACAGCTGGAATGTTGCAAAAGTTTTGACAAATATTATAATTCCATGATTATGTTACACATGACCGTAACTATTTGTTACGTATAGTTCTTACAGCGATTGCTACTTTTTAATTACAAAAACAAAATAGTTTATCAATAATTTGTCATGTACAACTTGGCCAATTCATATAAAAAGTGCCCAGTGCGCAGAATCATTTAGAGATTGCTCAAAAAGCATCGTTTGCGTAATATTCACCGAGACCTTTGGAGAGAAAAGGTCTTTCAGGTCTAACAACTCTATTGAGTATGAATGCTTATTGTTAATTGCTAATATTGGACATTTCTCAAAAGAAACAATAGTCCGTAATTTCCTAACCAATATACTGCATAATATCAGAAGCTGTACAATATTGTGCAGTTCTTTCTTTGGCTCGTGATCGATATATCAGCCTCTCTCTTTCCTTTCCTCCTCGCTTGGCGACGTCAGCATGGTGGGCTTGTTTGCCACTGGTTCAAACTGATGGAATGTTCGCAAAAGCGGCAATGTAACCGTGCTGAATGGCGTGCTCATGACTCTTTCCTCCGCACACAGAAAAAGACTCTTGTGGGGTGGGATGTATACAGTTTCGGTCCTTTATTATAAATTGTTAAGCCCGAGACCTTCATCGCTTAACCCGCAGACCCAGGTAGAATGTAGTGTTGAAAAAAATCATGGAAAAGTTCTTGATGGTATTGAATTACATTGGCCTAAAATCTTTTCGATATCATTTTTAGTAAGTAAGGAACCTGTATTTGTAAGCCAAGGAAATTATTGTAATAATTATAGACAGTACATAATTAACGCTTTTGTTCATTGTTAAAACCGGACTTTTTGCGATATACTTGTGCCCTTGAATTTATTTACGAACAATTTAATTCATTATTATATGGAAAAATGTAGCAAATAATTAAAAATTTATGGTTGCAGTATTTGAAAATACAAAGCTTTTCTAGTTTTATGGTTTGGCATTTAATATTTCAAGCGTTTTATAACTATTTAATCTATGTATTGCATGTTGAAAAGTTATTATGTATTTGCATGTTGAAAGTTTGTGTTTTAGCACAATTTGTCCCTACTCTAAATTTACATCTAATTATCACTGTTTAACAAATTATTACTTATTGATTTTTTCATTATTAATAATTGTAAATTCTTTTTCTTCCCTCATATTGCAAAATAACCTTTCTATGATCAATTCCTGCAAATTTTTATCACAGCATACTTTCAAAGTTAAAACTTGTCATCAAGCATCAACGGCAAGGATCAAATTTAAATATTTTTTCAGCATCTCTTGATGTGTTTTTAGGAGCGTTTCATGCTATACTAATCTTATAAAAGAACATCTGGTTTCTAAATGCTATGTTCCATAGATTTAATTCTATCGCAACGTTATGATACCCAAAACACTTTAGATTATACACTTTCGATCACTTGAACAGTCTTTGGTCAGCTGTATATATTCGTATAACCATTTGCTTGTTTCTTAATCCAGCATGCGAGAAATTTGTATTGCAAATGCATTACCGTTGACATTTTTGAAGAAAAAAATATAAAAATGGAATAATACAACTAATTTAACAACGATGTACCATAAGAAAAACTAATTTGGAAAAAAGGAAATGAACAACTACCTGGGGATCTCTCGAAAGAAAGGAGTATTTTCTTGCATAAGGGGACGAAAAGGAACCTTTCAATGGTTAGAATAAATACATTAAATGTAGCAATTTAAAATGGTGGCTAATGCAATTTCTGTAAGCTTTAGGCATCAAAGTTGACTGCATAGTCCAGGTATAATGGAAGGATGGTAACGTTTATGCTAGATTAGAATAACAATGAGCTGTAAACTCTGGATTAATTTGTGCAATCTCAAGAGAATCGATCCCACAATCTGCATCATTCATATTGCTCGCTACATTAAGTCTGGACGTGCAGAATCACGTCCAGAATTATCTTTGCGGAAAGTTGGCACTAGCTTGCTGTCCAACAACTGGCATTGGTACGCTTCGTTATCAACAAATCTGATTTGTGGGTGTCTACACATTGGAGCGACAGTCTTTCTGACACAATAATGAATAGATATGAAACGAATGCTCGTAAAGCCTAATTATGAATATATACACAGCCCTTGCTATATATTTTTCTCCCACGTGGTACAAGTGATTAGAATATTGTCCATTTGCTAAACTCCAGACACCAGACCGCTGTCAACAGTGATCATGGCATAATAAGGCACGTGTTTACAATCTTCAAGCTTTATAGGAGAAACAAAATATTATTATACAGTAAATTACGGGATTGTTCCCAAATATGAAATATTGGAATTTTTATGAAGAAAACATATTCAGAACGTTTTATTGATTCATTATAAAATAAACAAATTTTATATCAGGTATCCTTTTTGACAAGTTAAATTTCTTTTGTCACTGACTATATAATATTGTAATAATAGTTTTTTTAAGAAAGAAATTAGGTTTTAGTATTCAAAATACATGGAATATTGTGTATAATGAGCCTTGATAGAATTTAGTATGGTCAACAACAAACAAATGAGTTTAAAAGAAATGTCTTGCAAGGGAATTTATAAAAATATAGCAAATGAAGTAGTGGGAACACACAGCTATAACAGAAAGGTTATTGAACTTAACTATGACATCCACATTGCAGGCTTTCTTTATTATTTGCTGCACTGCCCTGCATTGTTTCTCAAATCCATGGTAGCCACCGTATACCATTGGAGAAGTTGTTATTAATATTGAAAATGGTGATTCTTAGCAAGGAAGGAATATCTGGAAACCTGATTCTAAGAATTTTTTTTTAATAAGCGATAGAGGTCGAAATCACATGGACTCACATCTAGTGTGCATGGTGGATGTTCCAGACGTTTCAATGCTACCTATCAACAATTGGTCATGCCTGCCATGTGACAACAAGCATTATTATGCTGTATGCAAGGTGTTTTTTATTTGTTTATTTATGAACTCTCTTTAACATCTCAGGTCATCAGCGTCCCATTCTATTCAGGGCGTGAAACGGCCGACAAATTTTGCTTTGAGGCCTCGTCTTTCAGGATTGAGGTTCTTTTTCGTGCCGTAAATGTACGACACGGGACTCAAGGCTTTACTTCCCTTCCAAAGGAAGCCATAATTACGATTTTTACGCCCGAAAAAATCCATCGAACCTAGCCGGTTTTGAACCCGCGATCTTGGGTTACAAGTATGGTTACCACTACACCACCAGGACCGACATGCAAGGTGATGTAAAAATGGAAGTGTGGAAGTTTGTGACGCACAGTCGATAGCAGATGATGCTGTTGGTTAGTCTGCTGATTCTTCCCGGATAGCTTGAAATGCCTTGGTATTCATGCAACCATTCGCAAGGTTGCCACACGCTTCCTACATCCTGACGTGCATTTTTGTCACAGGCCATTTGGATTTTTATCCAAGAACGTTGCTCCAGTTTCTAAAACATGCTTTAGCGCACTTTAGATAAAATTTGCGACACTTAGAAGACCACAAACACTCGCTTTATCCATTGCTTTCGGCACCGCACACCTCGACACTGATTTACTCTACCAATATTCAAATCCTTCCCATGCATGAGCAAACACATATAAACTTCTTGAAAGTATTGTCACTACTTTACATACACGTTTACAGAAATTGTTGTCCGTCTTATGTAAATAATATAATAGTTAAGAAAAATAAAAATCAAAGATTGGACATATTCATATGTTGAATACTCTCTGAGGCTGCTCCAGACACTGATGACATGAATTTTGTGGGTTGAAGAATTCGATATGATGTATCTAAGATATATTGAACACATCTATCACATCCTAGTTAATGATACAAGCTTAAGAAAAATGTGACCTAAATGCATCCCTAAAGCCAGGCTTGACAGCTTCCAGGCCACAATGCGCCGTGTTGATTAGTGTACACAAAATATGAACTCATCGTTATGAATTGGAAAAAATGAACAATCTAAAGCATGGAAACACACTGATTGCCTAAAACATTTGTGTTGAAAATTATCAGGAGCAATTGTTACGTTTGATTTTTAGGACAAAAAAAATTATGTTGACCTTCTCAAAATAACATTAAAATTCTAGATAGGTTATTTGAACTATTTCAACCTCATCATGTATTTTTTAATATTGTCATCTATTTTGCAACATTTTACTTAACGTAAATTTTATTTTCCGTTGTCTTATATTTTCATAAGTGTTGTGCCGATTTTGCGCGCATTTTCTTGGTTCCGAACGCCTTGTTTCTTTCTTTCACCCATCTTGTTATCTGGCCATATCAGGAGATCTCGCTGCTTGCTATTGGTTGTCAAGCACATCATATGATCTGGAAGTAAGTGAAGTAAGAGTTCTGATTAGGCATGTTCTTGTTTTTTTTTTTTTTTTTTTCCATAGAATTTGAAGTCATCTCTGAAACGCCGTGAGGGACGCTTAGTTTTGGGCTTTACTTCCAAAGTGTTACGTTTGGAGCCTTCTTCGTAGAGAAAGCCCTGTTATCAAAGAATAACTCAATTTTAAAGCATTTAATTGTGATATTTTATAATGCACTTTGTTATATTGCCATAAAATTGTCAAGGAATTGAATTTTTCAAAAATAATGTGCTGAAACTAATGGAAATTTTTGGACAGTAATAAATGTCGTTTATTCAGTTCGCAGAAGAAAAAAATTTATTAAGTGCTTGCTCCCAAGTAATTTTTTACAATTTTTTTAGTAACATATTACACTATTTTCAATATGAAACTGTTTTAAATGCACATTATATTGTCATATATAATTGTTTATTAAATTACTTAATAAATGTAAATAATTTTCCCTAGTTTTGTGAAGTTATCTTTCTTCAGGCACTTTCTGGGGAGGTTTTCCTTCCATTATACTTCCAAAGCTAAAACTTTTTGAGTCATTAACGGAAGTGCCGAATTTGTTAATTGTGTTATAGAATAGACACACGTAGAAATATCCAATTTTCTGAATAAAGCGTTCCAGTGTCGTCTCGGAAGCATGAGTAAATTTATTTGTAATATTTTTAATCATTATAAAACCGTATTGTTAGCTTTCGGATGTCATTTATCAAGATACTACTTCCTGTTTAAATGTATTTTGTTCCTTTAATGGAGATCATGTTTGCAAATCATTAAATGCTGCTCCCTGGATCTTAACGTTTTTATTACAAAATTCTACTTCTTGAGAAATTATTGCAGATTAATGAAATTTGGTTTAGTTAGTTAGCTTTATTTTATTTAGGACGCTGTTTACTTTTATCATTAGCGTCCATTCCATTCAGGACGTGAAATGAGGGGAATTTTTCCCAGAGATCCTTTTTTTACGTGCTGTAAATCTACGACACGAAAACAACAGTTTTATTTCTCTTCCAAGGAACCCTACTTGGGATGTTTATGCCGTAAAATTCCATTGACCCTAGCGAGTTTGAATCAGGCCCTTGGATCTAAGAGGCATGTTAGAACACTAGGACCAAGTAATGAAATTGTATACATAAATCCTTAGCATTATTATAAATATTTAAAAATGTTTTAATTTCATAGTTTGAAGAAACTTTAACTGAAAACTAATATTAAAACTTCTAGAAACCTAACTGGCATATATGCACTAAAATTCAAGGCAGTTAAGAAGTTGTTTTTTTTTTTTTTTTTTTTTTTTCCCCACCTTCCCAGGTACTCTTTTAAGTTACAATTGAAAATTACAGGGAAAAATCTGCAGAGTTCAAAAAACTTAAAGTGATATTGGGAGCACTGCATGCTTCTCGGTAGCTCTTTCATCATGATAAATCCTTACAAGGGGAAAAAAAATATTATCCACGCTATAACCAGTTGAAGAAAGTTCGTGCAATGGAAAATGTAATACAGTAACCATCATATTATGATCACAGATCATGTACTGGGTTATTCCATCGTTTCAATTATGTAATAGCATCATGTATGTAGTGAGTTAATTTATTTGAACAGCTTTAATTTTGTAAAAGTGACATTTACTTATCCGTGCGTGGCCATTCTTTCATGGAGTCAGGCAAAAATATACCATTGATCCCCAATACTGCAAAGGCCGAAACTACTGCTAGCTGAAGAGAAGTTCCGTTTGTTGTGGTCTCATGTGAGCAAACAATGTTTATAAGCTGGAGTATATTTCTTTCTTCCAAGTTCTACAAGAAGAATATATCAAATGTTCGTAGGCCTCTGAAAGATTCCTTCGCCAGAATAAAAAAACTATGCAACATAGGGACACTTAAAATGAAACGTTCTTCTCATCAGTGATGAGGTTAAACAGACACAGCAACAAGATATTCAGGAACCAAGCCAGTATTAGCACTTGCCTATAACTTTGAAGGACAAAATCCCTATAGTATTAATAAATCAGTTATCTCAGACAACAGAATCGCACAAATAGCTACCAGAAGCAAATGGCAATGGGGTAGTCACGTCTCAAGAATGCAGGACAATAGATGGACCTAAAAGATCTTCATGTCGGACCCCCGGATAGGAAAAAGGACAGAAGAAGATGGACAGGTCTCTTCAAGGAACATGCAGGTCCAGATTGGTCAAGATTAGCAACCGAAAGAGAGCAATGGAAACCTCTCGAGAAGCAACTACTGCAGTGAGAAATGGAATAGTCAGAGAGCAAATCAGTCAGTGTCTTAAGCATACGAACAACTAGCGTGGAATAGCTCACCACGTTAGGCGGCCTTTGGCCTTAAAGGACACAATAGGCTATCTTTATCTTTATCTTTATCTTTTATTTCTCTGCCTAAAGAGAAGATTAAGTACCTGAGGTCTCTTGATGAAGTTCTGTGAAGACGAGGGATTCAAGAAGTACTGCAGCCGACTACTTGCTACCATTAGCCAAAGTTATTGCCATTTGAACATCAAGATGACATCTCTAACAATGATAGTGGTTTTTAGAGATGCATTCAAAAAGAATTGACAATGAAAATCATACAGGCATTCTTTAGGCTCAGAGAGTAATTTCCGTGAACACAAGCGTATTTTTGTTTTTGTAATTATATAAAATAATTATAATTAGTTTAATGGCATTAAATGTTTTTTGTCTTACAAAATCTAAGGGTAAAACCAACGGGGTACAATAGGTTAATTAAATAATTAATTAGGCAAGTCAAATAAATTATCTGTAATTTCAGGTTGAAACAAGAGTTAGTACTGTACTAAAACTAAAATAATGTTACTCGGAAAGGTGCAAAAAGTTGGATTTTTTTCTTTTCTGTGAAATTCTGTTTTTAGACTTAGTTGTTTTTTTCCTTGTACCCTTCATTTCCGAAAGTGTAAATCTAGCATTTTTAGTTTAGGATGCAAAATATTATTGTTATTAGTTGTCTTAATTTGCAATAATATAACGGAATAAACTTACTTTACTTTTGAAGAACGCTGGCAATAGAGTCGCCTGTTCTTGATCCAAATTAAAGCTGCTAGTCTATATGCGTTCATGCAGTTATAGAAGCGATACCATTTGATTTATGGGTTGCTGTGTTTGTTACTTTTAAGCATTTAATTCTGGACCTTATAGGTAATTTAGTGGCTCTTATAAACATCTGCTTTAGAGATCGTATTTCTCGGTAACTTTACATTTTCCGATAAGAATTAATGAAATTATTGACATTAGCGCTGAATTTTTAGCACTTCCATTAGTCGGGAGAGCGATGATGTACCACTAAACGAAAAACGGAAAAGCGCGGGAAGCACAGTGAGGGGGAGTAGCTAGCGACATCTCCCTCCCATACTATGCCCATTGTTACTCCAGCACTCTCGTCTGTCATTCGCTGGACACGACAATTACTCATCTATTGTCGCTCTCAAAACAAAACACACGCGCACGCAGGGAATGGTATGGACTAGGTATTGTTACAATTTTATGCTCGTCAAATGTCGAGCGGAGTCGAGGTGAAAATGATGGATTGCGTCGCGTCCACACACACGCGCACAAACACAAGAACGGAATTCTAATCAATTACAAACACATGGAACTGCCGTAATGTGACGGGCTCTTCTGTAAAGCTCTGCAATGGACCGGAAAGACGCGGAAAATTTTCAATAATCGATAGCAACATAGGATCTGCGGTACATTAATCCTGCTAATTTTTTATCCGTTTGATTTTTGGAATACCGGGGAAAGGGGTAGATTTAGACGTAATCTGCTTTTGACATTTGGTTGGAACGATGGTGACATTGCTTGTAGGGAAAAAACTCGCACATAAATTTGTTTTAAAGTGCTTAATTTAAGCCTTTCAGAGTTTTGTTGAAATTTCAGCTGCATCAATGTGAAAATACGCTTGAAACATTTTTTTTTTTAAAAAATCTCTCTTTTAGTTCAATGTTCGTGCACAACAGTGGAATACTAAAATTCCATGAGCACCCTGATTTACTTTTATATTTATTTAATTTGAACTAGAATCAAATTGTCAGGACCGATAGGGATGCTGCGTTCTTGATGCAGCGCGAACATAAGGGTGTAGTAGAACTATGGCTATCATAATAAATAAATTCTGTAGGACATGGAATATAAAATAAGAGTACATTCTGAAAAATGATATATATTAAATTTTTATATGAACAAAATTAAAAAGAAAATAATGCTTCACATTGGTCACTTTTCTCACAAGTTGATAGATCAGTACATATCGGTTGATTGTTGAATTTGTTTTATTTACGGACGCTCTTTAACATCTCAGGTCACCAGCGTCCCATTCAATTCAGGGCGTCAAAAAATTATTCAGAAATGTTTTCTTTCTGGCTTGAGGTAATTATCATGTTGTAAATGTGCTATACGGGTCCCATGGCTTTACTTCCCTTCCAAAGGAAGATATACTTAGAATTTTTACGCCCGAAAAAATCCATCGGTTCTGTCCGGGGTCGAGCACGCAATTTTGGGTTTAGGAGACAAGTATGGTTACCACTACACCAGGGTCGACATAGAACTTTAAAAAATTGTTAGTTTTCATTATTACAATATGTTGAATATTTTTATTTTGCATTTTTTTTTTTTTTTTGCCATTTTAATGATACATAATATTAAATGCTGTCATTTTCATTAATAAAGGCATAAATAATTATCCCATTGCAATAAGAAATTTAATAAAAACTATTACTTTACACAAAATTACACGTTTATTAGAAGTCAGCAAATGTTAGCAATTTTAATAATAAAGCACAAATCTGCCTAAATAAAATTATTCCTAAGATTTCTTTTCTTAAGGTGGAGCTGGCTACAAATTCAGTTGTATTTTACAGCAATCTGGTGTTATCAATGCCCCCACAACCGCAGACGAAGTTGAAAAAACATCGTTTCGATAACAGCGGCTTGGAACATTGAGCTAATTGTTTGAAAAAAACATAAAACATTAAATTATAATGAAAACAAGCGGTTTGCGCCTGCGTAGTAATCGATAAATTTAATTTTCATTGCACAACACGTCAAAGTAGTTGGTCATTTGTTAAATTCTTATCAGCAGATAACTGTACAATAAATTATAGATTTCTGTGTATCAAAACACAGAAGTAATGTCTTCAAGTTATCGGTTAATTCTCAAAGACGTTTATTTATCCCTACTGACACAATCATCTGGTCAGACAGCGAGACGAGTTTTGGCTCTATGGTCATATTTTTTTTTAACCATTTAAAGTTGTTGAATGCTTATAACCAGCTCTAGAAGCAAATTACGTTAATTAGTGTCATAGTCACATCCTATTGGAATGAGTTTACTTCTTCATAAATTCCATGGAATGAAACACGTGATTTTTGCTGAACTCGAGTTGGTAACAACCAGGATTTGGGTTTCAGGAATGTTATAACAGAATGCTAAGCTTAGAAATATGTAAACGTTGTTCTAAACATTGAACTTTCAATAAACAGTTTTTTTCCATATTTAGCGTACCTATATTTAAATTTGTACTATGTTTTCACTTAATGACCTTAACCTGCAAATCATAATTGAATTTAGAGTCAAAGTCATGCAGAGAAAATTTAAGTCCACTGCACTATGTAACTATAGCCGTGAATCTCTTCCACCAGAGATGCTTTCCCATCTCAGCAACTAGCTCAGATAGTAAGAGCTTCTTATTGAAGTTATTTATTGGGCTTTTGTCATCCGTTTACGATGAGAACATAAAAAACGGATCTTATTTCATTCTATATATACGCACGTGCTTTATCAACCATCAGTTGTGACACAGAGCCCTGACATTGGCTGTTATTAGATAACATGGTTATTATTTAATAAGTACAACAACCTGTTTCTAGTACTTGGCATGAATTTGAAATTACAAAAGCGCACGTAAACGAAGTTAGCATTTTTAAAATATAAACCTACTACTGAAACCTTGGAAATTAGCAGGAAGCCTACAACGAGGAACCTATATCAAGAAAAATCACATAAACGAATTTATTTATTTATTTTTATTTATGTCAGAGCTAAAACCATTGAGCATTCTCTTCCGCTCTACCAATCTAATAATACAATTACACTAAGTTTTAGTGGCAATATCACAATTATAACAAACAGAAACAAGGATAATACCCACACATACACAGAGGGTGCCAAAAATGTATACACACTAAAGCAACGAAAAAACTGTGTTAACATATCAAAACTGAATTCACACAAACAGGAAATGATGTGCACTAATAATCTTAGACTTTTACAGTTACACCGGTTGCTAAAAATGCCCACCATCGGCGTCAATGCACTTCTGATTATGTTAAACTGCTGATTGAGCAACGTTTGCGAAAGTGTCCTCAGCGATTGCAGCACATGCCGTTTCAATTTCTTCCCGAAGTGTTGCCAGTGTAGCTGTTTTTCTACGGTGTACAGCATCCTTAAGAGTTTCCCCATAGATAGAAGCCCCACGAAGGTAGATCCGGACGCGGTGGAAACTCAATGGAACCTCTTCGTCCTATCCAGTGCCTAGGATAGTGCCTTGGATCCAGTGCCGGGGGCTTGTTGCTGTGCGAGCTCTTCCAGATCTGCCCTTGTGAACATCGCGTACGGTACCATGAGTCTCAAATTTGTTTCGAATGCTTGCAATTTCCATTCACGTTGGCGGTTCTGTTCTGTACACACGTATCCATTGTCTTTGAACTTCAACCACATTTTCTCGGTTTTCCATTACCTCTTTAAAATTGCTTTCCGCTGTTAAAACAAAAACCTTGTCTCCATCTTGTTGTAGCAACGCTAGCACAAAGTAATGTGAGTCACTTCTGTTTACAGAACATCATACGACAATCTTGGCTTCATTTGTTCATTGTTGATTTACCTGTCACGTAGCAACACTATCCTAACGTATGTGAGTCACATCTGTTTACAGAACACCATACTACACATTACTGTTGTTTTTTTCGTCCAACTTTGAAATATATTAAATAGATATCTACTGTGAAAGTGTGTATGCATTTTTGGCATCCTCGATATTAACCTATATAAAATGAAATAGTAGAACATAAAAATGAAAAACATTAACAATACTGGCAAGGAGATAGGTAGATTCATGACAGTAATAGAATGAAAAAGTCTACAGCACAATAAACAAATAATTATTTCCGTTTTAACTTAAGGAATCTAAAGCTAGGATAATCGCTTATTTCTAATAACTTTGAACAAATTCTTTTGAATTTTTTTATTTAAGTTTGACAATCTCTGACATCCATAGCAATGCACTCCAGAGATGAAGAAATACTGCAGTATGTACGAGAATATGTTTAGATCAAAATATAGGCTTTCACAGAGAAGTGAGAGAGAAAGAAATAAAGAAAAGTGTGAATTTTGCATGGAGAACCTTCTGGGAACTCACGTTCGTTCCATAGGATACAATCCTCTTTTTTTTTTTTTTTTTGAATGATTTATTTATGGACGCTCTTTAACATCTCAGGTATCAGCGTCCCATTCAACTCAGGGCGTGAAACGGTCGACAAATTTTGCTCAGAGGCCTCTCTTTCAGGCTTGAGGTTCTTTTTCGTGCCGTAAATGTACGACACGGGACCCACGGCTTTACTTCCCTTCCGAAGGAAGCCATACTTAGGATTTTTACGCCCAGAAAACATCCATCGGTCCTGGCCGGGTTCGAACCCGCGATCTTGGGTTTAGGAGGCAAGTATGGTAGGTAACCACTACACCACCAGGGCCGACTATGCAGTCCTCGAATTTAATCATGAAATAATGGAACGTTGCGCGTTTCCTGTGCTCCAGTAATATTGTATTACAAACGTGATCATCAATACGTTCTAGTGAACCAGAGAAAAATAAAAGAAAGATGGTAGTTATCTCATTTCGAGAAATTACGGGCAACGTTCACTTGAGGTAAGTAACAGGACTGAAAGAAAGGAGGAAATTCACTCTCTAATGAAGACGGAGCGACCACTTCGCACGGCATTGGGAGAGCATATGCGATTACGATCTAGGATCCTTACACCATGGAAAAGTGGAGGCAGGCCAAGATATCCATAGCCAGATTTCTTCATGCAGTCAGTGAACAAGCGATATGAAATATGATCTTGTGCAGAGCCCTATATGGGTTTAAGATAAATAGTCAGTCATTTATAAACGAAACCTGGGGGGAGCGTGACAGATTACACAATTTGCTCTCAAGATGTCATACCATATATTGCAAATGATGAAAATTTAAATACAATCGAATTCTTTGATTTTCCGTTACATTTGAAGTTAGGATTTGTAAAAAAGCAAACAGGGGAAGAGATGCAGCAGGTAAATAGAGAGTTTATATTCACCTAAGGAACCAATACAAAAACAACAACCAATTGAAGGCAACAGGGCAGAACACGACAACAAAAAGTTAATGTGTATGGTGATGGAAGGAGGCAACTTGGCCGAGATGTGGAAATTAGTAAAGCAAATTAAATCAGGGAAACAAGTGAAATCTAATATAGCTGCAGAATTGTGGTTACAGCATTGTACTGTGGCGTTTAGGAGCATAGCTCCTAGGGATTTCAACCACGATTTGCAAAAAAGGGGTTTTGTAGAAATGTTTAATCGAGATTTAGCAAAAAGCGATAATATCGGTACAACAAAAAGGTTGTAAAATACCGAGAGCGGATGGACTATCAGAATTCTTGAAGCATGCGTTAGGAGGAGAGATGGTGGATAACATAAAAATGAGCATGTAAAAATTGCATAAAGAAGAATGCTATCCTAACCGTTGGTTATTTGCAGTTTTTCAGCCGCTATATCAAGGGAAAAGGGGAGCCAAGTTCTGGGCAACTATAGAGATATATCACTGCTTTCGGTACTGGGAAAAGTAGGTTGCACAATTCTGAATGGCCGCATATATGAATGGTTTAAACCATTTTAACAAAATATCACACTTTTAGGCCAGTTTAAGGGATTACTATTCAACCATAGGTAATACTTTCATAATAGCTGTGACAATTAAAAGGAGAAGCGTATTTGTTGATTTTAAAATGACATTTGATACTTTGGGGGAGAAGTAGGAGAAACTATGACATAAGGGCATTTCAAGCAAAATGATCTAGGCTGCAACACACATATATAAAAATGTTAAATTCTGCATCTAGCTGGACCAAAATTGAACATCCGAGATTTGGGAAATATCGAGCGAAGTTAGGTAGGGATATACGTTGTTTCCTTTATTGTTTAATTTATTTATTAATTGCATCACCGATACTTTACTCTCGGGGGAGACGGACGTTCCAGAAATAAACGACACTTAGATTCCAGATCTTCTGTACGCAGATGATTTATTAATCTGCTCATTATCTGTTGACGGTCTGTATAAGGAACTCGATAAGATAGAGGGCTAGGGCCTGAATCAGTTTACAGTAAGAAATGACAAGGAGGGGAGGTGGGTGCGAATGGCAGGGGATTTGAGTACTTTGTTACGAGTGCCTGATATACCTGTAACTAATATAGATATTATGTAAAGCGTCATGGTAAGCTCTCTCAATGGTTCCGAAATATGTGGATGGGAGAAAGTGGACTGAATGAATAAGGTTCAAAAAGAGTTTCTAAAGCAAGGAGTAGAAAGGATTACAGAATAACGGTGGCGTTTTACCCGAATTTGAACGCTATGAAGATACAATTCACTGTAAAATAAGTACTGGTTATGCGTGATAAAAGGGACTCGCACAACTTTAAAGGCTTAACACTGCCAACATTAGATTGGGATAAGATGGATGTGAGAGAGAGGAGCAAGAAAAATAATTATATTTGGAGGAAGGTATAAACAGGATTAGGAAAAACAACGAACAGAACAGAGAAGCAGATTGCAGAGAGAAAATATATCGTTTAGGCAACGAACTCAAAATAGATGGGAGTCTATCGTGTTACATTGAGGGCAGGAAGGCGACTATAATAACAGATGCTGCTGGGTACCCAGGTACCGAACAGTGGAGGTTGACTGCTACTGAAGCTAAGTTTGCTAAGCGGAATAGGGGCAGGTTAGCATGTTGGGATTTGTTTGCACAGAAGTTTTTTTTTCTATCAAAAGTGCGTGAAACTGGAAGCACTTTGTTGGATTAAACGGGCTCTTAGAGTCTGAGTGTGTGTGTGCTTGCGTGTGTGCAAGAGAATGTGTATATGTATTTATAAATATGTATGTGGATGTCGTTAATATACAAGTGTTTGTGGTTAGGTTGTAATGACTGTAAATGTATATGCTTTAAAGTGGAAAATTGCTTCTATATGTTATATTTAATAAAATAAGATGCACGGTCGAAAGGCCCATGCAATCGATGTTGTACAAATAATGTTTGAACATTTATTGAACAATAAATACACGCTACAACTACCACCACTACTATTCACGAGTGTTTAGGCCAAGTTTGCATATATGTAAATAATGTATTTAGTTCTAAATTAGAGTAAGATAGAGCAGAGTAACCATTTGAACCAGCACCAGTGAGTAAAAGCGAGTAACACTAGAGCTATCCGTGTAAATATCTTTGACTTTAATTCATCCTGAGTGAAATTCACTCTCCATGCGCAACTAACACCTAGCAGCTAACATAAAACGACAGTCAAAAACACCAGAATAGATTGAATTTGAAATAGAGTTTCGTTACAGACAGTTGATAAGTTACCCTTTTTTATTCCTCGACGCTATCCGCATTGCGTCACATTGATGCAAGTACTTACCATAGCATGTTCTGGAACTAGTACTGTCATCCTAAAAACTGATTGTTTTATTTCATAAACTATCATTTGTTTGAATGAGCGGAAATCTCTTTTGGTCTTATATACACTCAGGGACAAAATAGATTAAAAAAAACCGGACACTTATATATTTGCCTGTACATTGCATAAAATATTATGGCAGGCATTTGTCGTCATGGAGGCATGTAGGTTATGTTGAATGTTTTTTGTTTCATAAACAAGTCATTGTAACCGAATATTCCAATAATGTGTACAAAGTCTCAGATACAGAAAAATTGTCTTAACCATTTTGCACTTCATTATCATTATTTCTTTATTTTTACATGTTGCATATGTAGGTAGTATTCTCAAATTTCACTTTAAAAACAGGCGATCGAAAGATGTGGGTCGAGCTGTAGCCCTAAACGACGATGGACGCAGTGTACTACGTTACAAACGGTTTACAGACCCCCTGGAATATACCAAAAGACCAGGTTTGGGTCGTCCCACAACTCAAATCAAAATGAAGACGGTTACATGGTTCTGATAGTTCTTAGGTGGTCAACTATGACTGTAGACCGGCAATATGTTAACATGCATGGACTGCCGATTTTGGCCAAAAAGGATAGAAGAAGGTTGAAAGCAAGAGAATTGATATCAAGTATAGCTGCAATTGGCCCCAGTTTGCTCAGAAGGCACCGAGTCGAAAGATTGCGTTTTGCAAATGATCATAGGGTTTGGAGAAATGAACAATAGAGCTGTGGTCTGTTCACAGAGAAGTCCTGTTACAATCTGCTCTCACCTGATGAATGTGAAAGAGTTTGGAGAAGGAGGGGAGAACAACTTGCATAATGCTGCGTTTCCGAAAAGTTACCATTTGGAGGTGATGTGATGGTTTGGCCAGGAGTGTCTATGGATGCTCGTACCGAGTTAATTGTAGTGGAAAATGGAAGTTTAACAGCTGATAGATACATAAATGAATGTTTGGCTAATCATGTTGTACCATTGGCACATTTACACGCGATGATTTTCTGTTATTGCACGATAATGCAAGGGCGAATATTGCACTTGTGGGTAGAGATAATCTCCAAGAAGCGAGCATCCATGTTTTACCATAGTCAGCAAGCAGTTCCGAAATGAATCCATTTGAACACGCGTGGGACATGCTGCAACGATATGTTAAGACAAGATTGCCGCGGCAGAAACTTTACTGGAGTTGAGGCGAACACTTCTTGAAGAATGGGAGCACATTCCTCAAGAAGCCGATCGAAAGCATGCCAAGACGTATAAAAACAGTTATTTAAGCCAGAGGAGGTGACGCTCGTTATTAAAATGCGTTTTTAATGTTTCAAGTATGGAAAAAAATACTCACAGATGAAACAAAACTTGTCATTGTTTTACATCCTTCGTAGCATTTCTAATAAGAGTTAGGTTTTTGTTTCTATTGTTGTAATTTAAGGTGTTTAATAAAATAATCTTTTGTATAAATAAGTATTCTTTAATTTTAAAATAATTACGAACAAACATAAGATTAAGAACAAAATATAATCAAATATAAAAATGTCCAGGTTTTTTTTTTTTTTGTCCCCGAGTGTATATGGCCACTGAAAAATATATACTACAAGATTTATTCTTATAAATGCATTTAATTTCAAGATCTTCAAACTCATTACTACTTTATAAAAAGAAGTAGTCGAAATGTTAATGAATGTTTTTCAAAAGTTGATAAGTATAGCATATACAGTTTATTTCGTTACAATTTTGTTTCTATATAAAGAAACTTTTAATCTTGAGGTAATGAGATTTTAATTTGCACACAGTTCGTACATTCTGAAATTTAAATAAGATAGTTTAGTACAATAGACTTGTAGGGAAAAGACAAAAGCAAAGGGAATAAATCCCCATATATTTCCTGCCTACAAAAGCTACTAATTACTTTCTTTGGATATGTTGTTGATGGTGCCGCAATAAATTAAAATGTACATAAAGGTCATTTTTTAAGTTCACGCGCTGTAAGCTTTATGAAAACAAGAAGTGAAATTGAGGTAAGTGTAACATGTTTATGCTTTTAGGCTCATTTTTCGCCATTTATTTTTGCATCCTGAAGAGTAAGCTGTATATGAATTAAGTTCAACGCAATCCTCTCATTTGACGCATTTAGGGCATATAAATGCAACGTAAACATAATTGAACATTCCTTACATAATGAACACACTTCTGAATTTAATCTCTTCGATCATCGCAAGTTGCAATTGATCCAGGAAACCGCCAAACAGAAGGAAATGAAATAATCAGGGATGAATACAGGGTGTTAAATTATCTTCATTTTATATATATATATATATTTATGTAAATATATATATATATATATATATATATGGCAATAAACATATTGGTTTGCTATTTTACAGAGTGGGGCCAAGGCGACTGACACATTCCATGCGTAACAATTAATTGAATTCAAATAAGAAAAAAAAAAATGAGCGAAACACTTCGAAATACATTGAAAATTTTAATTTATTCTTAAATGCTTAAAAATAGGTTTTTTTTTCAAAATTATATTGGAAATTTTTAAACTTTATGCATTGCTGTCATTCCTTTCAGTTTTACACACAGCTTCGTAAATCTTTGTCAAAATCTGCAAATTTATCGCAGCTGTTCGAGTTCATGGGTTGTCATAAAACGGCGCCGGAACGCACGGTTTTTTAAATATCCCCACAGAAAAAAATCTGGGACAGTAAGATCGAGTGACCGAGTAGGCTGAATCGAGAGATGGCAACAGTTCTGAATAATCTGCGACAAGGGCAGATGTGGGGCCTTTGCTCTATCCTGATGGAAATGAAGGGCTATGAGGTCAATGAAAACCGTCGTAATTGTGGTTCAATAAAGTCTTACAACATGGACACTGAATTAACAGTTACAGTTTTTCCGCTGATGTTGGAAATTAACATGGACCTATATGCTCAAATCCACTTCAAGCGTTCACTTTAGAAGAGCGAGACAAAAGCTCATGCAGCTGGTTATGGATCATTGGTGACGTTAAATTAAAAATGGGTTTCCTTGATCATTAAGGCATTCTGGGTTTTCTGTTAGCAAACCAATTTTTGAATTGCATCTTGTAAGAACAAAATTTGATCTTTGGCATTAAATATGAATTTATCTATTCACACTCAAAACGTGAATCTGCTGACATCTCGACATCTCTCTAAGTTCTCGGGCGCCCTGTTCGCAGATTTCAATCACATTCCTCAAATTTACTCACTCAAGCCAGTATAGTATTCCGAGACTGCCGATAATGAAACAACATCTAGGGAAATACTGCGCTTCTGTCACAAACTTCGCTTAGTAACAAAAACGAAGATGAAGTACGATGTCCCACGCTCCATTGCGACTGAGTCTGTACAAAATGGCGTCCTTTGCTCTATTAGTCCTTTTCCCTGTACTAATATTCACTTCATACGACTAGAATATTTCTCGGTATTAGCAAGAAAATTACTATAACCGCACGGTATTAATGGACTAAGAAAGAACATAAGATTAAGATAAAAGAACTTTCCCGGCCAAAAACTCATCAAAATTCTTATTGGAATGTCCGTAGCCCCCTATTAAAGACCTACTGAGTAGGGATAGGAAGCAAACTAGGATATCTATTGGAATAATTTACTGAACATCGACCATTCCGGACACACCTATGGATAATGGGATGCTATAATACAAATCCCACAAGCTATCTGCTTTCTCATGAGACTAAAATACACATCTTACTGGAGTGTGAAACTCTAGAACATGTCTATTAGGATACAATCCTTTAGGAGATGTAGTTTCCAAGTTTGTAGGAAACATTCCAGTGTTTTCTGAAGCTCTAGATCTGAAACTACGAAGTTAGGATTAAAGGAGTACACAAAGAATCCTTCTGACCGAGGTGCCAGTGCATTGCTGCACACTTCAACAATACATGGCGTTTTACTTTCGGTTTCTTATCAAGAAGAGAGCTCATTTCTCTAATCTATTAATAAGATTACCGTTTCTCTGTGGTGAGGCGCACGAACAGCAGATAATCTGTCTATAAATCGCCGTCAATTCTCTACTTGAGTTTATTGCCACAAAGAAATCGTGCATGAAGATTCTGTATGTTAAAGTATACACACTGTTTGGCATTATAAAGTATTAACATGCTATAACACTGAAACATGTGGTCTCACAACATTCGACTTTTGTACAGCACAAAGACTTCGCGCAAACTGATTAGCCGGCACACAGAGAGGGGAAAATGTAGAGAGAAAAAGAACACGGCAGACAAATTACTACTACGCCCGGCCACGCGTTCAAATAAAGGCTCTGTAAAAAACAGTATAGAATTTGACCTCACTTGTGGTAAATTGGTTACGTTTGCGACTACTAATCCGGAGGTCCTAGGTTCTAATCCCGATCATATTAAACTGTCTGGGTGAGATTTTTTCGGATATTTCCCTTACCCTGAGAAAGTAAATGCCATATAACTTTAAGGTGCCAAGGACTCACAGCTCACTTGCGCCATTATTAATTCATTTTATTTCATTCATCCCTATAGACTAAAACCTGTACGTCTTGAGAAGACCAATGCAGTTAAAGCGACAATAAGCAAAAAGTTTATGTATACAGAATTTGGATGCAACACTGCACTTTACACAGAATATGCAAACGTCGACAACCTAAATGAAGTCCCAAATAATTGAAGGTTAATAATTAAGAAAATGTAGGATGGAATAATGTAAAATGTTTTGTTTTACAGTTTTACAACAGTACAGTTTTAAAGAATACAGTCAAGAAGAAAAGAAACAGAGGCAAACTGTAGGCAGAATGAAACGCGAATCCTCGATATTCTTTCCTCAAAGACAAGAGGTTGGTACCCTGAGTAGGAATGTAATTAAATTGGAAGCTAGACAAAGTTCGGTACCAACGCGGTTTTTAACAAAGGAAAATTGCCTCCTACCACTCCAAGTTCTACACCTTCAATTGATAATGAGAAAAGAGCCATTAAAAAGTGATTCTCCAAAGATTTTACAGACATCCCTTTAATAAAAGACACTCAAAAGCTACCAGGATTTCAGTTACATAAAACCAATTCATTTCTTCAAGCAAAAGAAATGATTTGGATAATTGCAATTGAGTAACTCATTCGAGAACATCCAACGCTTTGTTTCATTAAAAGCAGTGCTTTTTTGTATGGCACGCACAGTAAAACAACGGCACCTTCCATCAAAGAACATCATGTAAAAACAAAAGAGAAAGCGTGTCGGATATAAATGCGATATACAAACCTTAGAACCTGTCTATGAGATAACAGAACCTGTGTATCTGTGAAGTACAGCTGCCTGGAGGCGGCAAAGCGTTACCATGATATCGCAGTTTCCTTTCATGTAGTTATGCCAGTTCTTTGCGCACAGAACAAAAGTTACATAAAGTATTATCCTTACAGAGCAATTTATACTGCTTTATTTAAACTATAAAAGCAAATATAGCGTTCTAATGGAAGTAAAAGTTTATATTCAAATGTGCAGAGTTTGCAGTTATCTCTCTCTCTTTAAATTAATAAAAGATATCTTGACTGGTAAATGTCCTGGGGATTTACAGTATTTAATAACAAATGCGAGGTATTTAAATCCAAGTAATTCAAAATAAAAAGAATGGTCTTCCACTTTGATAGAAATACATTCTTTTATTTTTAACAAATATAATAATGGATTATTTCAACATTGACCTGTTTTGTGCTCATTAAGATAACTGTTTATTATTATGTTCTTTAACCTTTAGTCATTATCCATTTTGATATGTATACTTAAAAAAATAAAAATATATTCTTTCAGTGTTATTGTTATTTCTGTAGTTTCGATATTTCCTTCTATCTTTGTAGCCTGAAGTCCGCAGCTGGGCACAGCATGAAATGGATCAAGGTCGTTCAGCCACCTGTCAGTTACCGCGCTAATGGCTTCACGCATAAACAGTGAAGTTTCAGGTTGCTGTTATGGCTTTTGTGTTATTGATCACTCTGTGGTCAAGAAATCAGTATAATCCAAGTTCTTGTGTTATTACAAATGTTACCACTAGAATGTCTAAAGGAATACTTTTTAAGAAAATATAAAGACTGAAATCGGAAGAATTGCAAAACAGATCTTTGCCAGTGAAAGGAAAGTTCATCAAAAGATACCATAAAAGTGTTATTTGTGCCATTATTTAACATGTGTTTCTATATATCCTTATACCAAATATGCCTTCCCTTTATTACCTTCGCCTGCAGAATAGAAACTCTCCTGTCCCTATAGGTTAGGACACGGTTACTGTTTTCTAGAACGAAAGTGACGTCAAATTTCTTTCGCGAGTCGCCAAGCTCTTGTTACTTGATTTTTAAGAGGACTCTGATTTCAACGGGGTTAGACGTTTAGGCCCTTAGTTCTAAATTGTTCGAACTGCTGTTTTCTCCACCAGCCTGATCCAATGACCTTTTAATCAATTTGTAATGTTTCAATGTCATTTTAAGGGATTTGTTTAATTATGCGGCAGTAGTATAAGGCTTAATGCTCTTGCCAAAGTATCCTAGCATTGCTCTTTAATTAAAGAGTTTTATAATTATGACTGAAAGTGGTTGTAACAATTATTAGATGTTTGTGGCTGGAGGGTGATGATTAATTAACTAACAATAACTTGGAGTTGGTGGGGGAAGATTGGTGTATTATTGATTGGGTTAATTTGCGGGCCGCTATTGTTTGGGCCAACTGTTGCGATGCTCCCAGTCCACTGTCGACTCTGGTCGTGAAGATGCCTCGGGTATAGCTCGTATGTTGTTATTCCTTATTACAAAGAGGAATGATAACCGTTCCCTGTAGATATGCTGACTTTTCTTGATCCTGCATCAAAGGGAAGAAGGAAATAGATAGCTAGGATAACAGACGACACTTCAAGAAATGAACTGTAATCACAGTTTATTCGTGGTTGTTCCTCACTGTTTATGTGCATTACCGTGCGTTAAAATGAAAGTTACTTCATTTTAATATCATTAACTGACATATTTACGCCAACATTTAAAGACACTTAATTTTTTTGATGGCGTTTATCAGCTATAACTGTGAAATAGCTTCTCTTAGGCATGAGTACTTATCAGACCTCGCGTAGTATCTTTGTCTAAATTATACTCTCGTAAATACCGTCTCTTACACACGAAGATTCACTCAAACAATGCAATTTAGCACTAACATTTATCGAGCGTTGTAGCAACTTACACGGTATTTTACACAGGCTCTCGGCTAAGAATTTATACTTGTAAATAATGCGACCTATCTCCGCTGAATCTAGGCTTCAAGCAAAGCGACCTATCTCCTCTGGATCTAAACATCGAATGTCGCTGAGGTCTCAAGTTGCCTCTTTATACAACTTTAAAAGATTAGCAATTAATACACTGCAGTTATTCTTTCAAAAAATTGTAATAGAAGTTTCCAGAACATTTCCTTGAAACCCGTATTCTTATTGGCTACTGGGGCTCTACATATAGCCTTCCTGATTTGCTCTTAGAATACAATTTACATAAGAGTCTGCCCATCCGTGGATTAGCTAAATCCCGGACGATTTTTCGACTCTTTAAAGGTTGCACCCACGCTTGAGTAGCTTTCAGCAAGTGACATTTTGTTTACAATCAGGTCCCTTTAAACGTCCAAATAAAAGCAAGTCTCTTGGCCTGTATACAAAAGATCTTTAATGTTACCCTTCGCTCTTTTGTTAGGAGTTTTACTAACGTAAAGGTGTTAATACACAGTTATTTTATACAATTCAAGCTAACCAGAAATACAACGAAATATACGTTGTCATACTCTTCTGATACCGCCACGGGTGGCCGAGGTCGTTAAGGCACGGACTCGTGAGCGGGAGGTCTGCGGTTCGGATCCCGCCAGGACCGTCCTCCCTGACTGGGTTTTTTTTTCAGGTTTTCCTCAGTCTTCATAACTGGCAAATGCCGGTGAGGTACCTAAACTTAGGCCTGGAACGCTTCCTTCCTTAAAAAAAAATATCCTTTCCCAATATATCATTTCATCTCATGTATCATCAGTGTCCACCGCCTGTGGTGCCTCAGTAGTGAAAACGGGCGTTAAACACTACTCAAAAACAAAAAAAATACTCTTTACACCTAACACATATAACATGGATACGTTTTCATTGGTGAACGTTCAACAATAGCATTACAACTATTTAATTTAATATACAATTAGACAAACAGGATAAACAGTTAATTTATATAAAGTATGAAATTCATAAATCTGATAATGCAGATTATTATGAGGGTTGAAGTCAGCAATGCTACCTCATTGTGCTTCTAAAATTTTTGTTGATTTAATAAATTTTGAAGAGCATTATAATTTGTTGAATAGCAGGAATTATTGTAGATTTAATTATATTGTTGAGTGCAAATTGCATGAGCTATTTCAAAATAAGTTATTTATTTGTATAAATAAAAATATTATAAAAGAGATTTTTCTTTTAGTAGTATACTTTCCAGATATCAGCTGAAACAGGCCTTTTGAATATCACACAAAATTGAAAGAAAAATGAAACAAGGTAGCATAATTCACACAGACACAACTTCGAATAATTTCCATCACGTAGAATGATTAAATAAAACTGATATTGCCTGCATTCTATATAAGGCTATTGTTCATAAAATTTGTGGGAGTAGAAATGTGAGGAAAACTTTTTCAGCTAATAGCGTATCTTAGCACCGCGCGACTTACGTTCAGCTGCAAACAAAGGCGAAAAATAATTATTGGTTATCCATTATTGAAAAAGGTGAAACCAAAATAATTATTTAGGCCACTAAAAATATAAATGGCCATTAGATAACGGCCAAAAAGCCTGAAAAGGAATGATAAGATAACTAACATTATTTAAATATTCAATCATTTACTAATTTATTATTACTATTAGTTTTATTTTCATTTTAAACTCCATCGTTTTGGGCTGCAGAGGTAGAAAGAGGATTCAGGGGAATTGGCATGGGTTCAATATGGCAACGAGACAATGCAAATAATAAAAACGCATGGAAGGAGGTTAGAAAAAGGCTAGAGGCTATCAGCAATCAGGAAATCGAGGCAGAATGTAACGCGAAAGTCTCCTTGAGCCTATTTAATGAAATTAAACTAATCTGGGCTAATGGATAGTTCTGGTAGGAGAACCTACCCATTTTGAGGAGGAGATAAGGAATGGGTAGATATTCTGACAGAATGTACCCATTGGGAACCATTGAGAAAAATTTTTTAATTAGAAGACGAATGGCATGCTGCAATCTGTTTGAGAAACACGCTAATTGGTTGAATATGAACATTTTCTTAGCCAAAGTGCGCGAGGCTAAAAGTAATTTATTTTCTGGTTAAAATGCAATTACTAGTGTAATTATAAATAATATAATATGTTTCCATTCATACATCTGTAAATATAATTCTTCCCATTATTTAATGGGAATTTATTTATTTATTCGGTCTACGACCGAAAATGACATAAAATACATTTATAATGTGTATTCTGAATTTAATAACAATAAATATACACCTCTTCATTTTAGGTATATTTCATCTTCTTCCTAGATACATTCAAGCTATATTTGTTTTGCTAAACATCACATTTACGTTTTAGAGTAAACATTTTTCTGTTTTTTTGTGATTTAGTATAAATTGAATTTTTCCTCCATGTAACGACATCGTCAATATAAATAATAAATGATAACAGCGGCAAAGGCAAATATAACCACATTTCTTATAAAAATATTTTTTCTTGCTCGCTTTTCATTATAGGTAACTATTTCTTCAATACATTCGGCTGTTCTGATTAAAATTGATAAAATTTGTGCTTGTTTATTGTACGCAATAAGGACAGACTTGAATACTTTATGAGTATATTAATGGCATATATCATTCTGATTTACACATTTTGTACAGACATTTTTATTATAGTAGTATATTATGATATGTTTTATAATGTTACAATAATTGCACGAGTAAACATTTTAGAAACGAGCGAAGCCAGTATTAATTTATTTTACATTGAAAATGATGTTAATAAAATTTAAATATCGATTTTCTAACGCATGTCAATGTCTTTTTCTACTATATTTTAGATCACTTTGCACCGATAGCGACCATTTACCAATGGCTATTGTTACTTGTTTTGGCGAATATAGATTTACCACAACAAATTTTAGTCAAAGTCAAAAAGGCTAAATTGTCATTAATACCAAAAAAATCTTATGATAGTTATTTTAAAAAAAACCGCTATAGTTTGTTGTAAAAAAAAGTAAGGCTATTTTAGAAACTTTACTGGTTACTTATTCTTCAGAACAAGTTAAAATGCCAAAATTCTATTAATTAGTAGTTGAATGCTAAGTTATTAATTTTTAAATTAGTTTTGGAATTATTGGGGATGAGAGTTTTATGTTCGAAAATATACAAATTATTGATATAAATATTTCCTTATAACTGTTTAAATTATCCCTTGAATACTAAACCATTATGTGAAATTTATGTCTACAGTAACATGTGAAATAAAAATATGGTATCTATTAATGCTGATACCTTTATATCCCTAACCACATTGAAATAATATCTTCAGACTTCTTGTCTGATATTAACCGGAAAAAACAATAGATAACCATGTAATAACATTTCTGATTAAAGCAATCCCGTCACATGAACGCTCTAAATTAATTTTTGATTGATGAAAAATCAACTCACCTGGTTGTTGTATGCATTGCAGCATATTATGTTAGCATCGTGGTTAGTCACTTATCTTCCACCATCACTCTAAACCTTCAAATAGGTATCTATATTCCGCACAATTTTTATTTTCTGCTTGCATTTCCGCTGAAACGTGTGTGTACTAAATATGAGCAACGGATATGCTCTCAAATAATACATACAATTTTCATTCCTTCTAATTATATACTGTATAATGACGTTGAGTGATTAACTCCGTTTTCAGCAATACATAATTTCCTTAACAATGTCGTAACACAATATTAAGTTGAAAGCATTTTAGCAATGAAACCAATTTAATTACCTAATTGTTACTAATTTTATGAAAGAATGTACCCTTTTATTAACGATATTGACCAACAATAAAGAATATTTATAATTATGGTATAAAAAACACATAGTCCGTACAGTATTTGATTTTCTTAAAAAGGTCCCCCGACAAAGGTAATGCTAACTTATTACACTAAGTTTTCTTGCAATAATAACTAAAAGTAAAACTTTATAGCCCTCTAAAGTGCTTGATGTAAAAAATGACGTCATTGTCTGGCTTGTGATATACTGCAGACCGAAGCACGCTATAAAACATAATCCGGGAATATTTTAGTTATAGTTATTTTTAATTTCTTGCAAAATGCGTGAAAGCATGTACATTTTGTAAAATAAAGTTTTTTGTTTATTTTTAATAACAAGAAGTGCACGGGTGTAATGAAGCTAATAAAATTGATTATAGAGATTTTCTGTTTTAGTTTGATAATATGGCGGTCTACGTTGGTATGGTAAAACTTACTAACGTAAGCTTTGCCTAGCGGTGAAAAGGGAACGATGTTGAGTGTTTTCAATAAAACGATGCGAAACTCTCAACTGTTCTTGTGAATGAATCGTAAAATTAACTGTAGAATACACTGGTGTATCGCAGTACAACATTGCATAAATAATTTAATTCTTTCTTTCCTCTCATACTGTAGCTAATGTTAATATTTACATTCTATATAATGTTTTATTGTATTGTGAGCATGAATATTTGAACTCTATATCGTACAGTTGTAACTAAACAAAACCGTTCGTAATTCCACAGCTGATGTTAGCGCGCAGTGATACAAATGTTTTGTTTACTTTAGATTTGGTTATTACCTTGGACGTACATTAAATACCATCATGTTTGTATCAATTCTTGCAAATACACATAAAACTTTGGAGATACTTCTGAAAACGAAATTCGAAGCTTCAGAAGAGTAGTTTGCAGTTTCATTTATAATTATTTTTAGTAGTTTTTTGATACAGTTCGTGTATTTTCGCAAACCAACAATCCAAAACTTCTTGCATAGCTAGCGGATAGCAAATAGCATTGCATTGAGATAACACAGGATATAAGTGAAGAGGAACAAGAAATGATCTCATGCTATTTCAGCATAAACAAACTCAAACCAGTTCTCATCATGACAAACACACACTACATTTGAAGCCAATATGCCAAACACTGAGTGAGATATACTAGTGAGATTGTTATATATTTTGTTGTTATAGTGTATGTTGATGCAAGCTTTACAGTGAGTGATTTACATGACATTGCTGGCATATATTTAGTGAATGCAAGAAATACCGAAAGAATAGAGTAGTGGTAGAAATATAAATATGTACCTTTTAGGTTAGGCAAAAGTTGCACAAAATTTCTTCTTTTTGGTTGAATTTTAAAACTCCTTTTATAATATTTTTAAATATATATTTCACTTTATGTATAAATATTTAATATTTATCTGTGCCCTGTGAAACAAGCTCCAATACTAAAATTAATTTAGTTATTGTTAAAGTATTGATATTACTGATGTTTAGGAATGATATTTTAATAATAAAATGAATAAACGTTCCTATTAACTTTCTCTAGACAGCAGTTTCAATATTGCACTAAGCTCTATATACAGGGGTTTTCAAAAGTAACGATAGTGTGACGTACAGGTAATTGGAAGATTTTAGAAAAAAAATATATAAATTTGATTGTACGAATTTTTTCACATTTTGTTCGATACAGCGCCTTTGTTTTATGTATACAAACCTTCATTGGTTTCTGAATTAAAGAGCTTTCCAAACTCAAGGGCTAAAAATATATATAAGCAAATGACAAAATATTAACGTCATTGTAACATAAGCATAGGTTCTAATTTACAATTATTATTGATGGCGTCATTATTCCATGCAACGATGACTACGGAAAGGTTTCGCATTTATGACATAAATTCTTTTACGAAATAGGATTTGACGTGATTTTACATTTTTCTAAAGTATTCCATACAAATTATGCGTTATTTTTGAAAAACTATATACTGGCGAACCTCGTTATTGGTGTCTCCTTAGAGCTATTGTTTGCTCTGCATAATTTCTTAGGAATTAATTTCATAGCTTTCATGTTATGTAACACATGGGTTTCAATATGAATGTTACCTAAAATATACAAATTAAAATCAAAATGCGCATAGAGCTTTTTGAATAGTGTTTAACGCCCGTTTTAACTACTGAAGCACCACAGGTGGTAGACATAGAGATGTCGCCTATGTTCCCTGATAAGCAAATATATAAAGAATAATTTCACTTTATCCTGAGATAACATTTATGACCAGCTTTTCCCCCTTTTACAGAGTACGATTATAATATTTACAGATAACCAGTAACTATTTCTATTTTTTAGTTACCAAATAATTAATTTCACCGATTTCAGTATGCAAAAAACATAATATTAATCAACAACGGCATGTAAATATATAATATACATGAACCTCTTCTAATTATAAAAGTATAAAATATATCTATTGCGTTCTAGCGTGTAATAAAATAAACCACCTGTAGCTCAAACGGGGGTTTGTGCCTTTATTAATACAATAAACAAGTTGATAGTGGGACGTGTTTCCTTACGTGCTATACTTTCTGAATTGATTTATATGTTCAAATTGTCTTTTATATATAAAAATAAACATAAAATAATTGGCTAAAGCTACAAAGATATTACTGTTCACCAAATGATGGCTAATAACGTACTCTTTTTTTTTTAAAGGGGGATTGTTAAAGCAAGTTTCCAGTCTTCTGTTACATTCTTATTCCTCCAACAGAGATTGAAAAAGGGTAGAAGTTTATTTGTAATTTCTTTATTTGCGTATTTTAAAAGTCCCGGTTTAACACTAGAAGAGCTAAAAATCTGACATACAGAAACATGTTTTGCTATATTATTTTATTTATTTATTAATAGATTTATTTAAATTTAAAATGCTTTCAGAACAATAAATACGTGCATATTAAATTATGCTTAAATATTTAACTTGAAATTTTTACATATTTTATATCTGACTACATTACCCTAGTTTTTCTAGGTTAAGTACATTTATTTGAAGAATTGTTAACGTTTATTCTGAACCCCTATACGCGTTTTGCATAAATGATCTGTACTTTTGTGCAAATTTTCCACAAACAGCTTTGCAGCACTTTTCACAAAAATCACTTGTCCTGTTTATTTTATACAGATTTGGTTTGGCATTTCTTTCCCTTTTTGGAAGGCCTATGCTTCCTGTTGTAGCTGTTCTTGCACTTTCACCCTCTTCAGTTCAATCACCAGCCGAAAGGTGAACTCCTTCCTTATCATCTTTTTGTTTTTTTACCTCATTGTAGACGGCCTATGCATTGATTGCATAGCAGCACGAAAACGTGCGTTGGCCTCTTCCACATATTACTTTAGAAATCGGAGAAATCTGAGCAGCTCCTGAAATATATTCCGTGGCATTGTATGCTTGGTGAATGTAAGTCCCCAGGAACTCGACCAAAGATCGTCTAATGACATACCTTTCGTTTAGATTATTCCTCGGATATACATAGTGGCGATCTCAAGCGAAACAGTTCCCTGGTATTTCAATTCTATCCGAGCAATGGATTCTGTATACTTATTTATGAGACAAACCATCGATTTATCAAAAAGTATACCGCCACGGGTGGCAGAAATCGTGAATGGTAGGCCTGGGGTTTCGATTCCCGCCAGGACCGTCCTTCCGTACTGAGTTTTTTGTTTTTTTTTCTTCAGGTTTTCCGCAGTCATACATGCAAAGGCCGGGCAGGTACCCTAAAGTTAGGCCTGGAACAATTTCTTCCTTAAAAAAAAATCCTTTACCAATTTATCATTTCATCTCATGTATCACATCAGTGTCCACCGCCTGTGGTGCCTCAGTAGCAAAAGCGGGCGTTAAACACTATTCAAAGAAAATCAAAGAGTAGACAAAAAAAAAAAAAAAAAAAAAAAAAAACCCACTAATGGGGGAATCAACCACCCGTTGGAAAGCATGTGTAGTGGGACCTTCTCACTCTTTTAGGACATTTATAGCAAACCCTCTTCCTGACGAAGAAGATATTGGTAAATTCCCATCCGCCTCTAGTAATTTTCACTGTGGAGGAATATGACGGAGTCTGGGCCTCTGAGATGGCTGAGGCCTTCGAATAAGGAATTCACACTAATATTTACATCACTGTCACTAGTTTTTGGCGTAAATTCACTATCACAGTCTGATAGGTCAATTTCTAATTCAAAGTCGGAACTCTCGAAAAAAGTGCGCAAAATCTCGTCATCCAAAAGGGCTCGCAGACTACCGTCTTGAACACACAACACTTCTTAAATGAGAACATAGTATTTACAGACAAACGCTGATAGTATGCATACGTGGCGGGCCCCAACAATGAGCCGATATTCCTCTCTGCACATTGTTGATTACTGTAACTGTATCGTTGGTCTTTTTCGAATGTTTTACTGCAAAGTTACACTATAAATTTTTTCGTATTCATCAAAATGAATGAAAAATAAAATAGTGTTAAATGCAAATGTAACATCATTAAGAGGAAAAAAATCGAATGAAAGTCACACGTTTGATGGAAATAAATACTAGAGGGAAGTATATTAATCTGAATTTATTATTCTTATATGAACTAAATCTCCTTTTTCCCTGTTTAAAAGTTTCATGACCTTACAGGCCATTTGTCATCCATGTATGTCATGTTCTTATGTGATATATATATATATATATATATATATATATATATATATATATCCCATGATTCTTGTTGGGCTTTCCCCATTAACTGCCATACATAACTAAATATTTTATAGTATTCTCACTTTGATTCCGGTGTTTAAGAACATAAATAATGAGGTCTTATTCGTAACTTTTATTGCCTCTTTTATTTCGTCATTCCATAATTTAAATTTTCTTTTTATGTTGTCTTTATTAAATCCAATTGCCTTAGTTGATGTAGATTCTATTTATTGTTTTATATTATTAAGCAGATGTGCTTTTCTATTCTTTATAATTTCATCTCTTCCAAAAGGGCAAAGTGGTATCAATCCCCAACTGCTATAAACTCGTACATCTTTGAACAATTTGCTTGTTTTATTATTTGCCGTAAAGTAAGTAATAGTGGTTGTTTAATAAGAAAATTTTATTAAAAATGTAATCGATAGCAAGTCATCCAAATCTGTAGCTGTGAATAGTTTGAACTTTTAAATTTAAAAGTACAAATAATAAGTGTAAGAAAGTGCAAAAAAGTTATTAAAACACATGTATATGCAGTATTTATAAGTCAATATGGCTTTGTTCTTTATTAAGAAATATTTCATACCAAACCACGGAACTAATGTATTTATTTTAGTCGAAAAATAGATGTTAGCAGATGTTGGAACATGGCTGAATGATGGCTTTAGTGCAGCTGGCGGACAGCCAGAGATTTACCAGTCGATATTTTACGTGGGTGCAGCCAGAAAGTGGCAAATAGTTCGGCGTCGCAAATGTGAACAAGCCTTCATGTCAAGCGGTTGTGAACGCGGCTTGATGTTGCGGTGGCGAGGGTTCCCGTGGGAACGAACTCGCTGTGGTTATCCTGGCTGCTGCTTGATTTACTACACGCTGTCCAACACACTAGATCATGCATACACCGCCGAAAATTTATCTTTAGAACACGCTTTTTTGTGTGCGAGTTTCGCCCGCGAATGCCGAGAGCTAATGAAAAAGTGAAGCGTTTCAACATGGGAACTGCGGAGTAATTTCGTTGCCATCCCGCGTTTCTGTATCATCCCCTTAATTGTTGAACGGTATATGGGTTTATCGAAAAATGGGCTGAGAGAAGCGTAGGATACTTTCTTAAGCACCTTGTTGCTGAAGAAACGGTAGGTGACAGCTGTGGAGCCATTTTCGCTTTAATTTTTCATCTATTTTATAAATCGATCTTATTGCGTTATCCCCCCCCCCAAATACAAATGTAATCACTCTCTTTATTTTATATCAGAAATAGAAGTATTTTTATATCACGTGTTAAAAGTACTAGTCACAAAATAAAATCACTGTTAATACGTGTAGCAGACACCATTTTTAGATAACATGTAAAATTTATAAATAAACAAGTAAT
Organism: Metallyticus violacea; assembly: GCA_030762175.1. Lineage (NCBI taxonomy): Eukaryota > Metazoa > Arthropoda > Insecta > Mantodea > Metallyticidae > Metallyticus > Metallyticus violacea. Next base: position 72,606,542 of record CM060831.1, read on the forward strand.
TATAAATTAAATTTATTGCATTCTTTGAGCAAGAAAGGAACGTTGTCTAAATCTCTGAATAGTGTTACCAATATCGCAGTGTGATAATTAATAGTTGTTATACTTAATTAACTGAGGAGAAATGATTATTATTACATTATTCGTACTATAATGCACTTTTCTTGCGCTGAAAGAAGTCATGCGCAACTACAGAAGTAACTGTTATTGATTTTTGTTTTGTTGATTTTTTTTGACAACACTTCTGTTGTAGCATCTCCTCTGATGCGTTCAAATCTCCAGAGTACATGTTCCTATTTGCATAGAGTGGATGAAACATTTGGCCTGAAGAAGATAAATTATATTTTATATGGTGAAAGAAGCAGTTTAATATTAAAACCTTTATTTTTTAAAACATAAATAATTTAATTTTTCAAATATTTAAAAAATCTACAAATAAGCTCATCAATAGATAATAGTATTTTGATATTTTACTCGCTGAAACACAATAATTAAAATTTTCCAACTTTTCACCAACAAATTACAAAGAAATTAAAATAATTAACAATGTGTAAGTGGAAGTACATAAGGAAGAGTGTTTTTAAGAGTGACCTATAGACGGAATGTGCATACATTAAGAAACAATATCAGACTCGGATGTTCTATGCAACAAGTGTGCATCTACTTTCAGTATGGGGGCAGGCGGATATATCACAACATATAAACACTGAAACACGTGAAAGACTGGTGCGCGTAATTGCATCTTAGTACCGTATTGACTAAGATTTTTAAAAATGAAAGTTTTGATGAAAAAATTAAAAATAGCAGCTGTTGAAGGAGCGTTCGCTTATCATGCTGTCCAGCACAACCCATGGACTGTACTTCTAAACTTATCCTATTTACTTTCGAACCAAAATTTACATGCGGCCGTAGTAAAGCCGAGACAATTGCACTAATTGCCTCTGCCTATGAATTCTTAAGACAAAATTTAAAGAAATAATTCACCTTCATTAAATATGGTAAGAAATAAAAGAAATCATTTCAGCTCATGGCTTATAAGTATGTAATCAATCAATATCTGAAACCTATTTCACTAGATGAAAATTGGAGATTTGGTCCCAGCCAAACAACTTTTAAGATAATCGCAAGCGGAAAGGGCCATAGACGACGACATTTAACTATTTAGGAACTCTGTAATGGAGACTTCCGTTTGATGAAGCCACTACCAAAACAAATTCTATTTCCCGTAGTTCCAGAACCAAAGTCAAACTAAAAATGAAAGGCAAGAAGTTTAATAAAGAAATATGACGCAACATAAGCGAAAGGATCCATGCTCCTTATTAGGGTCCACTTTGGGTCAATAGGAAAAGACTACAGTTTTACCTAAAAGCGGCTAGTGTCCGTATTGAGATACGGGAAAGGGGAAAAGAAAAGGAAATATAAAATCATTAAATGGGAATACGTGTCAAATATAGGCAAACTTTTGAAAACAAATCTAAGTGATATCAATACTTTTACTATGGATTGCTTTTGAAACCGCCTTGAGAAGTACAATCACATTATATGTAGTTTGAACCAGCTTAAATTTATTAAAAAACGTCCAAATCTGCATTAAATCAAGTTGGCACTACTCTAGAGTTATAAAAGTATTATAGCTCTGAATGCTGCGCAAAGCAATTTTTATGGTTAATGCCTCGTTTTCAAGAACTAATTTTAATATGAGCTGTCTAAAAAAATAATATTAGTTTGTTAAATGAAAACAGTCACCTTATTTATTCATATAAACAACTTAAAATGTATTTTTAATTCCTTCGGCTTCCATGTGAGTTGATTTGCAGTTAGGTTTGCACTGTATACTAAAAGTTAAGGAAATATTTAAGCTCACTTAAAAAAAAAAATGTATTTCGGTTATCCTCTTTATCCAGCATTCAAATCTCTGAACTGATACCAAAAAAGAATTAGCTGTTATTTTGTACAAATTAGTTTGATAGTTCCTTGCTTCCTTTGATAAAACATTAAGACAGTTGTCCCACTTTTCTAACTTTATTACATACTAGTTTCAGTTATTAGTTCTGATAGATAAAATATTTGTCTACAACTGTCCTTTTGAAAAACCCTGTTTATTGCTGATGTTCCTTACACGTGTCTCTGTTTGAACCATCTGGGGACATGGCAATAGCTCAGTAAGATACCGACACGGTAAATCAATAGTAACTGGTAATACTATCTGCCAGCACATGTTAGCTTAAGTGGAGTCCTAGAGGTAATCGTTCCGCTTCAATAGTATCAGCTCTAGAGGAGCGTTGGGCTAATGGTATCAAGATTTATTGTAACTTAATGCCCTTTGACGGCTTTCAGGAGGTGTATGAAAGCACATTTTATTTATTGAAATTTTAAATTAATTTATATATATAATAACGATATATTACTATATGTGCAATGATTCAATTCTATAAAAGTATAGTTTTATTGAATTAAACTGAATAATAGCACTTAATAAACGTGGCGTAGGAATATTAATGATATAAAATTAGAGGTAATATATTCTGTTTAACAACTTGGACATTTTTTCGTGAAGGACGTATTATAAAAATCTATGGCTTTATTTTAATAAAATTCGCATTTACTAACAATGCTTGAAAAAACTTAACTCTTTAGGTCATATCCAATAGATAATAATTAACGGAGGTAAGTTACCAGGAAATAAACCTTAAAAATCACAATTTTTATATTTTATTGATATATTATTAGAATACAATTAAAATACAAGTTACTTTAATTTATTATAAGAACATTAATACTTTACAGCACGATTTTTATTAATCATAACTAGTTTTTGTTTTTTCCTTCAGAAATCCATATAGTTTTTCTACGAGCACATAGATTTTCTTTTGATTCTCTTTTCTTTCATACGTCAATTATTCTGAAAGCATGCTGTATTTTGACATATTCATGTATCAGCTTAATATTCCATTTTCTGAGACTTGTAAATTTTTTCCTTAAATATGTTATGCCCCTTTGGAATTTTTCCTTTTCTATATTTCCTTACAAATCTCCCCGAAAAGCCAACTTAAGTTACAATTATGTTGTTGCCTTTTTTATTAATAGTCCAGGTTTCTGACTAGTTACGTAATACGTTCTGGTTACTTTTCGTCATATACGTAATCAATTCTCTAATTCTGGAATACGTGTTTTTATTGTATTCTAGCGTGCGATCAATTTCGTTTTCCCCCGGAGTGTTTCGCCTATGTGCGAGGGTGCCGCTCGTTAGCCGGATAGCCGGCCAGCTGAGTGTGCATTATTAGCGAGAGAATAAAACGATAAAATGAACCAACCATACTAATACACAAACGAATTTAAGAAGGTCATTACTTACTCAATTATCAAATGAGGTGTTGAAACTGCCTGCCATCATTGTTCACATATTTTGACATCCCTTTAGGAAATTATTCGTCATTAGCTGTATTTATTTTGAGAAATACGGACAATTTGCTGATGAATGTTATCTTTAGGATTAGTCTTATTCACTGCATTTTTTAATTTTCCCCAGAGATAATAATAATAACAGGCTGTTAAATCGGGGGACCGAGAGGGCTAGAAATAACTATCTTGTGGAGACACATTATGAATTTCTATCCTGGAATTTTTCGCAGTGTGGGAAGGGGCAGAGGCCTGTTGAAAAAAATGCTTGATCGCGCTCCCTGCCGGTTAACTTTCAGAAAAAAAAGGGGTTAGTATGGTATTCGCATAAGTAACAGAGTAAACTGTATGCTTGAAAATATGTATGTATTCCTATGATTCTTTCACCATCGAGTTAACACACATGAGTCGTACATAAAGACAAGCTGTGCCGTTGTAAATACACAGGAATTAATAAACTTTTCAATACTGTAGAATTAAGAAACGAACAACACAACACACACCCGGGAACAGTGCGCTACGAACGCGACAGTCAGCAAGGACAACAAGTAAACAAGCAGGTTTGTTACCCCTACAAGGCGCGGCAAACGAGTGGGAACTCGCTTATAGGAAAAGCCCCGCGCCCGGGAGGGAAACATCGCTGATCTGACGGTAATATTGATTCTATATGTGTGGATGAATAAACAATTCAATTACTCTACTTGCAACTTTAACTTCTTGCCCCAATTTAATATTTAAACGCTTTTTCTTATATTTACTTCAAATCTCATAATTTTATGTTTATTTATGTATTCATTTTCTAATATATAGATTTTTTAAAAGTAAGAAATAACTTTAATTGTTCCTATTTTCCTCTTGTTCCACAAACTCTTAAAAATTCAGGAACTGGCCTGGTACACAAAACATGGGATTTTGCATCACCAACCATTTTCATATCTTTATCCTAAATATTTTAGTTTTTATCCAAGTAACAGCTTCTTTTTAATATTGCATACATCAGCTCCGAATTCGTGTTCTTGAATATATGTGCCAATGTGTGTGATGGAATTCTACAACTCATCAATTGCCAAAGTTTACTCAGGAAAACTCTACTTGAAATAAATTCACAACTAATTATATGCTGTGTTACTGTCTGACGATTTTCCAAGTCTCTGGTGTGATTCAAATTGAATGGACAAACTGTTAAACAATCGTGGGTGGGAAACTAAAAATTTTGTCCTCATTCGTAATAACATTGGATGAATTCGGAGGTAATATCAATTCTTGTTACAAATAGCAATTAATAAAATGTATTTTACTTAAATTTAAAATCTATAATTCAACCACAACTTTCAGAAACACACTCGCTATGGTAATGCAATAAATCCCATTTGTTTTCTAATAAACCAGGGCCGCGATGTTCATAAAATCCTATGATATATTCTTGAGCGTTGATTGCTTTGCCATTGGCAGATGAGAGACGATCTGTTTCAATGGACATTCCAAAAATTTACAATATTATACACTGGAAAAAAAAAATACTACAAGGAAAAAAAAAACAGTAATACAAAAATATTTCATGGTTTTACGGACTAGGATCTTTACGATACAAAAACTAGGATTACAGATTTGAATTCTCCATAGATAAAAATACTAGGGTGAGTTTCTCAGAGTATTCAAAAGGCATCGAATGGCTCCAGACTCCCCGCCTTCATTATTCATTCATTCATCCCTTAACGTTAAGCACCTCAAAGCTCTTGCAGGGATTATAGCACGTTTAAAATTAATAAATGCCACCTAAAATTTCGTGTAAAACTAAAAAGATGAGAAATTATTCAAATATGAGGTCACACAGCCAGAGGCGGCAGATCTACTAACTCCTGTGACAATCTTTCGAACAAATGCTGGAACATCAGGTAAACTAAACTGTATATTGTATTGTAGTAACTATTTGAATGTGTGATATTCGCATGTACTGCTGAAGAGTGTAGCAAATTAACATTTTTGGAAGCTGAATTCGTTTGGTTTTTATATTTCGTATCTTGCCGTAACGTGATTACCTTAGGGAATTTCAGTGTAGTGGTCATTCACTTCAAAGAATGCTTACATAATAATTTATAGTGACATTAACCTCTGCCTGGTAACAAGAAAAACATAGTACTTTCTCATTGGTTAATATAATTAAAATCTAAGGCGGTGGCACACCATATTTGGTATAGTTTATGTCACAATGTAGATACTACCCTAGGCAATTTTAAAACGAAATAAGGACAAACAAAGCTATGGCTCGGGGTCTTTTGTCTTTTGCCTGTCATCTTTGGAGGACAACCTGTCGACGTATACCCTTAGCATTACTACGACAGATTCCTAAAAGGTAAGGGCCCGTCAGGGCTATCCCTTGTAATTATACTTCAGATTGGAGACTTGCCGCCCCTACAATAAACTAATTGCATGGCATACTGGAGTCTTGTCTCTATTATTACCCTTCTGAAGAGCTAACCCCCTAAGTCACAACTTTAGTCGTGACAATATCCTAAAAATAGTTACTTATATCTAAAGATTGGATAAATGCTCTTTTACTTTTATACGTTTCCAAGCTCGTTCTTTTCTCCCTAAAGCACATAACTAATGTTTTCTTAGAAGGATAGCTAGTACAGAAGAAGGAGATCTGTGTTTCTCACTAATCAGCCTTCTCTTTCCCACAAGAACTGACTCCAAGTTCAAACCTACCGCACGAAAATAATAAAAGGTTTAAAGTTGAATTTTTATAAGCTTGTTAGATTTTTTATAGTTTATTTTGAAACTATTATTGCTTCTCACTTTTCTATAGTTACAATAATAATTGTAAATGTAATAGTATGCTCAATGATTTGGGGATTGATATTACTTTTTTCAGTATTGCGAATGATTCGATGAATGAAAGTATTATATGTTTAAACTTTATTACTTATTCCTTTAGTTTATAGTTTTCATTTAATATTTGCTATAAGCCTGTCTTTCTATTATGCAAATTATCTTTCTATTGAAATACTAAGTTTTTTTTATTTTTTTTTATTATTTACGGACACTCTTTAACATTCAGGTCATCAGCGTCCCATTCAATTCAAGGCTTGAAACAGCCGGCAAATTTTGCTCATAGGACTCTTATTTCAGGCTTAAGGTTCTTTTTCGTGCCGTAAATCTACTATACGGGGCCCACGGCTTTACTTCCCTTCATAGCGAAACCATATTTAGGATTTATACGCTCGAAAAAATCCATCGACCCTGGCCGGGATTGAACCCCCGATCTTGGGTTTACGAGGCAAGTATGGTTACAACTAGACCACCAAAACCGATTGAAATGCTAATCAAAATATAATATGACATCCTCGAATTTTAGTTCAGGTCATTCTTAAGTGCGGCTCCAGCAATTTGAAAATTAACAGATATTAAAGTTCCAAACTATTCATAATTAACTATTTGTGCAGCTCCAAGAAGAAAATAAACGATGCTCTAGCTTTCTACACTTGTTTCACTACAAAACATTTAGCTCAGATTTCCTTTAATTTTTTTTTTAATTTTAAAAAGAGTTTTTGTTTCTATTTGAATATAAAGCTTAATAATTTTATACTGGAATATCCAGGAACCGGAAGTTCACCATTCTCTACTAAGTATTCAAACAAAACACCAGCGGGTCTTATATCTTTGAGTATTTTGTTATTAAATTCCTACCTCTATTCACTTTTCCCTCTCTTTAACAATTTATTTAATCCACAGATATTTTTACATTCCAAATGATTGTTTTAAAGATTAATGCGAATTTATTATTACTATATATATCGAATGCAGAATGCTTTTGCTTTTGAATCTTCCTGTAGCATTGCTATTGAGATCGATATTCCAATACCAGTCTGCGGTTTGACGCTCACAGTATAGGCCGGTATGTCCAGTGATTGCCCGTGTCATGTAGGTTGCCCACCCACAAGGAACATGTGTCAGAATTCCACACAGATGTTTTAAATCGCAAGAGGGTGGTGGTGCATTCACAATGGCCAGCACAATAATGACTTGAAATCTAAAATTTGCCTTCTATTAAGTCCTTCTGCACTAAAAGGGATGCTGTTTATTGCAGTATTGAAATAAAACCGGCTGTAAATACACATTTGACTGGGAATAGATTTACTAATCTTTACAAGAGCACAAATTTATGATTGAAATGTTAACAAATGAAATATAAAATACATTTTATGTATGATTTGCTTCCACTTTCAGTCTATAGATTACATAGACTTGAAATAGAGAATTGGCTGAAAACTACTTTCTAATTTCAATAGATTTTGCAGGTTGCTTTTAGTAAAAAAAAGAAATGAAAAAGTACCTAATATTTTTACAGCGCACATATTTATGAAGATTATGGAATCTTCTGAAAATAATTGTACGATATTAACGAAGAAAAAGGTCATTATATCCTTTGTTTATGGGATGTCTTCGCTTATATTTTCATAAATCATCAAAGTATGAATAATTAATTTTACAAAAATATTTTTTTTTTTTAAATTTGGACTTTTACTTGCTGTCATATTCTAAGAAATATATTCAAACTTTTATTCTTGTGCCACTAACATCGCGAATCACTTTACTTTTTCATAACTGGACTTCGGGAATATCAGTAATGCTAAATGCTATGTTCTGTTTATAAACAGAATTGCAGAATACACCGGTCACACAGCACAATGACCGAGTGGCTGGGTAGTACAGTACGTTCAGAAATTAATTCTCGCTCTGTTTCCTTCAGAATGCCCAAGCAGAAATGAAGTAAGACTGATGTATTACAGAAGTATGTTTCTCAATAGGGACAGATGTATTTTCTGTAGTTTATAATTCCCTTTTCTTTAAGTTTTGCATGGTGAACATTCAAAGAACTATGACATATTAATTAGGAAACATACACGCAGTAATAAACATAAACACGTTGTAATAGAAAAAGGCAAGCTAGTGAATACAATAAAAGTCCCCTACACAGTTTAGTCATTTTGAAGACATGTGCAAAGCTTTTAAGGCCGTTGATATTCCGCTTAGCAAGGTACAGAATTATAAACTGAGCAAATGTTTAGAAAAAACACTTCATGACAAATTCCAGACTGTTCAGCATATAACATAATAAAACAAATAAGTACTGAGAAATTATTTTGATTCCAAGAGACGTCATTTGCCAATGTGATTGAACCCAGAAGGTACGTTTGGGCCCTATCCCCTACAGAACGAATAATTTCACTATGCGAGCATTTTAGCATAGCTATGAATATGCTTTGGGCATCTTGTGTGAAGTATCAAATGTGAAGCTATTGGTTAAAGATGTTGCAACTTATATGCAAGGTTTCTTAAGGAACAATATTCCAATATAATACACATAATGTGTCTTGTACATGCATACTTTGCTGGCACGGGCAGGCTAATAGATAACATTAAAAAGTATTTCTTAAGAAAGCACATTGTATTCCAAATTCATACAATGTAGAGCAGGCGCAATTGCATAAAGTCTCTGACTTAACACCATAGCATAGCTTACTTTAGAAGCGTGTCGTGGCTTGGCGTGGCGTTGGAATTGATACTTAAGGTGACTGACCTGACTATTCGAGCTCAAATCGACTTCAACCGTTGAATCGTCACTTTTAGGTAAACGCTGCTGTTACTGCCGCCTTTACAGAAAACACTAATCTTAAAGTTCTTCGATAAACTTAATGCACTCCACTGCAATGCATAAACATGCAAATAATTATTGGATAAAGAACGTGCTAACGATTGACTCGCCTAGAAGCAGAAAGGCACTGCTAATTACGTATACAGATTGATGAAAAGTTCTCCCACTCTATCCGTTAGCTTTGCCACGGACTTTACGGAAGTGTGTCTGCTCTATCAGATTATTCGTTGGCATGAAGTAGCAGTAATTTTTTGATCGTCTCCTTGGTCTATTGCAGACTGTTGGCCGAGTTTAATTCGCTATCCTGCTTCTAGGTTCGGAAGATCTGGAAGAGGGTCCACCCAATCTTGTGTGGAAAATTGGGGAGCTGTTTATAGAGGTCGAAAAGAGACAAGTGGAGTTTCTGCTTGCTCGCCCTTTCCTGCATATTACTATCATTGATATCACAAGACGAAGGTAGAAGGATATCGGGCTATGCGCCATAGCAGAGACATAATTTCTTATCAATTTATTGTACTCCTTAACAAATTACAACTACCTCCGTCCTGGTAGCTAAGGTGTATCTGCACTTCTGTTTGTACATCTTGCATGATATGTGGCAATGCTGACTTTTAGCGATTTTGTAATTCAATAAGTTGCATTGACAACTGTAGTGTTATCTGAATAGTGCTTTTATATGTAACACTCTCTCAAAATAGAGCATCTGCCTTTAATTTTCTGTAGGAGTTTACGTTTTCCTGTTTCTAGTTAGAGAATCTTAATTCGCTACATTTTCTGAGACTTTGGTGAAAAAAGAGCAAGTAAAGTTTATATTCTTTGTAAATAAAATGTAGAAATTTGACCAGGGTAAGCTATCTGCTGAAGTAAAACGTGGAAGAACTGCAAAGATGCTTTTCAAGGTAAGAAAACATTTGGGTCCCTATGTTATAGAGTGAATGAATCGTAATAATGACCGTATTAATATATGAAAATAGACATATAAAATAGTTCAGTGCTTCTTTGCAAATACATCTTACTATCTGAGCACTTATAAATACAGTAATAGTAACGATGCATTTGAAATCCTCATACTTAAGCTTGATAAAAAATCTATTACAAACAACTTTCAAATTGTTTGACCTCTGTTGATGTTTTGTGATTATCTCTTTACCACTCAATAGACTTTATCTACAAAATGTAATTTTTCAAAATACTATATACGATCCCTTTTATTTGATTTTAAGAACTGTAAAATATTCTGGAATGACCAAATCCTCAATAATGTCAAAAAGTAAATAATCCGATCAGGTAACACTGCATAAATTGATCTGGGTCAAGGTTTTACAGGCTGGGATTTATTTACTTTTATATACTTTAATGCTTCTTTACCTTTATTATTAAGAAATTATGATTTTATAATGTTTTGAAGTATTTAACTTTCCTTTATTATATCTTAATTCTGGGGGTTGAGTAAATATTATACTGTATTTAGGTATAATTTAGGTTTTTTACTTAAATGAAATAGTAATATATCTCCTCAAGTCGGTCCTAATTCGGGCTTAAAAATCCTGATTTCTTAAATCCTGCTTAAAAAGTATGATTTCCTTAGGAAGGGAAGTAAAGCCATGGGTTTCATGTCGTAGATTTACGGCACGTAAAGGAATCTAGGGTCTGAAAGAGCATAATTAATCGCTATTTCAGCCTTGAACAATGTGACACGCTGATGACTGAAATGTTAAAGAGCTTCCGTAAATAAACCAAATCAACAACAAATAATCCCTCGACCAGGAAGTTCCACCGTTTCTTACATTATCCAACGATGACCACCTCAACATTAGTGCAAACGTTGCTTATCAATCAATAACGTTAAATAATCTGAAAATATCTCTGCTACTTTAAGCATCCCAAAAAGTGCTACATTTCTAATTACGAGTCAAGTATCATTAAATACTGTGATAAACTTGAGTGTCATGACAAAGGTAACCCAAAGCAGCTATAAAACCATACAGGTTACCATTTTGCACGCCAAGGCATCCCATGCTGCAGATTGCTCCGTGAATCTGACGAGAAACTTTGCATTAGAGTTTGAAATGTTGGTGATCAAACCGGGAGAGAAAGCTATAAACACAGGGCAGAAGTATTTACGATTTACGCAGTGCCTGTACTCAGTTAAATGAAGGCGGACATTGATAGCCACGTTTAATGGCCACTGCTATCATGGACTTCACTTGGAGTAACCCAGTTTGTTTTCAACTACAGGGAGAGACTGTTGTAACAACATTTCTATGTATGTGCAGAACGCAAGAGTAATTATAATTTAACATTAATATCATTACAACATATTTAAGCAGCTGTGAAAGTATCATCGAAACGCCCTATCTATCAGGTTGATACTTAAGCTCAAAGCGTTTTTGATTATGATAAACGTATGTGCACTTCAAACCTTCCTCCGAAACAAATATTCACCTCAATTACTTACATAAATGCACACCATAAATTTGCATCATATTTCCTTTCTTATTAATTCGTCGTGTGCATAAATACTGTTAACAGTACTGTATTACTTTGTGGACCGCTGAGGAACTTCGCATACTCCCGGGAGTCCGTGGACCACAATTTGAGAACCACTTTTTGTTATTCGCTTTTAATTATATTGAATATAAGAGGGAATTTTTATGTGAAATATGATCTTTTTCACACCAGCCGTATATTAGGCATGGTTTTGGAATCAGAAATAGATAGGAAAAAGTCGAAATTAGAACCAAGGGTTAATAGCTTACCGTACTGATACTCTTATCATCTGAGCTACAGTATCCTGCCCGACCATAGCCGGGAACCCCCTTCATCTGAGTCTATTACATGCTTGTCAAAGATATTTTCAGACAATGCAAGTAAACCCTTTCTTTGTGCTTAAGTGAATGGCTGGGTACCCCTCAGGCAGGGAAGTGACCTGGAAATGGATATGAGGGCACCGATGTACAACTGGAGTTCATCAGACTTAACGGAGGGTATTTGTTTAAAGTTAAAATGAGGACGAATCGAAAAGCTCGTAGTTTAAAAAAAACTGTGTGGCAAATAGTGACGGAGCTTCATAGTCTAGTGTTAGCCTATGAGGAAGTATAACGCAATAATGGCGCGAAAAGATAGCGTCACATCTCGCATGGGAGCGTCGGTTCTTATTGAGTATTTAAGAACCGGGCCTCCACCTGAAAACAGGCAGTTTTAATTCTCCAGCCCTCCAGTTCCGTATCAGCCCCGCGTCGCCCGTCAGTCCAGGTTTCAAGCCCAGCATTGTCGAGACACGCTAATTTATCATTATGCGAGCTATTTAAATGAGCTATTGCGCAGCGCTACAGTATCACTACAGAAATATTTCCTTAGTATACGGCTCTAACTTGGCGAAAATAACATATCCATATGTCTGCTAAACCTGCACTGCCCAGGGGTCCGACCGAGAAGTGAGGTTGCCCAAGTACCCACGTGTGTTCCAATTAACTACATTCACTAGCCTATAACAAGACCTTTATATTTCCCTTCAACTCAGAACCGGCAAACTACCAGTTTCCAAAATCCAACAAAATATTCGAGAGATCGACACGGCAATTAATTGGTGATGTGCTGCACCTGCTTTGAATCGATTTCTAATCACCATCCATTAAAGCACATTTAAACTTGCTCAACTATTAGGGTTATTTAATTTTAAATTATTATTTCACGCAAGCCGTATGTTAGGTTAAGGTTTTGGAATCCAAGTCAGGTAGGACAAAATGGAGCACGCGGCAGGGAATATTCATATCTGTGAGTAATCAACTTTGCAGGTTGGTCAGCTCACCCGTCATGACTCCGAACGCAAATATAATGGATGATGGTATAGGAAAATATTTGTGATCTTTATATTAAATACAGAAGTATTACCATAAAAACATGGAAATGTTTACTAATAAAAATATACACTTTTAACAGTAAGGGCAGAATAGTTCCCGAGTTTTGGATGCTACTTTAGCTCATTAATCATTTTTTTCTTTCCTGTCAGTATGATTTCCTGAAAGTAGTAGTTCAAAAGCCATTATAGGATGTATAGTATTGTTATCACATACTGCTTGCATAGAGTTGACCATTGGTGTTTTGTTGTTATTATTTTACAGTTTAATATATGATTATTATTCATATCAAAGCCAAGGGGATTTGTTACTGCTGCTTCCAACAGCAGTCTGTTATTAATAACTACGTCTGAAGTTTAATCAGGAGAATGTAGTTAAGATTTTATTATAATTCGTTTTATTCCAATATGTTTTAAATTTATAGCTTTAGATATTTTAATAAAACAACATTTAGATGGTTTATTTAATGAACATAAGCGAGTCTGCTTGTAGCTTATAATTAAAATGCTTTGATTTTAATTAATCTATCTACATATTTTTGTTAATTGACTGCTTGTAAAAGTTAGCTTCAAGCAATGAACAATATAATAATTACGTCTTTAGCATTCAAAAAAAAAAAGAGTTACAATGTTAATATTTCATTTTTTCAAATCCATAGTTTTTATTGTCATTTTCATTGTAATTAATGTGCAATTAGATTTCATTAGATCTAATTTATACAATTAGATGTGATTGTGTATCCTATAAATTTAAGAGAGGATTTAAAAATGTAAAGCTAAAAATGATTGTTAATTTATCTCTTCGTTTACTTTCGTCGTGTTGCTTTCGTATGATAAATTTATTAAATTATTTAAATGATGTATTGTCATTTTATTAAAGCTTTATTAATATGTGTGACGTAACTATCGTGCGTTCAGATTCTTTCAACTTAGCCATGAAAGAATTACTATTTAGAACTTTGATATATAAACAACAGCGAAAGAAAATCAGATGGTAGCAAATACATGTACAAAGGAGCTGTGAAATAATGTTACAATGAAGATATCTAGTTCATATAGTAGGTAAGCTGTCGTTTAGCTATAAAGTGTAGTTTAAGGGTGAAATAAATTAATCCAATGGAACTTGCCTAACTCAGTCGATCATTTTCTTTCCCGTTTCCGTTAGACTAGGTAAGGTTAGGTAATACGAACTTGCAAAGAAGTGATAACTATAAAAATATATATCATTTACTAATAACTAGAGCTTGTTGAATTGCCAATCATTTAGTCACTCTCAAGTTAACATCTTATGCAATTATAATTGAAAGTCAGGAAGAACAGATTCGAGAATAGAAAATAGAAGAATAATTATAGACAAAATTGTTGCAGTAGAATGCACGTGGCGCCCGATAATGATAGCATGTCAGCAGATTTGGCAACGGCAAATATATATATATATATATATATATATATATATATATATATGAATTTATTTATTTAATGTTTTCATATTTTATTTCAGAAATGAGAAACAATTTTACGATTACGCAAATGTTACAAAAATATTCAATGTCTTCAATACTGCCAGACGATTCCAAGTTAGGAATTATACCCTAAATTAGTACAAACTGATTCTTAAGTACATGAGCGTCCTGCTAGTGGCGGGTTTAGGTTACTGTTCAGTGGCGGAAATGCAAGAACATAAATATAAATGCATCTTTATCCCTTTTGGGAAAGGAACGGTCTTCGTCGTTCACATGTTTCTTTTTATTTCTTTTTGTTTTTTGTTTTTTGTTTTTTTTTTTTTTTGCACTTTTGTATAAATATATACATCTGCAATTACATAGTGTCGATTTGGGGAGACGTAAGGGAATCACATTCTTATGATAGCTTTGTCCCTTTTGAACATTTTCTTAATTTTGTTCGTGTATTGTGAGTGATGGGCGAATTTTTTCACAGAGTTCAAAAATTGTAGACCACAACGGCTGGAAGTTTCTTACAGTGGGTGATAGGTAAATTTTTATTTTTATGTTTACATTCAGTACAACTTCTATGTCTGCATTTTGGGACATACGTCAACACTTTTGCTCACTTTAAAAAAGTGAATTTAAGGTAACTATGTGTCATAGGGGAATCCAAACATTTTTTTTATCTATTATTAATGCATTCCATTTTTCGTTTCGAAGGCTTGACCTCTGATATGGAACATAAAATACAGAAACAAACAAAGCCCATTTTTTTGCAGTATTAAAACTATTAGCAATGGTACGAGAGCAGGTCCAAAAGTTTCCGGGCTAACCATTTTCTAAAAACTATATTTAACTTTTATATACCTACCCTTTATTGCAATACACTTCTCAAGTCTTTGAATTAACATTTCAATACCTCCCCTCAAAATAGTCAAAGTCTTGTTTGCAAAATGGGCATAAATAGCATCCATCACTTCTTCATCACACTTAAATTTCCTTCCTCGAAGGTCCTTCCTGAGGTTCGAGAAGAGGAAATAGTCACTAGGAGCTAGATCTGGACTGTAGGATGGATGGTCAATCTATTTGAAGCCATATTCCTTCACAGCCTCCTTTGTAACAACAGCTGTATGCACAGGCCCGTTGTCATGAAAAAGGCGCACAACATCACTCTACTTTCCTGGTCTTTTCTCTTTAATGGAAGCACGTAATCTATGCAGTAGATCAGCACAGAAGTCCCCATTTACTGCGGTATTTCTATCCTTGAAGACAATGAAAATTATTCAATCACAGTCTCAAAAGATTGTGACTATGATCTTCTTGTTTGACTGAGTGACCTTGGCCGTTAGAGGCGGTGCTTCGTCAGGTATACGCCACTCCATTGATTTTCTTTTGGATAAGGGATCATAGTAGAGAACCATAGTTTCATGTGCTGCAACAATGTTTTGCAGAACTTCTCTCTCTCTCGTTGCCACGGGAGAACTTCAAAAAATCCCTGACAACAAATGACTCGTTGCTGCTTTTGGATTGAGGAAAGAATTATTTTTTCAACTGCTCTATTACTACAGTTCTCTCCATTCCTGGGTATTTTTCATATTGATTGCCATGAATGGCATAGCTCTGTAAATTTGCCTCACACCAAACTTTTAACCGAACCTCCATGGATGTACAAAAAAAAAAAAAAAAAAAAAAAAAAAGAGTTGTTCCCTGTAGAAATAAAAGTAGAAAGAGAATATGGTAGACTTTTAGAAAACGTTGAATCATTTTTAGAAGTAGATCTGTTAAACTGGCCACTTACAATGCGATACTGCACTGTTCTGCTGAGTAAGGCCTCCCACCCCCTCAAATGCAACGTAAGCAATGCTCTCTGTAGCGCCCACTTGTATTAAGATCGACCGTTGTCTGAATTTGCAGGTGCCCGACTTAGAGGTTAGCAGTATTGGCTTCGATGGGAGAAAGGAAGCTTAGATAGAAGAAGGTAACGCGAAAACCCCATCATTCGAGTCTGACAATAACTTTGAATTTTTCCTATCTCACTTTAATTCTAAATCTTAGCGCGAGTTGCATGGGGAGAAATCACATTTAATATACGTGTTGTAGCAAAACTACTGGGGCAAACAACTTTGGGGGCGAGTTTCTCGTACCAAAGTCAGGAGAGAAAAATAATGAGAACACATGATCTGAACTGCCTGCTTTGTGATTTATTATTGAAAGACAATATTCAATCCATTTCGATGTACATTCATCAACTAAAGTTTGTTAAACTAATAACTAACTTTTTTAAACAATCGAGTGATATTTTCGATATATGTAAATATGCTGATGTATATTGTGCTCTAGTCAGCAATGTGTTCCATTGAAATTTACCCACATTTATAATTTGTGTACATTTGTGATATTCGGTTTCTTAAGTTTTACATGTATATTTAAACGGTTAACCATGGTAAAATACAGAGGACGCCAAAAATTGTATACACACTTCAAGCAAAGAAAAAAACTGTGTTACATAACAAAACCGAATTCACACAAACAGAAAATGACGAACACTAATCATTTTAGACTTTTACAGTTACAACAATTGCTCAAAATACCCTTCTGAGTACGCTGAAATACCTAATGAGTAACGTTTGCGAAAGTGTCATAGTACTGCACTCTCTGATCAGGTTCACCTTCATCTAATGCATGGGATGAAAACTTTCAACTTTGTTGTTTTAATAATACGACGTACGTGGTTCTGCTAATCCCAGTCTCACGTGCACATTGCTTTGTAGATTTTTGCAGTGAGTGCTCAAAACGTTCCAAAACCATTGCCGAGGATGCGGAACTTGTTGCTGTTCAAGGTCTCCCAGATTTGCCCTTGTGAACATCGCATACGATACCACGAGTCTCAAATTTGTCTCGAATGCGTGCAATTGTTACTGGCGTTTGCGGTTCTGTTCTGTACACACGTCTCCATTGCCTTTGAACTTGAACCTTCTCGGTTTTTCAATAGCACTTCAAAATTGCTTTCCGCTGTTCAAAGGATAATCTTGGCTCCATTTTATTGTAGCAACGCTAGTATAACGTAATGTGAGTCACATCTGTTTACAAAACATCTTACGATAATCTTGGCTTCATTTGTTCATTGTTAATTTACCTATCACGTAGCAACGCTATCATAATGTATGTGAGTCACATCTGTTTACAGAACATCGTCCTGTTATTTTTCGATCTAACTTTGAAATATATTAAATAGATATCTACTGTGAAAGAGTGCCTACATTTTTGGGCACCCTCGGTATTCGTGAGCAGACAGATATGATTTTAATGTACGTCAAACGGCAGGCACCAGAACCTCAACACGTTGACGATGGTAAGGGTATAAAAGCTGTCCAAAGAGTATTCTCCATGCCGTCATATAGTATGTACCACATGCTAGAACGAGTTATTCTTGATTAGGCGTAGGAGCGACTCTTGGCTTTACTCGATAAACTGCAGAAAATGTTTTACGATTCGGTTGCCTTTGGTCTGGGAACGCCCTCTTAAACAGCCGTTGTGAGGTGCCCGTCCTCAAAAGTTGTCAAATAAAGAAAAACGTTTGACAAGTAACAGACAAAATATGGAATAAAAGCCATTGAAAACCTTTTAAAAAAATTGATTATTAGGAACTTTATACACTCTCCAAATCCTTTAAATCTGGAACGAGTCTAGATCTGTCGAGGTGGGGGTTGCATGAATAACGTGGATTGTATATTTTGTTTACCTAAGGTCTATAAGCAGTATCGACTGTGGAGGCGAAGAAAACGACTGGGGTTTCTCATTCTCTAAAAGTATGTACGATACAAACGAAACGTTATTTTAAAGTTGCATTAGAAACTACACAAAAGACGCTGTTTGGGAATACAGTGAGAAACAGAACTACTCTTGTGCGATGTAAGGGATATCTTGAAAGTTACACAGCAAGGAGATGTAATGTAACCTCTTGCGGTAACTTAGAGATCAACAAAAGCAAGTGCTCCGTCTTCCCCTCACTGAAGTTGAGGCGTTAGAGCTAGTTGGGCTCCGCAGGGAGTGTGATCTACGTAAGCCCCCGGTAGGAGCTGACATTTACCTGGAAAGTCGATGCAGCAGACTGGAGTGCCCTCCAGCGGTAACTCGCCTTTCCCCCGCGACATAATACAATAATAGTGGAGCCTTTGGAACGTTGGCATTACTCCTTACACAATATTATATTTGCTCGAGTACTTTGACACGTATTAGCGGTGAAAGCGGCATTGTTTGGCCTTCCCCTGCGGACAGTCCTATGCCTGTGCTTTGTGCTTTGTTGCGAGCCGTCAAACGGTTAAGTTCAGCTTAGGTTCTTCCGGCTCGGTTCACTGCTGGGGATATCTCCTTTTGTATCCTTGTTGGCGATGGCGGCAACACAATGCTGCGGAGGGAGGGGCATCACAAAAACTTTCCCCCACTCCTCACTCCTGTTGGTTCGTCCGGCAAATGGCACCGCGCTTTCCGCCTTGTTTCCTATATATACATATATTCTCATATCACGCAAGTGGATGGCGCTGCGGAGGAAATTTCTCATATCGTGTGAAATAAGATATCCGTGTGGAAATTGCTCGTGATTACTGTGCTGCCTGGTAAAGGACTGTAGGATTATTAAGCGGATGAAAACATTACTTCTTGTTAAAAGCAAGAGGTCGAAATTACGAAACCTGAATAGCAGTGTTCCATACGAAAGATGGGTTAATTAAGTATTTAATGCTAATTCTTAATTGCTCTCTTTAGTTTCTCTAAAACAGCTATTCTGCTTTTGCAAAATTCACTTCACAGAGTAACATATCTACAAATCCTAGTTTGACACACCTTGTTTTACGATAAGGTACTATCAATCTGAAGGGAATCAATCTGTAATTACAGAATGCACAGATATCTGTATGCAAATAAGCAAGGTACGTTAAAATCCTTTTAAAACGTTCCCAAATACAGAGATATTGCTTGCAAAAATAAATAATTGCTTTTAAAATACGCTGCAAATAAAAAGTTATCAATCTAATCATATAAGAAACTACGGAAATTGTCCGTTCAAAAGATTTCTGCTACTTAGCAAACATGTGAAGGTGCACCGTAATGCATAAACCACATAGCGCCCTTCAATAATCTGATTCTTAACAAACATGAGTAACATTGATCTGTTAATTTCACATCAAAAACAGATTATTTGGAATAATTTTATCAAGATTGTTTGGGAACACTATTTTGGGCAGAAGTTGAGATATTAGAGAAACACATACTAAAAGGAATGTTGTTCCAATAATTACATAAATAATCTCATAGTATTCTGTAAACAGCGATATACAAAACATAAGTTAAGTAGACTCAAATGCCACTTATTTTTCTATGCATTAACTCACTTCTGGATCGAGATTGAAAACAAAGAAATGAAGGGAATATTGTGCTGGTGATTCGGTTCAAATATTACAATATACACACAAGCTCTCTCCCCCTTCTACCTCGTCCTCTTCCTATCCCACATGTTAAAATATAATCAAAAGATACACAATAACTCCTTCATAAAACACGTATATATCTGATAATATAGATCCTTCTTTATCACGAGTTACTTAATGCCATAATAATTATTCACAACACCATCGTTTTAGTATGCCAGCATTTTAACACCTTGTTCTCAACACTTGAAATGTATTAAACATGTTTCGTGATTTGAAAATTATTTTCAATAAAGTAGTTATTCAACAACCATAGTGTTAATTTATGAAACGTTTAATGTGTGATAAATTAACAACTGAATCTTCTTGAAATTATAACTCCGTGGTGAGGAAAGCATTTATATAAGTAGTTTTTCTTCCTGAATGCCAATGGTAACTCCAAAAGTGAACAAGAAACTATTTTAAATTTAATTCATATATTTAATGGAGGATTTATCCATTCAGCAGCTGAAACAGGATAGAGCATATTTTCCACATTATACATCTTAAAATGCTCTTTTCCATCCAAAAACATTTCAGAACATTCTTTGACACACTTTGAGAAATTTGTTAAAAAACATTTGTGAACTAATCCAAGTTGACCCTACTTTCAAACTAACTGTAGGTAATATATTACACTTTCCTTTCTCTGACAAGAAGATCTTAAGGGTCTATGCCACTTTTCACAGTGTGTTTTGTTTATTCAATCGTAAAATAGCGTTTGCCATTTTGCTTCGATTATTTATAATGCTCTACTTTGTAGATCCACTCCTTGTCAAAATGTTTCCATTTGTATTGATTCATATTTATATTCTCTTTTTATATTAATATTAGGTTTAGTGCTTATTGTTTTATACGTGTATTTATTTTTGGCATGTTTGTGGACACATCATGTAGATCTGAATATTTTTAGTTCCATAATGTTCGTCCAAATTTTTAATTCTATCCCTTATTTTTTCAAATCCTCTTTGTGCACGCTTTTATAGCTACTTCCATTTCGTCAATAGTATTCAAAAATTTAAATTGTATATATGAGGCATTTTAATTATTCCAAATCAGTTTAATTTTTAATACGATTTCATGAAGAATTACCCACAAATTTGAATAAATTTGTATCCTCATCCATAGTTTGTGATTTTCAAATAATATTTTAAATGCATCGGTGATTTTCTAGATTTTCCAGCTATTGTTCTATTTAAAAGCTTTCAGTTTATTGCTGACAATGTTTAGAACACCTAAATACAATGCTGAAAAATTGTCTTTAAGATCACAATTTGAAAACATTCTTTGCAGAGGACAGAATAGTCTCATTCTTTTAGCATATTCTTTAGCATACTTCTACACTATCTTTATTTTGAATATTCAGTGAGACAATAAAATAAAATGTTAGTGACATTGTTGTATTCTTTCAGTAAGAAAAATGTTCTGAAAGTTCACAACTGCACCAAAAGAAAAAAAGTATTTACTTAATATGTTATACCTTTTAACTGATACAAAATTTGTGTGTTGCGCATCTAACACTAATATTTCTTACAAATAACCGCTAGACTAAGGTGGACTATTTTTATGTAATTATAATAAATTGGTGTTCTGCGGCAACTCATTCTATGAACATTCTTATGTACAGATTGATTCATTTAGAACTAACATATACCGCCACGGGTGGCCGAGGTCGTTAAGGCACGGACTCGTGAGCGGGAGGTCTGCGGTTCGAATCCCGCCAGGACCGTCCTCCCTGACTGGGGTTTTTTCCAGGTTTTCCTCAGTCTTCATAACTGGCAAATGCCGGGGAGGTACCTAAACTTAGGCCTGGAACGCTTCCTTCCTTAAAAAAAAAAATAAAAAAAAAATATCCTTTCCCAATTTATCATTTCATCTCATGTATCATCAGTGTCCACCGCCTGTGGTGCCTCAGTAGTGAAAACGGGCGTTAAACACTACTCAAAAAAAAAAAAAAAAAAAAAAAAAAGAACTAACATATTTTTTCTTTATTTATTTCAAAACGAATTATTTTAGCCAGAATTTGTTATCTATATCTTAAATCTAGAACTTCTTTAGAAAATTATTAACCTCAATGGAAAATGTTAAAAATGTACGCTCTTGTACATAAGGCAACAACACGGCGTTCATTGTGTCAAATCCTGCCATATTGTCCATCGCATGGTTCACAAATGGAGTATAGTTCCGTTTATGCGGCTATTGGGCCACCCAAAATCCACATGTCATTCATGAAGCACCTAAATACCTAGTCAAAGTCGGGGTTTGATTCGCAATATCCTCACAGAGAATAGTGGAACCAATTATTTTTTATTATTTTTGACCAAATTGTGGACATTGCAGAGCACCGCCGGATTTTCGTGTACTTTGTTGAGCAACTGAAGGATGTGAGCTCAGTCATGGATATTTTCAGCAAGATGGCACTACATGCTATATACCAAACCAATCCATTACGTTAATTGATAGTTTCTTTGACGACTGTATGATTTTCAAGAAATCTCCTGATTTGACAACTTCTACCTATGGGTTTACTTAAAAGACAGAGTTTATCCACACACCCCCAGACATTGGATTATCTGAAGCACATAATTACATGGGAGATTAACTAGTACTGACAACACAGTTCTCCAACGAGCGTCCAGCAACATGGAAGGACTTGTTGAGTTATGCCTTATGTAGGAAGGACGATGTTTTCAATATTTTCTATAGATGTTAATAACCTCACAAAAATACTCTACATTTGAGGTTTTATAAGTTGTGGCTAGCAATTGTGTAGTTCTATACAAATCAAATAACAATGTGAAGCCTTGACCCATGTAGGGCTGAGCTTTACCGCGACTACCGCTGCGTCTTCTACCTCTATTACATGATTTCATTGGTAGAGTGCAGTATTGCAGAGGGCATGTGATCAGCACACCACATCTCGCTGATCGCTATACCACGGCTTACCAGATCGGAGATCGCCACCTCTCCATCCCAATTGTCCTCACGAGGCTGGGTGAACCCCATTCCAGACCTCCCTTTCTTATAAAAATTCCTGAGTAGGTGCCGGGAGTCGAACGCGGGCCTCCAGGGCAGCAGTCAGCAACGCTAACCACTAGACAAAGAAGGTGGTCTCTATACAAATCACTCTGTATAATAATATTTTATATCAATTTAGTTAGCAATACCTTTCGTTATGAATAGTTTTCATGTCTCTTACAATCGATTTAAACGCGCAGTGAACGTAATAAGACACTGAAATTTTTTTTCATCAGAATGTTCGTTGAATTGCATTTGGTCATTTATCTATAGTAAGACTAACGTTTAATGTACGATACGAATTATATTTATATTTGAAGTGTATACATAAACCTTGGACTCCTCTGTGTCTGGATCCTTAAACACTGAAAACAGATATTTTAATTCAACTGCTGGAGATAGAGAGAACATCCTTTACTACCATTTAATATTATCTACCATGCTTCCTGAACCCTGGGCAGCTGGACACTGAAGGTACGCGGACACAAATTTGTAGGTTTCTAATTCAATTACGCAGAAATCTTGTAGTCATTACTAATGGAAGTTGAAGTAGGATTTAGCTATTCAGTACGCGGGAGCCTTGTTCACAATGCTGTGTGATTTGGACAGACTCACAACCCGCCTTCTCTACAAACAAACAAGTCATTAGCGTGGACGAGAGGACCTGGCAACACCGCTTTAGTGGTGCAGAACAGGAAAGCTTGTTCATTTATTAACTCTCGACACAAGAAGAACCCTCCTGAGCGTGACGGAGCGGCGCAAGAGGACGTGGGCAAATTAATTTTAAAACACAGCGATCAGGAATAGTCGGAAGATATTGCACACGTTGGTAAATGTGAAGAGCATCTGTATTCTGAAATATGTCCTCTAGATTTGAGTTTGATTCTCTGTGGTACCATAATTACTTAAGCGTATAGCTGGTAGTAGACTAAAATATATATCCGTTACATTAAGCAATCAGCTTTACTACAATCTCTCTGTTACCTATTTATACAGAGTGATCATATTCCGGCGTTTAAGGTCCCATTGCATGTTCACCTACTGTAGCTGGCGATGAAGGCATCTCAATCGTGGAATTAAACAATTGCATTTCATAATATTCATTATATACGTAAATATTACTCAACTAACAATTAAATGCTGACATTGTCGACGCTCATTTTTCAAGCTACATATTTTACACTCTGTATAACCCAAGACTGCTCATTTTCTGCACACAATTTATCAGAACGAGTATTTAGTTTACAGGAATTGTTAGTTTATAAAAGCATATGCAACTGAAAATCGAAAGTTTGCTATTGTTTCAATATGTAATCCAGGGTAAAACAAAATGTATCTCTGGAAAACAGTATAGCAATACATAGCAACAACTATGCTGGAATCGTTTTTCCATTTTAGAACTTTTGCCATATATAGCTGGTCCATTCAGTTACCAAGTTCAGGCCATAGAACATAGCAAGATTGCAACAAATATTTCTGAAGCAACTCATTTCGTGCTTTGTCAATGTCTAGTGCTGTCGACTACCTATCGGCCAGTTCCAGATGCTTTCTATGGGTCTACCCCAATAAACCATTGGGATACGCAGAATGCTTTCCGAGTTGAAATTACAACCATTCTGCACCATATAATATTACAGTTATTTGAGAATTGTTATTTCTTAATTTATTCCAATTTTTGGTTTTCATACAGTTATTTTCTGCTTAATATTTTATATTCTTTTTAGATAAAAGGTTATGCTTACATCTATGGATGTATTTTTTAAAATATTTAGTGAAACTTTCAAGATTTTTGCCGAATAATTGCAACGTATTTATGTTACAATATATTAAAAACAGTATTTAAGGAAAGTAGGTCTAAATTAAACTCCATTTCACTGCCTATGGTAGTTTCAATCAAAACTTTGTTTAAATTATATATTTCGTTAAACATCTACACATTAATAATTAAACCAAAATTTCGGAGCAGTCTTGGCTTGAACATTCATTGTTTGTATTAAAATAGCAATATGATATAGATCAGCGGTGACACGCCGAATCAAATCCGAGCTATACTAGGCCCGCACAGCACAGCAGCGAAGGATTGTATTACATTATCGATTATGATGATGTTATGTCCTGATGACCCTTTTAAGCGCTGTCTACCATTTAGAAATGAAGCAACGTGGAGTTACAATCCTCTTAGTTTCATGCGGCACTTGGCACTTAACTCCATATGAAGGGTGTATGTTAAAATAATTAAATAATTTAATCTAAATTCAGTAGTGTTCACACTTTGGTGATTTCAAGTATGAAATGTACAATGTACAATAGTTTGCAAGATGCCAAGAAATAAGATATTTTGTGAATAATACTGTTTAAGACTGTAGTTCCAAATTACCCCCTCAAAAGGTAAGTTTTACTCGTTTTAATACAATACTAGCTAAGATAAATACAGTACTTTCAAATGGACATTTGTCTGCTAGAGCAAGGGTAGCAATAGCGGAGAAGTACTTACTGCTAAACGACAACTGTGACCACCAATGCCCCTGCCTAAAGCAATTGGAGCGGGTTGTCTTTGTGCCGCCGGAAGTGCGTCGTGAAACGCAGAGATTTTTACTTTATTTCTTTATTAATACTGTTATATTGCCAAAATGTCAGTACAGAATTTTCATGTACGATTTCTATGTAAAAATTCTTGCAGAAAAGTGAGACGGCAATTTCCCCTGTGTCCCTGCACCTCAACATGTACTGTTCGATCTTTTCTCGATAAAAACCAAAAATAAGCACCATATTAGCACTTGAAATTGGAGAAAAATTAAAATCAAGTTCTCTGGGAAAAACTTACAGAGGAAACAGAAAATTTGCAAATCTCGGTTTGCAATATCTGCTATGAAATCTTTGAAATTAAAACAGTGTAACGTGACTGTTGTTTAGGAGTTGAAATAACGTAATAATGTAAGTAGGGTGAATTTTTGCTACTGAGTTGTAAAATATTAAATGTTGAGTTAAAATTAATTCTCTTTCAGGTAATGGTGAAAAAAAAGATCGTGTAATATATATTTTTACTGTACATGTCATAAATCCAGATCATTATATTCGTAACATTTTCAAATTTTAAGTGTTGTGTCCCAGTTTAATGAATAATAATAATAATAATAATAATAATAATAATAATAATAATAAATGTGTGTTAGAGATTTTTCTTAAAATTTAAATACTTTGGAATAACCCTATATCCTGTATGCAGCGTATATTAGAAAATTTGGACCCGATTTCATAAAACTCTAGATAGCTACACCATAACTATCTGTCCCATACATTTTATCGAACATACACCTTACATTCGTTTTCCAGAGAAAATGTAACTTTCCAATAACTATCTGTTTGATAGTGAAATTCAGAACTGTTCAACAGATGGCGAGTTACGTTTATAACCTGCTGTTTCGTTGCTGCCATCAGTAGTCGTGCTTTATTGCGTATTGCTGTGAAAAAAATGGAACATCAAAGTCATAATATAAGGCGCCTATTCCGCAAAAGTAGGGTCTAGTACATTGTAAATGTATCAATATAAGTTATTTTAAAGTATGGAGTTGTAACGCTTTGTTCCACGAAGTTGCTCACTTTGAATTATGTTGTATCAACTCCTTGGTAATAAACTTTATGTTTTAATATACGGCACGAACTATTATTAATATTCCTGCTATCTTTTTGTCAGGAGTATTGGTCATTTAAATCTTTACTATGTTTTTGTCAATATTCATTCCACATTGAGATAAAGTTCGCAGAGTTTCATGCATACGGCTTTGTCATCGATTTCAGTCGAGAGATGACAGATGAATCACTTCCCTAATGCGCTGGAATACATTTTATTTTATCAGTTTTTTTGTTCTTTATTTACATACATGCATTTATATATTTTGGAAATCATATTTTCATTAAAAACAAAAAATAATAGGTTACACCTATTATTCTTGCCAAGACCGTCTTCCCTTATTTAGGTATTTTGCAGATTTTCCTCGTTCCCATAAAGGCAAATGCCGGGTAAGTATCCCAAATTTATCTGGACCTTTCCTTAATTTAAAAAAATAGAACTTCCTAATTTATCATTTCATTTCATGTATCATCATGTTCAGCAATAAAGGGCAATAAACACTTATTCAAAATTCAATTAATTCCATTAACGGACCGATGGCAAATTGAACACTAAACGTAATAACTTTTATGAATTTAAAAAATTTATCAATTGCAGTGTCATTGAAAATGAAAGAACCGATGGAGCTAATATATAAACACTAAGCTGAAGATTCAAAACTGGAATTTCAATTATTTTCCGGTCCTCTCTCAGATATTGTAACATCAATATAACATCAATAGCACTGTTCTCCAAGTACATTTATTCCATTTTTCTTCGATAAAATTGTTCGGACTGCAACTCTACACATTTAAAATACTCTCCGCTATCTTACAGGCAAACATATCAAAGAGATATCTGTAGATTTTTATCACATAAGTTTTCGAAAGGATATCTGTTTGATATTCTCTAAGTTTCAGAAACGCTTAACGGACAGATAAAGTTATGGAATATATATCTTACATTTCGGAAACTTTTATCTATTCGATAGCCTATCGAACAGATATCTGTCGATCCAGAGACAAGACCTTATTTTATTTAAATTGCATATACCGAGTTTCCTTTAAAACTGTTTAAATTTTGGTCGCTAGAGGAATTTTAAATTTTGCTTTAACCCCACTCTTTAAACTTCGTGTTTCCGGTATACTCCCTCTCCTAACGGTCGGATTTCCCAGATTTTCAGATAATATTTGCATTAGTTCATTTTAATGGCATATACCGAGTTTCCTGGAAAAAAACTGCCGCTAGTGATTTTTACAATATCTTTTAAATTTTCGCTTTAGGTTAACGGCCCCCCCCCCCCATGGCCCAATTTTGCTGGTTAACGAACTCGACGAATTGTTTAATTGCTAGTTATGTGCAGAGTTTCGTTGAGAAAAAACAAAAATTGTGACCGCTAGAGCGTTAAAGGACACACATTATATATACATTATATTACAAAAACATATTGACACATGTGTCAATAAAGGATTTACATGAACATATTTTTATTGAGCTTGTTTCTTATGTAGATGTTATAAAGGGATGAATTAATGTAGAGTTAGTAATAACAATATTTAATATATCTATACTACTGAACACAGCGGTTTAAATGACCATATTGATAGTTCTAAGAGTGTAACTGAAGCTATAGGTTCTAGTATTTCACGATAACCAAGCGTTTATATTTTGTCCTTCTTAAATATTTTGCATTCAGCATCCGTTCGGCTGCTTCTAGTGCTTTAAATGTAATAGCAATGTAAGCAATTTTCTGTATCAACACGGAAGTTAGTACTACAATTTGTTACACCCGGTACATCGGCCGTGAAAGACATTAAAAATTCCCTTCCTTCATTGAAACTCTGAAAAACACCGCGTCTTTAATGAGAACGACACAACGAATTATGTCAACCATGGATTAAAAATCACGCCCAGACTGAAAGCAAATTAATGACTGGGGTGAACGTGGCTCTAATATATGGCTGGGTGAGAAAACCAAGTTCAGCACCCCATTTCTTTCTTGCATGTCTCTCGTGCATGCCTAATTGCTGCTATAAGCAACCAATCAGAGTGCCGGCAAAGCTGCAGTCAGATATTATCGTAAATGTCCGGCGACAGAGCTGGATTCTCGCGTGACAACAATGTACGTGTGGGTGGGAGAGGGCTGCTTAACGACGACCTAGCTGCATGCGCCGGCACAGAGCACAAACAAGGCATGGGCCATGACTTTAGCATGATACACATATTTACATGGCTGAATGTTTGCGATGGTGCAACGAGCTGCAAAGGTTGTTATGGTCTACCGTACTCAAGTGGTAAGAGCAGAAAACATCAACAATGATCTCGCACAAACACTGCGAGGAACTTTAAAACGTTAATACCTTTAAGCGAAAATGTGATATAATGTTAACAGTTAAGAAAGATAAACATATATTTTATGGCATATCAGTTCATTTCATTAGACTTGGGGGGGGGGGAAGAATAATTAGAGATCATATGAATCTAACTTGCTGTGAAATATTAATAGATATGCCTTTCAGTAAAATTCAATCATAATAAAACATAATATAACTCCATAACTAACTATAAATTAACAGCTTACTGTTCAATGCAATTATCACATGTAATATCATAAGAGGGCATGATATATTACCAATAAATTCACGAAATTCTCTAAATAGCTTACAAAATGGTAATAATTGTATATTTGTACTTAACCTTTTCAAGCAATCTTGCGACAGAAGACTGCCGATTGACAGTAATGCCAATACAGAAGAGCAAAATATGGGATTAGAACTTTTTCATGAATAGAGTAACAATAAATGTGATATATACAGGGTTATTCTAAATGATTGTCAGAGTTACGAAAATTCATCTCTCACAGGGCAATTGACCTAAGAATATGAATCTTATTTTATTGTGCAGTGTAACTCATAAAGGTTTTTACATACATTACAAATGCTCGATATGTGCGCCTTATGTAACTCTACTCACATCCACTCGACAGTCCATCTCTTCCCACACACGAGTCAACATGGCAACGGTGATGGTTTCGAAGGTGGCTCGGATGCGCTGCTTCAGTTCCTGAACATCCACCGGTAGAGAGGAACAAATACCTGAACTTTAACATATCCCCACAGGAAGAAATCGCATGGTGAACGTGGTGGAAAGGGTAAGAGTGTCAGATCACCTTCCGTTCCGCGTCCCATTCATCGTTGTGGAAGTTCTTGGTTTAAAAATGCTCTGACCTCCCTGTGGAAGTGAGGTGGTGCACCATCCTGTTGCAGCACGTAATCGTCTCTGTCATCACTTAACTGGAGTAGCAGTATGTCCAGGTAAGTCAGCCCTGTCACTGTCTGTACATTGAAGAAGAACGGGCCGTAGACCTTCGTGTTTGAAACGTCACAGAACACATTCACCTTAGGGGAGTCTCGTACATGTTCCACATAGCAATGGGGGTTCGTTGTACCCCAAATGCGAATGTTTTGCTTGTTCACCTTTCCATTCATATGAAAAGTAGATTCGTTACTGAAAACTAATCTGTCAAGAAAACCATCATCATCTTCAAAACGTTCCTGCAGTGCCATGCAAAAGTTGAAACGTAGGACTTTGTCATTAGCTTTTAGAGCTTGACGCAATTGTAGGCGATATACTTTACCTTTAGGCGCCTTCGTAACACACGCCATACTGTGGTTTGAGGAACATGCAGTTCCCTTGTACAGCTCGTAGTTGATTTCTTAGGACTACGGAGATAAATGTCCCTAATCCGATTCACATCCGTTTCTGACACAGCTGGACGCCCACTGCTTTTCCCTTTGCACAAACAACCTGGATCCACAAATTGTGCGTACAATCTGCGAATAGAGTTGTCGGAAGGAGAATCATTTCCGTATTTTGTCCGAAAATGGCGCTGGACTATGGTAACGGATAGGTGTTGATGATATTCAAGAGTACAAAAAGCTTTCTCCTTGCCACTAACCGCCATTTTGTTAAACATTGCTGTTACTGCCATCTGGTGGTAACTGATGCCACTACAGTTAAGTCAAAACAAAGCTTTGACAGTTTGTCTAACCGTTACTGCAAAAAAAAGGGGGGGATATGGTTTCCACGTTTTCTAAAAAAATCCACGAACACCCACAATCATGGAATAATCCTGTATTTGAAATTCGCGCACAGAATATCAACACTGGTACAAATGGGCAAAAGTCGACTATTACAATCGCTATCGTTCGATTTTCTAATACCAACTGAGAGAGAGAGAGAGAGAGAGATAACGTACAGTGTCTATTTTTCTTTGTATTTTGTGGTTTGGAATTCTTAACGATAAGATCAATTTGCACATTTGACGCACCACCAAAACGCCTTGAAGAACCCTCCATTTTCCGTAATGACTGTCGATTGTTCATGCTTTTGTTGCTATCAATAGCTCCCCACCACCTCTGGTGCGTGTTGAGGAATTATATAGTGGAGGTATAGAGTTGGCTACACTGACCACAAGACAAATGCACGTTGCAAGGTATAACGGGGTTGATAATTTTTTTCGATAATTTTACTTAGTATCCGGCTGTAATTGGTCAAAATTCAAAATGTTGTTTCATTTCATTGGTCGATTTTATATGACGTCACATGAGTAAAATAGTCATTAAATTATGTAATTTAATGTAATCGCTTAAATATATTTATTAGAGCAGATTGGTAAGCATATTGAAAATTAATATGCTCTAAACACTTTAAATAAGGTAGTTTTGACGAAACTTTCACTTTGTTGTACAAGTTGTCCTGCATGTCTGCTATGAATGTTTATCATATTCAATTCGACACCCTCGCGCTGATACCTAGACAGGTATTCTAGGTACAAACTTTCTAGAATTAGGTCTATTTAACAATAAGCTAAACTTTATAAATCATTTGGAAATCGAAACTTTATTTTAATTTAGCGTTCCCATAAAATTTAATTATAAAATTTAAAACTTGAAATTAATTATCAATGCTAAATATTTTACAAGTTCAAAGACAAAAATTTAAAATATCCATGGTATCACTTTGATTTGAAGCAAAAATGTTAAAACACACACACGTTTCTATTAAAGTTAAAACAAGAAACGTACAGTCACTAGGTCGGACTAACGGTGAGGGTTTCGTCCTACCAATTTGGAAGAAGGGGTAACCTCCTTGTTACCGAATCGATCGACGACAGCAGGAGAACCAACCATGTTAAAAAGATTAAGTCACACGAATAATCCTTTGCTTCTTCCAAACAATAGGAAAAAAAAAACAGGCAACAAAACCTTTCAGCATGAACAGGGGAAATGAGGATGGAAAGAAAGGAACGCGTGCAAGAATGTGAAGCCGTAACAATGAGATGACGTCCCTAATTAACATATTATAAAGTATTAACATAAAGATATAATAATTATTATTATGGTTAGTGTGTACAATTTATGTATATACATGTTAGTTAAGTTATTCATGCATTGTGTATATTTGTATGTTTTTTGGGTAACAGAAGAGAAAGTCTGGTGACAGACCTTTTAGAATAGATGCCAGATAATATACAGAGGGTGAATATGTTTTGTGTAATAGACAAAGAACAGATGACCAGGAGTCGTCTTTGTATAAGAAAGGGTCGCTTCTCTAGAGTTTCTGTTAACATTCATTTTTAGTTAGCCTAAAGAAGGGAACAGTAGGAGACCTTTGAAGAATGGAAAGTGACAAAAGCCAGATTTCTATATTTGTGTGAACCATAAGGGAGAAATGGAAATCAGGTTAATATGAAGGCCTAGGGGAGGCCCGAAGCTACGGGGCAGTAAGTGTAGAGCCGTCAAGGTGGAGAGAAAGTCACTTTGAACTAACTACCTGCAAAGAAGGAGAATGTTACGATAGACAATTAGTATGGTGAGAAGTAGCAATAAATAAATGCTGTCCCATAGAACTTAGAAAGGCGATCCTTTGCATAGAACCAGTGGCAGAAGGAAATAAACAGCAGCATCATCAGTCTTGAACTTTGCTTACATATTTCCCAATTCCCGACTATTTCCACCCTTGACCTGAAAAGGTAACAAAATATCCAGCTGTACACAAATATAAGAAGCTAGCTGTGGCACCGAGACGACGCGTCGAGACAGCGGCGGGAGAGAAGAGCTTCATTTGATTCTACAGATACTATTAAATCATAATTAATTAAAACCATCATCCATTGTCTACCCTTCCTCCCCCCATTAAAACCGTCGCAAATGGCTGAGCTGTAAGAATGAAATCACTGCAGGTGCAAATATGAATGCTATCAGCTTTTACTAATTAAACTAACGTACATACCAAATTATTATTTTTGTAAAAATACGATCTTTAAATCTGGAAATATTGACAGCAAGGCCTAATGTTGTTCCGAATATACAGCATGTACAATGTGGCATATTGTTTTAATACATTGATAACTTTATTAATGCTATGAAAAGCAGAGGCGGAAGCTTGGAGCGTACTGATGGATATTTATTGTAGTTATACACTACTATAGTAAAAACCATATATTTTAGAGCATTTCAATGAAACAAATATTGATATACAAGGGTAGGTCCATAAGTTTCCGGCATAATCATTTTCTAGGTATGATATAGACAAAACTATAACACTTCTTTTTGCGCTAGTTAAAAAGGGATATTCTGTGTCTCAGGTAATTGTTTTCCCAAAGTCCTTTCAAAAGAAACGAGTTCGTGTAGAAACAACAGGCTACACTCATCCCTGGTCGAACTGTTTAAAATTCCATTGGGACAAACTTCAATACGACACATTTCATAGTTTAACGAGCAGTCTGGTATTGTAACCTGTACTTTCACATAAATACATAATACTAAAGATTTAGTACAGGTGCTATCTAAATGAATACAATGCAAATTACATACATGTATCAGATCATATTTACATTAATTATTTTCATCGATTATAACCGTATTAATTTTAAATAAAAACGTGGCCTTTATTTTTGGCTACAATTCATTCAGTATAATGGAGGTGCAGATGGGATTCTAGTACGCGCATTTATAATAGATTATGCTACTGTCCTATGCCCCCCCCCCTTAATTCATTGCTGGCAAGTGAGTGCGTTAGAATTCACTTATATTCAATACAGAAAGAAAGAAAGCTTCATTATTTCTAAAACTAGCGTTACCAGTCTTTTAGCTTAGATAGCGTACAATGAATTCAGAGCTCTAGAGAAAGATAGAGCAGGATATTCCTGGACTGGTTAATAATTTGTTGATCCTGGAATGTCCTGCAGTAATTAAAGTGGACATTTTCATTTTAGCTCTGCAAACACATCAGGGCAGCTGTTGTTTAGCACAAGCGAGCTTCACTCCGCTAAACGTAAGCCAGGGCGTCTCTGTCTATCGCGCATTAAAAGAAAATGTTCTGAAAAGGGGGTTACACCCTCTGGACTGAGTGCGGTTCCATGTTTAGTGAACTTTGCGTGGATATAATTTACTGGAGTGGACTCC
Organism: Metallyticus violacea; assembly: GCA_030762175.1. Taxonomy (NCBI): domain Eukaryota; kingdom Metazoa; phylum Arthropoda; class Insecta; order Mantodea; family Metallyticidae; genus Metallyticus; species Metallyticus violacea. The sequence continues at coordinate 72,640,463 of CM060831.1, forward strand.
CCTCAAGCCCCTCACCTTCTCAAATCACGGTTTATCGCTCTTTGCCCTCCCTCACTTTTCTTTGCCACCCCCTCCCTTTTGCCAGACAGTTCGGCACGCTCCCATTGTGCTGCCTGCAGTAGTTAATGTTTCGTAGAGGGGTAGCAAAGTTCCTAAAACACAAATGTCAATAATCGCAGTTATCTCTGAGGTTTGTGTTTGTGTACCATGCTTTGCTCGTAAATCTGAGGCAGTCGGTTGGGTTTGATTCCGTGCCACGATAAGTAAGGCCTGCGCGCGGGGGCAGCGTGCATAATTCATTAAATCGTACGTTGGTAGCACTGGTACATCGAGCTATGACCGCCAACACACATACGTACAGGTTTAAACGTTTTCATCCCTGTCTCATATCGATCGCGGGAAGCAAATGGCTGTCGTGGATTGTTGTGATGACGTTTTTATGCTGCAATTTCCTCCCCCTTCATCTCTAATGTCACATAGTTACCATGGCAACCAAAAACATCATGCGGTAATTAGCGTGTGGGGCGTACTTCCAAATGCATTGAAGAAACATTGGCATGCATGCCTGCGCTGTAAAACTGTTTATAATTTATGTTTTGTAAAGAGCAGAACAATAGCAGGGAAAGCGTCCCTACTGACAGAAGGCATCGCGGTTTAACTTTGCAGAATTTCCGTTTAGCCTCGCAACAGTCACGAAGGAGTTAAGAAAACGTGCTCCGGATTAGAATAGGACACGCCAAGCTGACATCTTATCTGCTAAACAGATTCTCCGCCTATCAAGAGTTAGTTTTCTGTTACAAACACGCTATACTAGAACGAAAAGATTTAAGTTGGTTCAATAGTCGCTGTATCAAGTACCGACATTACCTCTCTAGGTATTAACTATTAACACAATGAAAACCCCACATTTTCTTTGATAATTTGTGTTATGTTCACAAACATTACCTATTTAAGAGTTATAATACAATATTTGATAGCTGTCGTCTATAACGGTCTACAAACTGAAGATTTGAAGTTTTCTAGGCGCTGATTCTGGATAGTGACTTAATGGGATATCAGCCGAGTAATTGCCCTGTTAAACTCCAAGCTTCCACCCATCTTTGCTCTGTGGCCTTCCGCGGTGCAATTGTCTAAGGTACAAGGTATTTATTGAAAGAAAATGCCCCATGCCCGGGCTTACAGATCCAGTTAATATTTTTGTTTTGTTTTCCCCTGAAGTGTTTTGCCTATGGTTCGTTAGCTGGTTCTAGGTGATTAGAAAGAGAATTGAACATATTAACCATACAACAATACACAAACTTATTTAAGAGGCTCATCATATATCAAACTATCAAATGACTGCCCGCCTTTATTCTCCACACATTGGCATTTTAGGAAAGTATTATTTACAATTTCCTGACGAATATTATCTTTGAGTTCTTGTATGGGTGCAGGTTCGTCTTGTACACGACACTTTTTTAATTTACCCCAGAGATAACAATTGCAGGCTGTTAAATCGGGGGGCCCGAGGAGGCTACAAATCCCTGCCAAAAACTCCGTTTCGTGGAAATACATCGTGAATTGCTCTCATGGAATTATTTGTAGTGTGAGCAATAGCAGAGTCCTGTTGAAAAAATGCATGATCAAGTTCCCTGTTGATTAATTCTCTGAATAAAAGGGTTAGTATATTATTCACGCAAGTAACAGAATCAAGTGTATGCTAATAAAAAGTATCTCATCCCTGCGTTAACACACATGAATTGTACATAAACTTGTAAACACACGAGGCATAAAACACTTTGTGTATATATTTCGAATTAGGAAATGAACACCAAACCCGAGAATAATTGCGTTACGACTGCGATAGTCAGCGATCAGAGGCAAGCAGAGGACTGGGGGGCTCGCTCATAAGAAAAAACCCTGCCGAGGGGGAAAGCATCACTGATCGCACTTCAAACTTTCCTGTGTGAAGTTAGTCAATTAATTTAACAAAATCCTTTGAAGGCATTACTTCCGTCCTCGAAAATAGTTTTGCATTGTTATTTCTGTTTTGTTCTTGATTGCATTAACTATTTTGGCTAGTTGTATTTTTCTTGCTATATCACTTTGGGGGAAAAATTAGGTTATGAAATGTTAGGCAAGTCCGTGTAGGGTATTTATTCTCATGGCTTGTGGTTGTAGGTTTTAACTGATAGCATTTTGGAAGTTTTTATTAAAACTGGTACTTTCTAAAAGAAACTCATTTTATTCACTACATACTACAATAGCTTTAACATTTTGCGATAAAACCTAAAAGTTTAAAACGTTACATCTGAACAAGTTTGACAATCCCTGCTCTTGTTTTTTCTCTAACCAATGAATAAACACTCATAAATTTAGTACCAGTTCATTTTGAAAAAAAAAAAAAAGATATATATATATATATAGTTAAGCTTCATACTGTAGGCACAGCCGAGGAAAATTATATTGATTATTTATATTTGGCCATAATAAATGAATATTCACCAATATTTATTAACAATGGAACATTGTCTATCACTACTTATCAGAATCAGAACTTATTAGCAGAAATGTTAACATGATGTTTGCAATGCCATACTAATGGTTTAAAGAGCCATTTAAACTGGCCTGGTTGGAATCCCGCTAACGACTACTTAGTGCATAACGTCAAGAAAGCTTCAATTATTATATTAGTTCTAACTAGGTAAAATTGGTTCAAACTAGCAGTTTTGATTTAAAATAGCTTTTACTAGTTGAAACCTGTTTTAGGCGGATTTTAATATATATAAATTAAAGCGTGGGCAATGTAAAAATAATGATGCTTTCTTGTGTTGTGTACATTGTGAAATGTATACATTCAAGCAGACATAAGATAAAGTGCAACATTTGCTGATAACGTCTCTAAATTTTAGAGTAAATGATAACGCATATGAATTTCCTAATAATCGGAAAAATTTTGGGTTTTACCTTACGTTTATTGAAGGGAATTCTCCAAAAATCCGTCTGAAATTCCAATGAAACATCTCGTAAACAATTTGACCTACAATGATATAAAACCCAGTTAATATTATAATATCTTCTAGTTTTATTTTCTTTAAGTCAACAGACTTTTTAAATGTTAGCTTTATCCTAGAAATACATTTTGTAATAACTGTTGGTATCAATGTATAGGCTTCAATTCGGTGAAAAGAGAGCATCAAAAGTAACTTTTGTTTCAGAAATATTCTGTGGTTATTCACTCTATATAGAAAAAATATTAAATGTTTAAGCCTGGAATAAATTATTTCAAATTTAATTGTAGTGAATACAGTGTTGAAAATTAAATACTTTTAAACAGCAAATCATCCCGCGGCTGGCATTAAAATGACAGGAAATGTTCTAGAAAATCCTGAATGTGACGGGAAAGATAGGCATAGATAGGCTAAATTTGATCAAACCGATCTGGCAATTGCAACTAGTGTTAACTTAACATGTATATGTATAGAAATGAATAAGAATTAAAAAACAAGAAACGCAGCGGAATAACTACCTGTAGGTAAAAATACACGTGCTATATGACGAAGAAACAATGAATAACCACCATTATGTTAATTAAGTACTGAAACATTCACTTGTGTTTTTCCGAATTATCTTTAATCGAATTAATCAAACACCATATTCGTTTTAATTTTCATTCATACGGCTTTAATGCTTCATGTGCTTACTCTTCTCCATTGTTAATTTTCTATGACAGTTGTAATTTACTTCAAGCCTTAGAGTGTTACAGTTTCCTGAGCGTTCTTTCGTTCTCTCCAAAAGAACTTTAACTATGGAAACTGAGTTAATGCTCCACATGTAAGCAAGGAGAGTCTACAGCTGACATCGTTGCTTCGCCTTGACCTTTGCTGTATGGGATGAGCTGCGCATGCGTAGCACGAGTCCCACATCTCTTAAAGAACCGCTGTCATCAACGCAGCTCCCAGAAGCCGCAACAGGGCGAAATATTATCCAGGCGACTTGAAACATCCCTGGTGTCTTTAATTCAAACCCGTTGCACCATCCTTCGCTAGACTCTGAGCTCTTTGAAACTCGAGGCGGTCCCGACCCCACCACCCTCCCCCTTCCCACTTCTCTTCCTTTGCCAGTTCAGAGAGAGCATAAGGTTTCCTGGTACTTCAGCTCTTTTGCCGTGCTGACTACGGGCAATATCTTTCTTCGGCTTTAATATGATACCACGTGGGAAAAATCCATCTTCACACTAATGAGAAATGCTTTACATCTAGGTAATTTTTTCCCCTCTACAGGTTTGAGTTGCTTGGATGACCCTTAAATCTAACATTACAACCATCCTAAATGAGCTCGTATGCTGGGCTCTTAAACAGACAGGCTTAACAATGTTCAGCACTATGTTAAAGTTGACGGCATTTCTTACGTGCGTTATGAAATCACAATATCATAGAATAACAAATATCTTTCTCACAAAATAATCCACAGCACTTAAACATAGGATTGTGAAGGGAAAAAAATTATTAAACATGTACTAATTCATTGTATTCTTTGTTTACAGATTGTTTATGTTTAATGATCCATCTTTGGCTAATAGTTTTGAAGAACGTTGTCATTTACGAGCACCACCAAAGAAAACACTATTGAAAGGGTTAAAAATGTAGGAACAACTGGTTCAGTGGACGAATTATAATGCAGGACGTTCGCGAAGCACCAGAACAAACGTTAAAGTTGGTCCGGTGATGGACAAAGGCCTCCAATCTCCAAAGAAAAGCATACGGTATATGTCAAAGCAATTATCTACAGAAAGAACGAGTTTCACTCCTACAGCTTTAGGTGGTTCATTTTTGAGACCTTAGGATTTCCGTACACCTTTACAATATCGTGGACGTGTGCTGGCAAATCTTTATGAAAACCAACGTTACATTGACAATTAGAAGTGATCTAACACCACTCAGCAGAATGTAAATAAAGAAAACAAGCTTTTCCTTGACTGGGAAAAGTCAGATGACTACGCGCAAAAGAAAAACCACGTGGGTAGCAGTTTCACGCTATAGCATTATTGATCCCTAGTTTATACAGGATGACCATGGTAACACAATAAATGTAAACGCTATGGTAAAAAGGGAGCAAGTCATAAGAGTGGTTTCAAGCAGAACTAGAGACATTAAAGATTTTAACTTTATGGATTTTAACATGTAAGTGTATTAACCTGAAACGTACATTATACTCAGAAACTTAATTATTCTTTCCATATGTACACGCCTATTTTCATTATCATCATTGTTTTCTCTATTGCTGGATCACATATTTAAGTCAATTGAAATATTAAATAAATATTAAAAACTGCAATAATGTTTGAAGCTACAATATAAATTGTAAAAATTATATGAGCATGCCTTAGCTAATACTTCTGCGAAGAAAAAAATCTTGAAAACTTGTAAATATTGATTTGTTAAGTAAAGGTACAGAATTTCTTCTTAACTTTATAGAACTCAGTTCTAAATAACAAGTCCCAACTCCATACCCTTGTAACGTACTATAACACTTTTGTATATACCGAGGGTGTGCCAAAAAAGGTATACAAACTTTCACAGTACACAATATATTTCAAAGTTGGACCGAAAAACAATAGTAATGTGTAGTATGATGTTCTGTAATTAGATGTGATTCACTTTACGTTATACTAGCGTTGCTACAACAAAATGGAAACAAGATTATCATTTGAACACAGGAAAGCCATTTTGAAGTGGTATAAATAACCGAGAATGTGTTGAAGTTCAAAGGCAATGGAGACATGTGTACAGAACAGAGCCGCCAACGCGAGTAACAATTGCACGCATTCGAGACTCGTGGTACCTATGCGATTTTCACAAGGGCAGATCTGGAAGACCTCGAACAGCAACAAGCCCCGCGTCCTCGGATATGGTTTTGGAACGTTTTGAATACTCACTGCACAAATGTACAAAGCAACGTGCACGTGAGACTGGGATTAGCAGAACCAGCGAACGGCGTATTAGTTATTTTTTTTTTTTTTTTTGCTTGAAGTGTGAATACATATTTTTAGCACCATCCTTTAGAAGATTTATAAGAAGCTTACGATGCTAGTCAAAACATTTTATCCCACTTTCGAGAACAATTGCTTTATTGAACCAATTCCTTTGCATGCACTAGAGTTGAATGCGGTCTTTCGTGGAGTTTTGCTTACTGTGTACACTAATCTTGGGCACAGCCCTTTGACATGTCTGTTCTCATCTGGGATTTTTGGAATCTGGAGCGTAACAGAAGGCTAGAATGCAGATGATATAATTTTAATGGATAATATTTCGTTACATATTATTTACTATGGCTTATTAATTAACAATTTATTCTAAACTCCATTATCCTATTTCAGTTTACAGATAACCGTTTTTTCTACAGCGGAACGGCGCAACATCATATTTGGTCATAGAAAAAAGGATTGTAAAACGTTTAAATGAAATGTCAACAATTCTTTTTAAGAGTGAGGTATTTACACAGAAAAAGGATTTCAAGAATCATCAGCATATAATTTATTTGAATTGTAATTTTCCTTATTGATAATCTTAATTCTGTAATATTAATAGTTAAAACATTTTATGGTAACATTACAGATTAATATTATTGATATATTTAGCATAAATTAGATGTTCCATGGCCCAGCCTACCTAAACAAATGGTTGCGCTTCGCAATTGTTTAAAAAGGACGTTAATTCCACGAAAAAGTTACCGATATATTGAAGGCATTATGTAAAAATATAAAAATTCATCATTTTAAATACAACAGTAGAAAAAGTGTCAGCTTTCATTGCCGTTAAACCCCAACCTTTGCGTCAGTGGTAGTCCACATTACCAGAATGTGATGTTCACGAGGCGTGTACTTGAACCTTTTTGACTTTGCTAGCTAACGAGCACTGTTCTGGCCGTAATGCATGTTAAAGGTGATTACTTTATCTCATTAACTGTCATTGTTACTGGTAAAGCAAGCTTATCTACTGGCTTTCAGAGTAAAATAAAAATTTGCTTACAGTTTTGTTTTACTGCCTTTTGGACTCGGAACCAGCATGCTTTGACTGCTTTCCCGGCGAGAGATTTTTGTATTATTATCAGTCTTGGAAGTTCTTTTGCATTTCATGAAAATGTCTTCAATAAAACGACAACACATCTAAACTTAATATAATTACATTCAACCCAAAAACGTTCAATAAGAATGAGCACATAAAATGACAAAATAATGTTATCAATTTAAACAAAAAATAATTCGCTTAAGAAAGAAAGTTCATTAAACTATAATTGGAACACACGTGTCTTCAGTTGCATTTTTGTATATATGAAATTGGGGAACCAAGCGAGAATTGGCTGTTCAATTTGACATGAAAGTGCCAAGATAGGTACAAGAAAAATATTTGTTAAAAATTTGTAACTTTCCTATATTTTCATTTGCTCTGCATGTGGGAAAATCGTTCAAATATGATTAAAAAGAATATTTGTTATAGTTTTTTAAATGAAGGACTATGTTTTACAAAGCATTGCGTTTGGCACAGTATTAGCTTTAAAAGGTTATCATATATTTATTTTAGAGCCTTATCACGTCATAAACTATTAATATAATTAGTTAATTTAGGCGAAATTTAACAAGAAAACTATCACACCTAGGGTTATCATCTTTCACAAAAACATTTGTATTTATACATTCACATTTATGTGTTGTACACATATATATTTTTAAATTTAAAATGATTGAGGTTAGTTATTCTAACTTTTCGTCCGATTTCACATGGAGTCGTCCGGAAACAAAAGCGATGATGATATCAACAGCTTGTGGAAACGTTTCACGTCAATGTTGATGAAGTAACTCGTCTACATCTCAAAAGTTAGGGAATGGGATCTAAACGAACAGAGCAGAGACTATCAGTTTGTGTTACACTGCTTTGTTGTTATCGTCTTGACGTCCCTCTCGAGCATGTGCTGATATGACAACATACAAAATTACCTAAAGTTATGAAACAATTAATCGATGTTTCTTTGCAGAAGCATGTCACATAAAAGTAAACATTCACTTAAATAAATCAAGCATTTTTTGTGAGGTTCAACAGACATCTTCAGTTATGTATGACCTTCTGATTTGGGGAAATTGAATGAACCTATAAAAACGCTTAACATATATAGGAGACAACAGAGAAATTTGCATCAAAAATATTTTAAATGGAGTATGAACAAGAATGAATTGAAAAATAAAACATTAATGAAATTTGTTATTTGATGGTCATCTGATGGTTCGATGTGAAAGAATTACGAAATAAGGAAAAGGCATTAACAGAAACATGTTACAAATCATGTACTATACAAAGAAAGTAAGAAATCGTTTTGGTCATTGAAACAGAAGAAATAAAAAACGTTTTATTAATATGAAATATATTCTTGTCCCATAAATTATACTAAATTAAATGTTAAAATATCTTCTAAACTTTTTATTTTGTGATTAGATGGTAGTTTCAAAATACACGGATAAAATTGCAAAATTATAGATAAAGACTGATTGCTACCTTTAGAGAATGTACGGTACAAAAGATAATTAATTGTCACTGTTGTAAAAAGGAAGAAATTCCTTACATCCATGTTTCGACAAAACGAAAATAACTACCTAACACTTGAAGTTTTGTTTGTGAAGTTTCGTGATGCATTACAAACTTGAGAATTTGGCTATTTTAATAATATGGTGATAATAAATTCTTACGTTGGTGCACATTATTCCTATTTTGAACAATAATTTTTTCCAGGTTATTATAACAATATGAGAAACTGAAAGTTTTACAGTTTGGAATACGTTTTATTTTTAACTTTTATTAATTAACCTAAACTCTTATATATTAACGGGGGAAAATAATTATACTTAAATATATCCTATAGGCTAGATATTTTAATGAAATGTCCCTTATGTACAACATTACCTGGGGGAACATCCTAACAGGTTCAATCCGACTCACTATATTTTACGTTCGGCACGTTAACAGAAAAGTGGTGCTTTATTTTTAAACCTACTATTAAAAACACAGTTTTCCATGCATTTTCAATGTTATATTTAGTTATTACAATCAATGTTGAACAATAAACGCAATATTAGAGATATAAACTAGGTACATAAACCTCTTGGGAAGCGAGAACTAATTTGGTGGTTATGTTAAATATCTCCAAGTCACGCACTAGTCAACAATGTCGCGTGGCGTGTAGAAATGAGGAAGGAAGGGATACTTTTCAAACTCACCCTCTCGTGTATTCTGCTGAATAATTCACAGACGTGGAGGCGATATATCTATTGAAGAGAAAGAAAAAAAAAAAAGAAAGAAAGGCTTGATGAAAAAGGAGTGAAATTGAAGGCATCCACCCAAACAAGTTTTGTGATATTGCCGTGAAGGGCGGTGGTGGCACGGTGTAATTTCTCGGCTCCATAATTTCATCAAGAAAATTGATTCCATTCAATTCCTTTCGCTTCCCTGTTTCAGCTATCGATTCCTACGTTACAGAACCTATAATGTCACAAGGATACACATACACACACAATATGAAAAGGTGCGAGTAATGCATTGCATTAAATTCTTCCGCAGATTTAACACTTATCGTCCTTATCAGCAGTGACAGGCTCTGGCATACATTGACTGGATTACCATCCCAACGTGATGTATTATTAACAGACAATCGTAGTGGAGGTTAACACGGCCGAGGGCCAAGGGAATTCTTCCGACATTGTGATCGATAGCATACCAGGTTTCCCCATAACCAAAATAATCAGACAAATGACACAACGCTATCGATATGAACAAAAGAGCAGCAAATGCTTGACGTGTTTCAACACACTAATTTGGTTGACTTTGACAACAGTTCGTTTTGGGGCATTAACGTTTTCGAATCGGCTAAAGCTAAACAAATGGACGCAACTCTGTTACATTAAGCTTTGATCGAAGGTGAATCAGAAAACAAACAGCTTTCGGTGAGATAAAATCTGAAATTTCCAGAATATGTAGATTCAGAGAAAATTCTCGCTTCTATTCGGAAAACTCAATAGTAGAGCATCGACATGGTCTTAACATTTGATTGTTTCCTGATTGTACCTTTCACCTCCCTAAAAAGATTTCATGTGTAATATTTTAAAAACTTAAAACTTAGAATATTAGTTTACCCAAGTTTAATACCAAGAACTTACAGTATCAGGATATTAAAACTCCATTATGATACAAAAGAATGTTTTTGATTCCATATTTTGTCTACAAGTTTACTGTATAAGTGCTTCTTTAAATTGTCGTGGGTTTTAATATATTAAAACTAGATACAATTCTAGAATTTTAAATTTAGTTTTCTTAACTAAAAGATATGCATAAATATTAGAATTTACACTATTAAAACTCTTAAATATTACATAAAATCCACAAAATTTTAGCCCCTTTATATCTATCAATTCTTAATAAATGTTTTTTCTCAGTACAAGAGAAATTTAAATATTGTACAAATACTTAAAAATTACAAATATTTAAAGTTGTGAAATATTTGAAATATTAATATTTTATAATATTTAAAGCTGACACTAAGTTTTATACAAATTTTGATTTGCAAATTTTACCACAAAACGTGTAGCAAAGCCGATATCAATTTTAATTTTATGAACATAAATATCGGATCAACCAAATATTTGATGCCCGGCGTGGCATCGGTTAATAAGTCATCGCTCATGTTCTGCCGACTAAACTAGAGTCAAGGTGGCGAGCGGGGCAACACAAACACTACATTGACAGTTTAGTAAATCCCAATGCATTTACAGTTTCATGTATTAACCATTTCAAAATAAGATGGTGGAACTGACTTCCAATTTTTTTCCACACATTTTGGCTAATGAAATTATTTTTAATGCTGTTTGAGAAATTACATTTACCTCCTGATAGATTTTACCCTTTAGTCCTTCTAAAGTGTATGGATATTGTTAATTGATGAATCGAATTACAATTTGGGACTTAAACATCACGGAGTTTCTTTTTCAATAGGTTTCTAACACCAGGAACCAACTTGAGGCACGAACATATGAAATATAAATAAATACTCGTTGGAGATTTAAATAATTAGGCTTATTATTTGTCGTTTAGTATTTTGAATAAACGACTCTAGAATTAGATACATGTAATTTCTTTCATGTAAGACCAACGTAGCAATTCGGTATATCCCGTCAGTCCTTCGACTCCTAGCTTGAGCGATATCGGCAGATGCAGCCCTCCCCTTCTACGTTGGTTATCATAATTGGAGAACGCAATATATTCACACAAATATTTACTACAACTTATTAAATGTAGCAAAGAGGGTGTTTTTCGTGGCTTTTTGTCTATTTGCTATTATAATCAAAAGGTTTGAGTTATACGACGTGTCTAAGGTTAATGTTGTAAAGTTATTTCGTTTAGATAATATAATCTTTAACTTTTATGTAATAACCTTCTTTCATCCTGTATCTTATAAAACTCCATAATATCATAAACTTAGTTTAAAGTTCCCGCAAATGAAGCACTTTCATGCAGTTACCGACTGGAAAATCGCAGCTGTTTCGTCCTTACTGGCCGTGAAGCATATTCTGAAATTTATCATATGACTACAAACGCAATCAGAAAATCAAATCACGTTCACACATCCCAGTTATTAATTGATAATAACATTCAATACGATTTCACTCCCAAATGAGAGAATCATGAGCTATCACGTTACCATATAGTCGCACCGCATTTGGGAAAAGAACATGTGGCCTGCAAGATTGGTGACTTTTGGAGAGTGAAGGATTGATTGAAATATTTATACTTGGTCAAGTAGACTTATTTCCACTGCTACTAAGTTTAGCAGCAAAATAAAACCATCTTGCATGAAAGAGTTAACAGTGTATATATTTCTTACTCGGGGTTTAAAATTGTTCTTAAAATAACAATTGCAGTGTTTCAAAGAAGAGTTTAATATTTTTTTTTAAAGTTAAAGCAATTCATAACATTTTATATTTGATCTAGAGTGGCACATTTTTTGCCATAGCACGTGCAAAAAGAACATTTATCTTCGATACTTACTTTTACCTTTAGCAGGAATTACTCAGTTATGTTCTTTTGCATAACCTCTAAATCTAGAACAGCAAGAAAGAAATATTGTCAAAAATCTGCCATTATAATAGTAAAATTCAATTATATAAATATTTACATTTTTAAAGTGACAGAAATGCGTTACCAGAATTTACTGCAGAACAAAATTATGTGTTGATCTTCTAAATTATTTGAAAACAATCGGTTGTTGTACGATCTAATTAACCAAAATATATTAAGAGATACGCGACACTTTTTTGTGAAAATAAGACGCTCTGTTAAATAAAATTTGTTGAAATATATTTAATAATGCAGCTTTTTATTCCACATTATCTTTTGATTTTCAATCTTTTCATCAACATTTTCGCAGTTTTTACCATAATTTTTCATATTTAGATATATATGCGTGTGTTATTTAAAATTAATATTAATAGATGTAATGCGAATATATTACATTTGTAGTAACACAGATTTAGTGAAAAAGCACTGGTAAAAACTTTCAAGCTCTAATTTCATACCCTTTTAATTTGCATGGGCAACTACAATTTTGCGCTTGAATATTTCCCATCATTATCTAACTATGTATAAAGTTTGCGAGAAGATTTCGTGATGAGCTACTGGTAGTTACCTTGTTAAGTGTTAAATTTATTCATGAAGGTGCACAGAATTTCGTGGATTTACTTCTGTTCCTCAGAAAGGATTCAGTTCATTAACAGCCTCTCCAGTACAATGTCAAGAGAAAAAAAACTGAATACTATCTTCATAATAAATGCGAAAGAATTTTACAATTAACATGAAACATCTAACTCATTACTAGCAAATATACTACAGTGTTGCTCGATATATGTGTAAAAAGTATATGGGTTTTTTTTCTCAGTGTCTTTTGTATTTATTTTTAATACAGCAACATTTAATTAATTTCATTTTATTCTATTTTAAGTTGAATTAAGGCTATAGTCCACTTTTTTCATCTTTAAAACACTTATTAACTTTAATAACAAAAAGAAATGTTGACTCTCTTTTGCAAGATACATCCTAATTTTCTTTAGAAATTTGTGAAATATTAAACTTTTGCTAAGGAAGTTCTGAGTTCATATATGAGAGAGAAATCCAAATTTAGCGCACCTTTTTTATGTAAAATTATTTGAATCTGGATGTTCAAAGCTGGCAGATAGGAAGTTTGAACCTTGTACTACAGACGGCAATGACTGGACCAGGCAAGTCTGGTGGAGCGAGGGGTGAGAAAGATGGCAAGAGAAGAGCAGCGAGATGTAGTTAGGGATTTCTGGGTAAAAGGAAATACAATCGGTGAAAGTCCTGGGATAATGATAGAAGGGGGCCGATTGTCTGGGTTGCAGCAACATCTCCAAGTGATGCAGATTCTTTGAAGAGAGTTGAGTAAATCTTGCCGATGAACCATTCTCGGTTGACCTGTGACTGACTGTACACCATCCATTATCAAAGGCATTGAGGTGGAATTTCTAAACCAACGGCGGGTCTTTCTGCGAACCTTGGCACAACAATACACTTCATACGTATGCTCCCCAGGGACCTGTCAGTAGGGCCAGAGAATGGTGCCTTGCTTAAATCACTCGAAGCGTTGTGCTGAAGAAAGTATAGTAACGATGAACTCTGGGGATACGCTTTACGTCCGAAACAAAGCAGGCCAGTATGATATGGAAGCAATTGAACTATCCGCCACCAAAGAAATTCAGACAACTAATCGATGCAAAAGGTCTAGTGGCGCTATTCTGGGACATAAATGACGTTCTCTTGATGGAATTTCCTCCAACTGGGACCACTATGAAAGCCTAAACATACGCTACAACATTGCCAAGTTGGGTTGGGCTCTTAGAGACAAACGCCCTTGGGAACGGATTCTATAAACGAGGCGTATTCAAATTGGTGTCACGGTGGAAGAAATGTCTCAAGGGACTTGGTTCTTATATTAAAAATATAATAATTCTGGAACTTTTATCCGCAGCCTTTTGTTTTTACTACTCATTAAATAGTTTGTAAAATAATATTGTGCCTTTGTTTATCCTTCCTTGTTATATAGGTTCGTTACACTGAGCTCAAACACAGGAAACACCGAAGATAAATTACCCACTACTGGATGATGCTAGGATCAAGACGAGTTTCTTCATTGCCTTGTTGATTCCTGTCCTACTTATAACAAAATCTCAACGTGCTTCTTCAAGAGAGGAGCTGGGATATTCTGATGCTCACAACTTCTTGCAAACGTTGCAGCTGTTAATGAACTTACTACATCAACTTTTATTTACATCTCCACTTCTTTTTCCAAAGTTGCGATATGACGAACCTGGAAAAACAGTTAAGGAAAGAAATTCCCATCTCAAGTATTGCGCAAGTATTGGTGACTATTACAGAACCGTAACAAAAATGCCTCCAAAATGGGTTGTTGAAGGGAATAGACAAAATGGTCGTGTTCAGGCCCTGTGAGGGGTGGAGAATTTCCAAAAATTACCACGCTTTAAACATTCTATTTATTTGTTTTAATATTATTAGAGTGATAGATTGTGGTTTTGTGTTAAAATTATCTTGTAAAAGTTACATAACATGAATCTTTTGTTAACTTAATATTCGTGAATATATATTCTGGTTTACGGCAAGAATTTTGCATTTTAAAGTTAATGCAACTTTTTTGCATAACTATGCAAGTGAAATAGGCTATAGAACTATCTGAAGTACATAATAAATATTTATTCAATTTTGGATCAGAATTTATAAGCTGAAATAAGAATTCTGCAGCAGTGACACTAGTTTAAGTATTAAATAAATAATATTTGTACCGTATATTTGTTTTCGACGTGTTTTCAATAAATTGCACTGAAAACTCTTTCTTTGGAAGAGACTTCGGAATCAGGTGGTAGGATGAACCTTATCTTTCTGAAAAGTCATTCCCGGGATGAAAGAGAGTGAAAGTGTGTGTTTGTAAGCTTTCATCAGAAACATCCAAAACAACAGGACAAAGAGTATTATATAGTTGTCAACATCGCGCCTAAGGCATACATTATTACACGAGATGAACTTCTCAAAGATTATTAAACGTTGTCGAACCATACGACAGTTATTGTCCCTCCAGGTGAATTTATATTGACAGCTAGTTTTAAGCCATGGGCATTTTCGGAGGACAAGCTCTGTTACCCAGTATATATTTTCAATAGAAGCACGAACACCAGTCATCGTCAAATGTTCACCTTTTGCAGTTCACATTCGAATTTCTAGCATGAAAGGATAATGGGCGATAACTTGATAGAAGGTATGTAACTTTAGGTACTTAAATTTCAACGACATTCAGGGTTTATTCAAAATTCGCCCATTTTCACTTTATTCCAAATTGAAAATTATCTAACAATGTCAGCATATTCAAGCATATATATATATTCTAAATTAGCTGATGTTTTATTGACATTTAGAGAGTTTATAATAGAAAACGTATTTCATGAAATTGTTAATATGCTGCGATATGCAAGTGCTGAAGACAAATAAGGTGTTATAACTATGATTTTGTGCTGAAATACCTTACTTATTAATAACTCATAATAGTAAGACAAAATTATTTCACTTGCCAAGCGGAAGATGGCTGCTAAAACTTTTTATTTTTCTAAGTGCATTAAATTAAGAGAAAAAAATAAGTACAGTAGATTTTTACAATAAAATAATTATTTAAAATAGTTCAATAATGACAAAAAAGTTGAAATATACATACAAATTCGTTAATTATATGCGTTCCTTGATGTAATTTTTCAATAAAATAAATACTTTGTTTTCAAAATATTTTGTGATAAATTTATTATAAAGTTGGGGAAAATAGCTTAGCTGTATGCAAAGAAATATTGAACATTTTTAATCTCAATTTCACTTTGAATAAGGTAAATTACTTAATACCAACTGCAATTTTTAGCTCTATTGAATATATTAAAATTATTATATTGTTGGTATTACTTTAATATAAAAAGATTGAAATATATTATTAATTAATTATTGCATGAAATAAACTTAAATTTATAGAAGTCTACGCATCATTTGTACAAATTTTATAAAAAGTAATTTGGCCAAATAGAAAAAAGAGAACAAAATTATTTTTTAAAAAATTAGAGCTAAGGCTTAATATGCTCTTTATCAATAGAGAATGAAATGCAACAATTTATAAAAATGAAAGAAGATGAATTCAAATTAAATATTACAATTAATAATTTTTATCGCAAACGTTTTGAATGTAATATGTGACGCTTAAAAACTTAACATTAAAACTAATCTATTGGTGACAGTATAAATTATACGATAAATATCTTAGAAATATGGGGAAAAAAATTTGGTTTAGATATCTATTTTGAAACAGCTAAAAATTCAGGGTAAACCCCTCAATTATATTAAGAATTTTTCTTTATGCGTTTTATTGATCTTTTTTTCTAAATCCAACCAGAATATCACTCAAGAAAACACTCTATTACATTGATAAGAGCATGTAGTTACTAGCTGTGAATCTTACTGAAATATATTGCAGATAATTACCAATTATAATTATTTGTGAGATTGTCCCATTTCTCAATCGTACATTTGAAGTATGCATTATGTGCTAATCACAATTGAATATCTAATTATAAGCTATATTCCTCTCATTTTCTACATCCGTATTATGTTTGAGGATATTAATAATTTAAAACTTGAAAATGTATATTAAATTTACACTTATCATGGATCGTCACTTTAAGGTTTCGACTAATGGCTTCGAAGATTATTTACATAATTTTTAAGCATCAAGCATCTCACAGCTTATAGTTAGTATCTAAGAATCTGTAAGTATTATTGCTTGTCATTAACTGTTATGTTATAATTTATATTATGACATAATATAACTTTCATTATAATTTTTTTTTCAGCATTTCTTTGCTCTTTACAGAATCAATATTGCAACTTAAACAGCATGACCCTAATGCTTGCTCAAACATTTATTTATGCTCTTCTTTTTTGTATGCCCATTTATGATTTTTTTTAAAAACAAAAGCTTTTTTATGAATAAGTGTTAATGGAACTAACCACCATGTCTGCAAAAATCGTATGCAGCATTTAATCTACTAAGTAAAATTCATCATGAAATATCGTCTCTTGCGATTTTACTTGAGGAAATAGGCTAAAACTATTGTCCATTAGAGAGCTAAGTTGTGTGGATAGTTTTAATCTCCTTTTATACAGGTGCATTTTCAGAGTTTTAAATCCTTACCTCAAGTTTCTAAAGCAAACCCTATGCCAGAAACGGATGCAACATCAAATATTTAACATTTTGGTTTCGTCCCTTTTTGTGAGCGAAGTCCAGAAGGGAATGCTGAGGAGTTTCTTCAACCTCAAGTACATGCTGGGGACTAGAAACGTGGATAACTCCAAAGTCAGCTGCTGGTTTAATGTTAATCGTGTTGCAATGTACGTAACAGTATGAATTAATGAATTTATTCAAATTAGCATTTATGCTTCTTATAACGTAAAAACATAGAAATCCCTCCAAGTTAGAAGAGAAAGTCCCCACGTTCTGACCTGACCTGAGAGATATTGCCTGTCAGCAGAGTCCAGCATGGCTCTTGCCTTCCGGTAGAATCAGCAAAGGAACGCAGCAGGTATTTACTTCTTCCTCCAAGCCTCACGGTTTCAGTGCTGTTACAGTTCGCCAGAATATGCGAACACGATTCCTCCTCTCCACATCTGCCTCCATGCCCCAAGCCCAAGTCGAGCGAGTTCTCTCACCCAGATTTTAACCCCGATTGTACTTCCAATGAGAATTGTCTCCACATTGCGCGATTGTTTGTTACCTATCTACATCCTTCAAGCGATTTCTGACCTTTCTTCACACAGATCTCGTGTTTCGTTTACCTGCTCAAATATTGCCCTACCTCATAGTTACCTTGCTCACATCTCATTCCTCCCAAACTAAGCTGTTCTTGTAAGCAGATTGCTTTAATTAGAGAGTAACTTCCCAGAATAGTTCAATCTCATATTTCACTGCTCTAATTTTACATTTTATTGTCCCAAATTCCTTTATAGTTCCACAGTTCGATATACCCTTCCCTTTCCCAAGCTCCCTTCAACAAACGCGCATAACAATGTAACTGTAGGTCACTGTGCATGCTTTTACCACATTATTGCCTACACATATATACGTAATATTATAGTAATTTCAAATTAATTTCCAATAGCCTATTTATTTAATATAGCACTCTAAGCCTGAAAGCATTCTGAATATACAGCGTGTCTCACCTAACTCTGCGACCTGAGATATTTTCGAAATGAAACACGATGTGAAAAATCTAGTTTTGCAGGAACGTGTCCATGTCAGGGGCTCTCACAATGGGAGGATATGCACAATACAGAAAATTAAATATTATCGTTTTCAACTCAAAGTATTTTTTTAATGCAACATGTACGTTTTTCTAGAAATCCGAAAATTAGAGATGCAATTAGTGACATCAGAATTAGTTTCACTGTTTTAAGCCGCATACGTTCTGAAATAGATAACTTCTTTAAGAGTGAGAAAGCATACACTGTTTCTGACGTTATGCAAAGAGTGTAGTTTGTACACAGAACTTGCTTGCAATGTGTCTGTACTAAAAGCACGCATTAAACAAACCATTATCAGTCAGCTCAGCGTACTAGTGTCTCCTGATCTAGTCCGTATTAATATTTGGAAGCAGTTGCAAGATAATACAAATCTTGTAAGTGAATTTGAGGAGCCGGCACTATTGGTTCCTGTAAAATCCCCCTGGCTTCGCGAGGTGCTCATCAACTACAGTGGAGTGTCAATGTTTGACGCTGTTTCATTGTCAATCGCATTGAAGGTCCCTGTTTTTTTTATCAAATATTAAACGGACAGCGTTACGCACAGTTTCTGCAACACTTGACCTCTTCTCTGGGGGGCGTAGGAATGGAAACGCGTCTATCAGTGCATTCAGTATGATGGCTGCCCCGCACACTTTGCCCATGAGAAGTTGAGGGAGCAAAGTTTATGAATCGGTGGATAGGACGGGGTGATCTTATGAGATGACGAGCTCGGTGCCCCGATTAAATGCCGTTAGACTACTTTCTCTGGGGTGAGTGGAAGACAGAGTGAATCAGGAATTCCCAACAGCACCAGAGAATATGAAACAGCGTATTACCGCGGCGTGTGCGGCATTATCTGTAGAAAAACTACAATCTGTGCAACGCTAGGTTGTTCACCGTCTCCACAAGTGTATTGATGGAAACGGTTGCCACTTTGGACATCTGCTAAAGTGACACAGTTTCATCAGACAAAAGTTACTGATTATTTGTGAGTATTTCTGTGCTGGATATAATTTACAAATGTGAAGTTTCTTTGAGCCATAGGCCACAAGTAATTTTGTTTAGAAAAGTAAAACCCATTCTGTCATCACTAATTAATCTCTAGTTTTCAGTTTACTATCACAACATACATATTCCATTAAAAAAATATAGCTTTGAGTTGAAAGATTTTTTCCCCCTCCTTTCTGGATTGTGCATACGCAAATAGATTTTTCACACCTTGTTTCATTTCAAAAATATTTGAAGTCGGTTAAGTGAGGCAGCCGGTATATTAAGCAATATGCCTCACATGAATAAATGTAAATGGTAAACCTATACATGTATCAGTGCTACAGTTTAGAAATAAAGAAACATATATAAATTAAATCATCTAAGTACTCTGAAGTATTATGCAAAATATTTTTTTCTCTTATTTAGAGCAGTTATTCGTTCATATTACAGCACTAGATCAACATAAAAACCGTTAGAATTAATATATCTTTATTTTTCTAGTATTTTTGGTAGCCTCTTGCATTGGGCGACATTTTTTGCGTACGGGCTAAGAGCAAAGGAACATCAGTCAATCCGAGAATTAGAACATGTGATGAATAGTGAACAGGCAACCATCGTGCGACATTTGCATTCCATGGGCAGGGTTAAAAATCCCGGTATATGGATACCACACGCTTTAAGTGAAAATAGCAAAAATCAAGGGGTAGCCATTTGCGTATCTCCGCTTGCTCGTAATCGGTTAGCTCTTGAATCACATCGACCACTTATATCCAAAAATATTACTAGTGGCGAAAAATGCTGCCAACATCAAAAAATATAAAAATTTCTGAGTCTTAACAAAAGACACCTTGTGCAAAAAGTTCTCCATCCATATTGTCAACAACTCACGACACCTGAAGAAAAATGACGGAGAAAACTGTATCAAGTGTTGCTGCAACAGATACATGTCTATACTCCGCTAACATACAGGAGCTTGGTTTAGAGGTGATCTTGTGCTCTCAGACTTCTAACTTTTACCGTTCTCTATCCAACAATCGTCGAGCGAATTCTTCCCATAATGAATATCCTTCACAAAATTGGTTTGGAAGCCTCTTCAGCTCCAAACCAGCATATTTCTTCAGACGTGGAATCAAGAAACTAGCACAGCTTTGGGGCAGAGTCATAAATAATGGAGGATTCATTTCTGTTTGCTGTGTATCTCAAATAAACATTTTTATCACAGCCAAAAAATACTACGAATTTATGCGTCAACCAAAAATACAACTGCCCTTGAACTTTCAGTGTCATTATGTCATCTACGTGTACGTAAATGTTAAAAATTACCAGAGATAAAGAACATGCTTGCTACATAATTTATTTATTTTTACCTAATTATTGTCAATCCTCTGTAATAACTCTCTTCAGGAAACCAGCTTTGATATTCCACAAGCTACTGCTTCTTAAACTGCCGAAAGTCTAATCTATAAATTATACGGATCGTTCTCTATTAGTTTTACCACTATAATAAAGCACTTTTTAAAGCCATATTCTTTTTCTTAAAATATTTTTAAGATAAAATATTTTTTCATTATAATATACATTATATTGTTGTAATACAGTGAAAGCAGTTTACACAATTCAGCCATTTGGGATGAGACCCCGTGTTGGTGGCTGTGTTTTCTTTTGTAGCCGCAGCGCTCAAGCACTTCACTATTTAAAACTAGATATAAATATTAAATAACAGAATTTGACGAGTATCATTTCTCCGTCACTAATGAACCTAACCTCGGTTCGAATGTGCAAGTTTTCCATTAAGTGAAGGTTAGTTTAATGTACTCTGCTTTTCAATGCCTCCCCAAAGTTAAATATTATACATGGTAAGATTTGGGGAACGAGAAGTCCATAAACAAGAGTAAATTCTGCGCAATTTAGTCATAGATTGATAGAGCAGTCTTCGATTTTTCCGGCTAGTCACAGCGTGTTTCATTAAACTTCTTTGATATTTTTACTGTTGTTTTTCGAGTAGACTGCCAGGAAATTTACGCGTAAATATCTGTCTCGTTTTGTCTTAGACTTTCTGTACCTGATGTATGTCTTGAGGATGAATATACGACGAGGCAGCGAATATCTTTCCACTGTACATCACACTGCAATATTTAATGAAGTGTCACTCGCGACTGTACAATACAATTGCCCAACCTGCCGAAATTAGCTCGCAAGTGACTAGAAGATAGATTGTGTCACGCGGGGATTCTCAGCAATTAGAGAGGTAAGTCTGATTGTAGATCGATCCATCGTAGGACACAAATATCCCTATAAAAGCACAATATTAGTATAGTAAATAATTGCTGCTTATTAGAACTTTTATAAAATAATAAAACAATTAAACGCCCTGTATATGTACATAATTACATAAGAACGCAATGGGCAAGAGCGTTTAATTAAACCGTATCTCTTATTACCTTTCAGTTTTTTTTCTCTAGATATTCTTGTAAATGCCGCTTGATACTGACATTTTGTTGATGTAGTATGATTATTTCTTTACATTTAAATAAATTCACCCTTCAAAACAAAAAGTTTAAAGGAAACCAATGCAAAAATAACAATAAATACTCTCGATTATCATTGTTAATGATATTATTGAATTACTATTCCAATTAATAAGATGTTTATAATAAAAGCAATATAAAAGTGTGATACAGAATGTATTCCTTTAGATGTTCTTTACCATATTGTGTCGGTGATGTGCGTTCATCCTTCCATGCAACTTCTTATTATAGAACACGTAATCGTTTTAAAATCATGTTTATATTTATTTTCATGGCTAATGTATCGAAATTGAATACAAAAATTAGAAAATCCCACTATTCTTGTTATTCGATTTTGCAAGAAATATTTATCGCACTTTTTCTAATAAAAACATAAAATGTAACAAAAGCAGATGTAATAATGTTTCCTGAATCGAAAACTAGATGGGAAAAAATAATACGTCTATGAATTTTAATGATATACTTATCATTAGTGATCTGTCTGTTGATCTTGAGGTCCTGGGCTCGATTTGCGGTTCTACTGCGGTTTAGAGTTCACACAGTCTCGTGAGGACAATTGAGGAGATACTAATTGGTCCTGGGTTATCTGAGATGCCATTTGGCCGACCTCTTTGGCACCATCTATGGGAACCAACTCCAGAGACCTTGACGTTTCACAACTGTAGTACTCGAACATGGTTATTCTAAAATCTAAGAATGTAATAAAAAAGTAATTTTCACGCAGTAAATAATTTGAACAGCTCTAACGTTTAAATTAGACAGATTCAAGTTTAAGAGTAGTTATTTGTTTTCTGTTTGAGAAAGAAGAGAGAATTATGGGGGGATAGTCTTCTGTATTTGACACTGATATAAGACTTTAAACCAAAGACTAGGTTCAAAATCAGAATCTTTAACAGGGAAGAACAGAGTTTTAAATGTAGCTCTAATCACAAAATAATTTAACACTATTATGAAAGATATATGTTAGTCTCAACACTTAATTAACATAATAAATAGCCTGATGGCAGCTGTAAATAATAACAAAGGCAGGAAATAGTAAAACAGGAGGGGTTTTAATTAGTATTTCATTCTCTTTTGTTAAATAAATATACTAGCATCATTATTTCAAAATGAGTTTTGCTTTAATATATTAAATTATGAATGCTTAAATATATTAATTTAACTTTTTAATATAGTATATGGAATTCATGCAGAAAGATGAAGCTAATGATAAACATTGCATAATAAAGAAAGTGCACATAAGTTATAATACTTATAACAATAATGAGGGAAAATAATTAATTTGGGGAAAATTCTGTATTAAGAGTAAAAATTGTAGTTAATAACAGACCAATGAAACAGGTTACAGGGGTATCAATCTGTATTGTGAATTTAAAGACAAGATGTGAGCGATATTTCTAATTTCAACCAATTTTATTGATACTCACAATGTATAGCATTGTCTAAAAAATATAACAATGCATCTCATAATAAATAATTTTAATTAGTTGTTAATTTATATTCCTTGCCCGTTGACATTAAACCTTACACGTAAAAGATTTAGAAATTTCTGAAATACTTTTATTATTTTTATAATTAGCAGGATCATTTCTCAAAGGTAAATTTTATTTTAGTGATAGAATTGAAAATATCGTCATCTTTCTTGCATAAATCACAAAATCAAAGATAATATGATTTTGTTGTTTATGCTTGACTAAAACATGTAAAATCTTAACTTAAGGCATCTGTTACATACAGGATATTACTTCGTGAATTCTGCTAGTTATAAATCTTCCATTCCTTAATATCTACAATAGCTAAAATCTCAAAAAAGTAATTTGGAACTTATGTGCATTTATTTAATGGTTATTTCTAAATTTTATGAAACTGTCATTCAAATTGGACAGAAAAAATCATTTAAGAAGAATATTTTAATATATAAAACACTAAAAGAAACCTGAAGGGTAAAGTGGCTAAAAGATTAAATTTTCTGTTCTTGATTAACATAAATTCAGAATATATGTTGTTTATAGCTTGAAATATTTTACAGTATAAATAAGGCATTAGGGAGAGAGACTAGGATCCCTTTAAATGTAAGTGAGATACGCCTTTTACTCTGTTATTCTGACATTTCAAACTGTTTAGTTTGCGTGGCGCCATTGATACTCTTTTGTTCTACTGATAGCTTTGATTTCATGTGGAGAATGTTTGTTTTGTTTATTGAGTTAGCTCTTTTTGTGATTGTGATTGTTTCTCAGACTTAGCAGGCTACACGATAAAGAAATTAGTGTGTTTTAGAAAAGAAACTATAGCGATTAGAGATTCACAATATCTATGAAAGCGAACACTATCATATACCTTAGCAGTTCCCTACATATTAGTGAAAAGTAAGGTTAGGTGTTCAGGTAGAAAACTAGGTAAAAGCAGTTAGAGTGGTATAACCAAGGGCAAAGCATAAGGTAAATATAATACTGCAAATGGAAGCATAGTCATTATAAATAATGTAAATACTGTTCTTGAACCAAGCAACATAAGTCAAGAAACTGAAAGTAACAACCACATATATTGCGTTAAATATCAATTGAAATTATCTCGAAAAAAAAAACCGTTTTCTAAAATGCGTTTATTTTTCTTGGAAAGTATAATAATACGAAGTTACCTTGCAACGTTAAATGCACTGAACTACAATTATAGTTTGTTAGTATGATGCATTCTATAAAACTGAATATTTTAGTCTAAAATTGGAGTGTAAATTTGCTTTGTCTTCTTCTTTAATATTTAAAAACTGAAATAATGTTCGCAGTTAAGTTACTGTAGTTCAATGGCATGCAATATATTATTTATTTGTCGGAAAATATATAATTCAGGTAGTTTCTGAAAAAAAAAGAAAAAGAAAAAAGAAAAGAAAATCATATTTTTTCATTTGTCTTTCCACATTTTCCATAAATCAATATTTTTAAGACAAACTATAATCATATAAATCTTTAAATATAATGAAATAGTAAAATTACTATACTTATCTATCAATTAAGTCCAAGAAATGTGGACGTTCAAATTAGTCATACAGTTTTCGCTCCCCTTAATACGTTGAAAAATATAAAGTGGAAAATTAACGAGAGTTTTTAGATTACTGAATATACATTTTTAACATTAAGAACAATCCAATTTAGTGCTCTTATTTTTTTCCCCTTTCTTTAGAGCACATTTGAGATATTAAGGTCTCTTTGTATCCAATCTGGAGCCAATACACTGCTTTACACTCCAAGCAAGCGTCTCTCATGAGTTGCTGCACTAAACACACTTCATATTGAATTTGTTCATAACAGTCGTAATTGCTACATCGAATTTTTAGAAGAGGCAAATGGTTAACACTGCTCGCCTCTCATAGAGGTGTCCCAATATCAATGCTAGCTACCGCATGTCGGATATGTGGAGGACAAACCGTCATACATTCCGCCATGGCTTCATTAACACCACCATCATCTAGGATAAACGATCTACCGGTGGTCGGTACGTGATTGTAAACTGACTACCCTTATGCCCTCTGCTGTCCGAGAGCAGAACTTCTTTCCCTGTCCTGTATTAAAATACTTCTATAATGCTATTACGCACATGCACCAGTCAATTGTGCAATTTTTTTTTGAAAAGCAAAACAAATACTTCTTGCTCCAAATTATGCCGTTCAATATTAGTGTTTCATTTAACTATATTATTTTGAGGCAATGAAAAAAAAAACTGTTAAGGGTAGATGAAAAACTCAAAATATTAGAACGATGTTGTTATGAAGTATGAGTACTTTACTTTACTTTAATTAAGTAGAATGTCTCATGGCGCAGCCTTCTACATCTGTAAGGGCATAGGCTGAAATCAGCTTGAGTGGAAAGAACTTTGATACAGCATGGCTAGTGGTGCTGGAACCAGTTCCCATACTTCTCAACCGAGCGGATGAATCGTCAACAGAACTCGACTGCTCTACACGACACTAATAAATTACAAGACTATATAGGCAGAAACGTTCTAGATCTATTTTCAAATATAGATCTTTTCTTTCGAAAAAAAAAATATAGGTATGATTAAACACGGAAGTTTGAAGAGGAATGTAACAAATTGATTGGCTGCAACTGGTAACTAAAGACCAGTATGAACAAGACTGACAATGAAGCAAAAACAGGCAATACATCTGTTGGAACAGAGAACAAGAGTTATGTTGAAAAACATTTGGCGTACTATAGTAGTACTAATGGTTTAGTGCAGTAGTAGTAGTAGTAGTAGTAGTAGTAGCAGCAGTAGTAGTAGTAGCAGCAGCAGCAGCAGCAGTAGTAGTAGTAGTAGTAGTAGTAGTAGTAGTAGTAGCAGTAGCAGCAGCAGTAGCAGTAGTAGAAGTAGTAGCAGTAGCAGCAGCAGCAGCAGTAGTAGTAGTAGTAGTAGTGGTAGTAGTAATAGTAGTGTTAGTAGTAGTAATAGTAGTGTTAGTAGTAGTAGCAGCAGTAGTAGTAGTAGTAGTAGCAGCAGCAGTAGTAGTAGTAGTAGTAGCAGTAGTAGTAGCAGTAGTAGTAGTAGTAGCAGCAGTAGTAGTAGTAGTAGTAGTAGTAGTAGCAGCAGCAGCAGCAGTAGTAGTAGCAGCAGTAGTAGTAGCAGCAGTAGTAGTAGCAGCAGTAGTAGTAGTAGTAGTAGCAGCAGTAGTAGCAGCAGCAGCAGCAGCAGTAGTAGTAGCAGCAGCAGTAGTAGTAGTAGTAGTAGTAGTAGTAGTAGTAGTAGTAGTAGTAGTAGTAGTAGTAGTAGTAGCAGCAGCAGCAGCAGTAGTAGTAGCAGCAGTAGTAGTAGCAGCAGTAGTAGTAGCAGCAGTAGTAGTAGTAGTAGTAGTAGTAGTAGTAGTAGTAGCAGCAGTAGTAGTAGTAGTAATAGTAGTAGTAGTAGTAGTAGTAGTAGTAGTAGTAGCAGCAGCAGCAGCAATAGTAGTAGCAGCAGTAGTAGTAGCAGCAGTAGTAGTAGCAGCAGTAGTAGTAGTAGTAGTAGTAGTAGTAGTAGTAGTAGCAGCAGTAGTAGTAGTAGTAGTAGTAGTAGTAGTAGCAGCAGTAGTAGTAGTAGTAGTAGTAGTAGTAGTGGAGGTAGCAGCAGCAGCAGCAGCAGCAGCAGTAGTAGTAGTAGTAGTAGTAGTAGTAGTAGCAGCAGCAGCAGCAGTAGTAGTAGCAGCAGTAGTAGTAGTAGTAGTAGTAGTAGCAGCAGTAGTAGTAGTAGTAGTAGTGGTGGTAGCAGCAGCAGCAGTAGTAGTAGTAGCAGTAGTAGTAGTAGTAGCAGCAGCAGCAGCAGCAGCAGTAGTAATAGTAGTAGTAGTAGTAGTAGTAGTAGTAGTAGTAGTAGTAGTAGTAGTAGTAGTAGTAGTAGTAGTAGTAGTAGTAGTAGTAGTAGTAGTAGTAGTAGTGTCTTTATTTACAAAATATATTTGTTACAAATCTTACTCATCCATGTACACGGGTCCTGGGACCGTACGTGCTTTCTCACTACACTAAGAAATACGGAAGATTACACAAATCAATATTTATCTCTTAAGAAACAAACACTATATATATTGAAACGAGTAAATAAATTCAAAAGAAAAATATACAGTAGTATATTTTAGAAATACATAAATAAAATAAATAGAAAAGCAACCAGTACAAAAGTAAACAACTTACACTCCCTCATATATGCACAAATAATTCCAAAAATATATTGCGACTCACGTTCCTGGTTGCCTGCCTCTTCTGATCTGAGCTCCCTCACCATGTTTAAAAATTTACCTACTCCCTCTTCCTCCTTTCTAACTGATAGACCAACCCTGACACTGTCACCTTCTCTCGTTAACAAACGGGGATGGTAGACATCTTTTTCTCCATTTTTCCTTGCAGTATGCCAGAATATGTTTCCAAATTTTTCCCCGCACATATAGGGCAAATTCTCGTGCTCTCTGTCTCTGTCTCTCTCTGTCTCTCTCTCTCTCTCTCTCTCTCTCTGTTACTCTAGTATCAGCCATGCACCTAACCTAAACTACGCATAATTGGAGAGCTTGGCCCCTGTTTGGATGTATGCTCCATCCCCCATTGTATTTTATGCTCCAATTGCATTTCCAGCGACACTTTCTGCATCTGTGCTTGTAGTACGTGCTGAAAATAAAGGCTTTCAAAGTACGACAAGTTTATCAAAAAGATTCAAGGTACACCTTCTGCTCCAAGCTACGTACTACAACTACCGCTCGTTAAATGTGCACCCTGTATATGTGTAAGATACACGAGGCATTCTATTAGATTTGAAACGAGGTGTCATGCAGGTAGTATAGCCTGTAGGTTATAGTGGCGTAGCAGTGAATATGCTTTGTACTCGAATGCGGGCATATCAGCACCTGTCCGCTGCACACGCCCTGGCTACCACTTTAACGAGAGATAGAGTCGATGTCAACATACATAATTCATTTGCTGTGAGAATCTCGTCAGTTGTCCGTCATTCACAGCCATAGCCACTGGGAGTAGCACAGCACAGTTCTGGCAAAGTAGAGCAAGGATTAAGGGGCGAAAACACACACAAACAAATATATACAGAACCTAACACCAGGCAGTTTTCCCAGCGCCCCAGTAATTACAAGATTTAATATTGGAAATGCGTCAGCCATGTCTACCGCTAACCCAAGTCCAAAAAAATATTTTTTTTGTAAAATTTGCCAACATACCACTTTGCTGTAGGCAACGCAAAAATTTACAAAAATATTTGCTAATGCGGAACAGAAGGTAAATCTACATACAAAGACTACGATAACTTCCAAGTGTAATCACTTATTCAAAAGACCATTTTAACAAAATAAATAATTGGAAACTACATTACTTAACTTCATTGTGGGCTACATTAAAGTAGCTGACCTTGGACCTGCGGTTTCATAGTTAGAGTGAAATAGAGGAAGTTTGGTGAAATTTGCGGTATACTTCAATGTGCACAGGTACAGTCAAAACAGAAAAAAGTAGTAGCAACATTTTTTATTTATGTGGTTTATTTAAGGCCTCTCTTCAACATCTCTGTTTATTAGCGTCCAATTCAAGTTTCGGTGTGTAACGGCCGATAAATAAGTCTCTGCTTTTTGGTTTTGGGATAATTTTAGCTGCCATAAATCTATGTCACGGACTCGAGGCTTACTTTCCTTTCGAAGGAAGCCATACCTCTAAAATCTAAAGAGGAAGCAGTATTTACTAATTTTTACAATAGTTTTAACGGCTTTGAACTCTTTGTTGCAACAACAAAACTTCTGTTCATTTCTATATAGTTTCTGATTCAAGGGACATTAGTCGCTATTCTTTTCATTTTCACTGTAATAATACTACCGTGAAGATTATAATCGCTAGTTTAAGTATATTTAAGGAAACACTAGTCTATGACACTAAGAAGATAAATGTATTCTTTGCATTAACTTCATAAGCACGTTTTCCACGCTGCTCTTCTAAATTTTGGTATATATGCCTTAAGGTTCTTTATATATGTATGGGCAACACATTTAATAATAACTATTCACACAACATTTTCTCAGTATATTTTTCCTAAGTTCTTATGCTGTAGATAACAAAAATATTAATAAATTATTTAATTTACGTATTCCATTATGCATTGTGTTTGAACTTTAATAAATGTACACACAAATCAACCACAAGATTTTTATCATTAGGTGAAATAATTTTAAAAAATATGTAGTTTAGTTTATGGTGTGTTAAATTTATTATAAAATATATGAAAAATAATAGTACGTAATTGTTTTTTCATTGCATTTATTCATTCTCCTTTTGTATTACGTAAACCCCCTGGGTATCACACACCAATACCCGCGTCAGTCGCCTGTTGGATATCTATTTACTCTCAGCACACACATAGTACACATGCATACTGAAGGGCTCCCTAAATGGATGGAAAATTTTATGTCAGAGCTGCCTCGATGACATCACAACGGATGGAATGATGGAATGGAAAGCGAAGCCGTGGCAGGAAAATACTAACACGCCTTTTTCCTTTTCTTAAAATGGAATGACGAAAACCACGGAAACTCTCATGTTAATCTGCCGCAGGATTTGAACCCAGGACATTCCGAATACGAGTCCCAAGCGTATCGGCCAGAGCCAACCTGATTAATAATATTAAATAACTGGTTACAAAATACAGTATGTTTTTGTAATACAAATTAAAAGTTAGAACTACATTAAATATCAATGCCAATTTTTGTAAACTTTTTAGTATCATACGTTAAAATTTATTTAGATCATTGCATTCATAAAAATAAAAAAATGTTATATTTTAAAAATAAACTTTCACTTCCATTTTTTTTTTAAATATGAGAGAGCATGAGTCTTCTGACCCTGCGGATTGATAGCTAGGCAACCTGCATTTTACAGTCCATGGGAAATGCAGGTGCTCTCAAGTGACCCGTTGCATTCACCAGATATATAAGAAGATCTATAAGAAAGATTACCTTTATCTACGTGTACATATTGCTCAAGTGCTACACCTATACACGCGTTTGCTTATTATGTTCAATAAAGCAAATTTTTAGTCATTTATGATTAAATTGGAATTTAGATAACAGGATTTTTACATTAATAAATATTCCTCTCTTCCGTGCTAGAAAACTATTCAATAACGTATACTTTTATGGTTAGTATTTGAACTCCTGACCTTCACTGTTAAAAGCCAAGCGCTCGCACAGTGCAACGCAAACCAGAACACGTCGAGAGGTGCATAGCACGCAATTCGGTCGAAGTTGATAAGACACGGGGAACAGTGCTTTCGGGTTAGTCTGTAACATGCTGGGAGTGTATAACTTAACCATTCGCATAATGAGTGAATATTGCTGAGTTTCTATACTGGAAGATTGTTGGTTAAAATTTCTAAGCGGAAAGGCATTGTTTTTATTCACGTCCGTTTGTTTGAGAAAATTTGCTAATCGCAATATCTATAACTGAAGTCCAAAGTCTTAACTTCATCCCTTAAAAAGGCTATTATTACACGCTCTCTCAGTGTGGATAGTATCTGGACTTGAGTTGTGTCATGATAATGTATATTTATTAGAAATAATATGCTATTACGTGTAACACTTTCAAAATGTTTAAGAAAAGATTACAAACACAAGATTTCATATAGCTACATTAACAGAGCATCTCATGATCAAGTTTTTTAATTTTTAACAGTTTTAAATCCATATATTCATTCATAGATATTACTAATATTCGTAGTATATCCTAAGAACATTTGTGTATTTTCATTGTAAATTAATGTTAGTAAATTTCTGTTCATAATTTTATCTCGTTTATACCTATATACAATATGTGCGTTTCAATAGCTCTCGGCCAGCAGGTTTTCCGTCTAACTTTCAAACTAATGAGAGTATAACAATGAAATTTGTCTACAACATACCTTCGCATATGAACAGAATGGCAAGCTACTCAATAGCTCGCGAAGACTATTTGTTTATTAGCTGAACTTGACACTAGTATGATGCATATACTGTGTCGTTAGTAGACACCAACAGAGTCCATGTATTTATGTTATGTGCAATGCAATACGAATGGCACAGAATAACGTAGTAAGGAACCGTACATCTGCAGTGGCAATACTATCTACAGCTTTAGGGACATTTTTATATTGCAGATTTTCCTAAATTCCACTAAATAACACTACATTTGCATTTAAATTCAATTCCTTACCTAGCGCCACTCTTTCATTCTTTCTTACTCGTTCACAAATGTAGAAAACTACAATAGTTTTAAATATATTGTAATATTTTAAAACCTAACCTAACCTAACCTAACTTCCACTCGCAGTCAGCAATCTAAAATATGGTATGTTATGTTCAGAGACTGAGGTCATACCTGAGGTCATGAACAGTCAAACTATTTTGATTCGACTGAGGCAATGAAGTCCCATTCCTAGAAAGAACTATTTTAAGTGCTATTCACCTTGTCGAAGGATTTCACATATAGAGTCGTTGCTGGACAACGCATTCATTATTGTTTTGAAGAGCAGCGACTTGGAAACGGATAACAAAACTTCGATTTGTTAATTAAAAGAGAACCAATATTTACCGTGAACCGTCCCGACACAAACAATTACATTGTGGGCTGGATGACGTGCAATTTTCTGAAGCCACGTTAAATGACTTACTCAATATGTCAGGAAGAGCAGTTGTAGAGTCATTAATACTCTAGAGCTCTAATATTAAGCAAAAGAAAGTTCAGATAATTTCACGGGTGTTATATTAACATTACAAAAAGGAGAAACGGCAATTGATAAGAAAATTTGGATAACATCTGGGAAATTTGCAGCAAACGGAACACGATAGTTGGTTGTTTTACGTGTTGGGGAGTATAATTGGAAGTAGGAATATGTCGCCTTGAAGCTAACTTTCATTACTAGGGTTACTGTTTAGGAATCTTTGCCGAGTTCAATTCAAACATTCTGTCAGTTTTTGAACAGACAGACTTCCTATGTTTTAAGTAGAGCTGTTGAGGACCATAAGGGAATAATTGTATTTATTGCTATGTCAAATAGAGAATAAAAAGAAGTATTTATGTCAAATTATTGCAAAAAGAAGCATTCACTGCAACTTATACGAGGTGATTCTCTTTCTAGCGTTCTATAAAAATGTTTTATGCTATTTAGATAATGGCTTGAAAATGTATATGCACGGAGTAGCAGGGTCGCCTTATAATTTTTTAGAATAGGTGTCCATATTGCTCTGTAAGTGCAATAAAAGCAGAGCTCTTTAGCAGTCGACTATACCCGAATGCTAAGAACGTGCTAACTAGTACTCATCCATTTTCTTTGAAAATTGTGTTCTTTATTTCACTGGCTATTATTGCTAAATACTTTACTTTATATAGGTACACAAGCAGAGGGGAAAATAAAACACACCTATTGTATTTAAATGCCCTCATTACTATCTCAGAAATCTTATTTAAGTTCCTGAATAGCTGTACAAGTGTGTTTTAAAGTTTAAAAATGCACATAAAATCAACCAATATAATTTGTTTCATGTAATTTTGCATGCATGATACTGAAAGTATTGATTCGATAATTTTTATAGTCTAATATGATTATTGTGGTGCCAGATTCTCAAAACAGTTCCCCAAATGAAGGGGACACAACAGTTTTTGCTTCCACCCTACTTTAGCACACAGAACGTAAGATTTGGATATTTCCAGCTGAAGGTCGACCTGTAACATTGTACTCTGGTAGTATTACGCGTTAAAGCGGCTGATGAGAGGTGTTGGTTGCAATGACTGTGTAGCTGGTCTTTTTCTTACACGTAATTGTGAAACAAAATGAAACGGTTATACATGCACATATCTAGCAGATGAAAAAATATTTTCCTGTAACTTTTAGCTGTGCGTCACATTATAGGAAACAAAACTGTCACCTCATCTTGTAAATCCACACTTCCCATTCCTACTGGTACTCAAGGACACGCTTTGGTTTCTTTGCCGCCTTCATGGGTCTTTGCCCTTTCCTTCTTCTCAGCTTGCCTGTTGCTGTAATGTCAGCAGTTTCGTGTTTCGCCAGAGAAGAGAAATAAACATCTTTGTTATCCTTCCAACTCACACAGCACATTTCTTGCAGACCATAACTCATAATTGCCACGTTTCAGTTTATTATGAGAAATATCAAGCGGCATATTCTTTTTATTTGCTCTGACGGTACCAACCGTGTTAGTTTTCCTGTCCGTTAGTCTTCTTAAGAGACCTGGAGACGAATAGCAGTTATTTAGATACAATGTGTGACCTCCATCTAACACATGTATAGTACAACATTTCTACTTACTGCAAGACTAGATTCTGTCACAGTTGCACCTACATAAATTTTGAAGTACAAGCAATATCCAGGACTATATTCACAAATTTTGTAAACATTTATTCCAAATCTTGCACGTTTGGATCTATTGCTTTGCTCGTACGAGAGGCGACTACTGGATTTCATTTGTTTTTTTATTCAGAGTTATGGCTTCTACAACTTTGCAGAAAAATGCTGAATGACATGGCTAATCTAATTTAGCCTACAATTCCAATCACTTTGTTTCTTCTGCATTACAATGCCAGTATCTTCATTTGCCATTTCAAAATCAGAAAATTTGCTAAGTTCCCTGTCATTATTTAGGAGACATTCAAAAACGTTCTCAAATCTTATTTGGCATCATATCTCACTTCTTGCCTTGCCATTTTGGCTATAGTTGTTAGCAATACTTTGCAATGAAAGAGTAACTTTATAGAACATATAATGGATGACGAAACAAACCATTTATACTTCGAAGAACTAAATGTATTTGGTTGCATTCTCATTTACTTTGAATGCAACTGCTGACTTAGAAATGCAAGTACATGCAGTTTTATTGATTAACGCAAACTTGCGAGCTGTGCTCGTCATATGATCTATATGCCATTGCTACCTTATGCCAATACAGTCCGTATATAATAATAATAATAATAAATAATAATCATAATAATAATAATAATAATGACAATAATAATAATAATAATAATAATAATAATAATAATAATAATAATAATAATAAGGTGTAACCAATATACATGGGTGTACATCAGAACATAGCTTGAATAAAATGTACGGAGATTCAGGTAAACCGTTTAAATAAACTCCACGCTGAAAATTGTCTTCTATTTGTCTACTAGACAAGCCCCAATAACTTAATGTAAAGTCCCTTCATGCACAGGATGAGAATTTTCTATTTTCGATGTATGCTATTTTGAAAGTTTATGTATCAGTTTCATCTATAAATCAAGCGACCTCTACTTTCATGAGTTTCATAAGAAAATCTTTAGTAAACAAAACCGAACATGTTTTTCGTAATCAGTCACATCCAGTTCTTGAACACACCCTTAAAGTATGTGTTTTCTTTTTTTACTGCTCTTTGAAACTTTGAATCTTTGAAACTTAAGAATCTTAGCCACTAGGGAAACTCTTCATAATGACTTTGATGTTGACTCCAGTAACCACTGCTTTACATCATTTACAGTTTCTTCAAGCAATTTGTGGCCTCCAAACATTGAGGGCAAAGATTTTATCTGTTGTCTCTAAATTTTTAACCATTTTCTATTCAACACTTTGGTGGTACATGCCTTTCACCACTTACAGTCCAAAATATCAACTGGCATGCTTTAAATTAATCTATTTGCCAGCATTTAAGAACGATGAACACGCACTGTGCTAATTGTCACAACTGCCAAAATGCGGTTATGCTAAACATAGACAAATGAAAAGACAAGTGAATGAAGGTGTCTATTGCAAGGATTATTTAAATATCATACTTTTTATAGACAGTAGTACCTATAGGGTCTCTAGTGAAAGAATTAAAAATCTAGATTTCCGCAAAAAGATCCGTAGAAAAGGAAAACTCTCACAGTCATCAGAGGTGAATTTGGGTCCTCTCTACGATAATGACCTACCATCTATAGTATCTGATGGAACGGTTTGCTGATGTTAATGTATCTTCTAATTTTGCATTCGTAGATGGCGACCTATTTGCTTTCGAGCTTGAAGAATTGTAGAGTATTAACAACTGATTCCAAATAGCTATTTCCTTTATCCTGCTATACCTGGAAGCCACTTCTACTTCTACTTCCAGAATGCATTCTCTGAACACTCAAATATTCCCCTTGGTACCTGTCACATTAATTTCTCTCCAACTTTTTATAATAATGTACAAGGTTCTCTATTTTCATCACTATCAGCTGTCTAAAAGCGATATGCTTAATCTTGTCGATTGTCTGAAAGAAATGCAAAAAGCCAAAGCTGGGCAATGGGACGTTTTGTCAGCAAAGTCCTGAAGAAGCGACAGGCAGGGTCAGCAGTGATTCACTGCAAATAGTTAGCCATACAGGAAATTCACTGTTCATAAAGAAGTGGGGCTCACTAATAATTAACACTGACGAAACTAACAGGTAGTTTGTCAGGGAAAAAGTATTTATCTCAATTTATTATGAATGGTTTTACGTACGTTTCCCAAAAATGTTGTGTAGCCCTTTGAAAGGCACCTTTACTCTGATATTTGATACGGAACGGTAGGAAAAGCCAGGTTTTGGCTAGTTGTATGACCTGGTCCATATGCAAACGGCGAGTGGCGAACTATCGCGTTGAATTAAAGCCTCGTAAACAAAGCTGGCTCACTAAAGCACATGATTAATGCCCATACATGCGCTATCGGCTGTAGCTGCACATTTTGCAGTCCTCTGTCGCTCATTTTCCACACATTCTTTTAAAACGTATATGCATTATAATTATCATAATCGTCATAATCATCCTGCAAAACAAATATTTCCATGAAGTTGAAAAATGTTACTGTTTCATGTTGTACCAAAGGCTATAATGATGCGACTAACACGCACAATAACATTTCATAAGCCGCATTATCATAGCATTTTTAATTCAATAATTCTGCTTTATCATCGCAGGCCATGCATAGCTCTCTGAATTATGAATCGCTATATCGCAGATTATATCTCAAAGCCTTTTGTGGAAATGGCTTTCCCCCTTTTTTTAGCATTTTCCTGGTAGTTGTCATAATTATAGAACAGAACTATTAAGTCTGGTATATGACTTCAAACTGTCCATTATGTCCTCCTAAACTGCTGGCACTACTGAACTAGAAAATAACGCAGCAATGTGCGGATTTTTTCTCATTAGTAGTAAAAGGAGGGTAGGAATTTTAACCTCGCAATGTTATTAGCTTAGCTTAGCTTAGCTTAGCTTAGCTTAGCTAGACAAGTAACAAGTTTAGCAGAATGTCGCAGGCGGTAACGCTTGGGATTCGTATTCAGAAGGACCCGGGTTCAAATCCCTCATGGCCGGCCTATAGGACCTTGGATTATTTTGTAGTTTCGCTTAGGCAAAGGGATAGATTTTTCCTTTGCATGAACTTTCCGCTCTCGCATTTTATTCAATAGTTTTGAGTTGGCGAGGTGGTTGGTGCTATGTGTGGCGTGGCAGCGTCCCGGATCCGCCGGCGTTGGAGAGCTCATTGTTAGGAACTCAATATACGTATATCCCTCACCGTCGCTGATCTTCCGCTATCTACCTCAAGCACTCTTCCCGGAGGTGCCACTATTGGAGGCGCTCTTGAGTAAGGCTGAAACACCAAAAATTCCTCCAATCCAAGAGTGGAAAAATAAGAAAATGAAATAAGATTTTGGTTCCCATTAATCAACGGACACATTGTTACCAATATAGGCAAATAGGACAAGATTATGAAATAATTAAATGGGTTAATAACAAGCAAGATCTAATTAACTTATAGAACAATGGGCCTTTTTAAATAGACATCTACAGAATAGTTGATATTATCACTGATCATACGCGGTATACTTTCTTTTGATTATGATCCTCATAAATTATAAACTTAACAGTTTATGAAATAAAACCACTTAAAAATGAACATACTATTTTAGGCAGGAATATGCTTATAATGCCCAGCTTTTGTCCATTTATTTTCGGCACTCTGCAAAATAACCCACTCATTAATCGTCGTTGAGAAATAGAGACAACTTCCAATTTGAGATAAAAATGCAAAGAAATTTAGTTAGGAGCCACAAAGTCATAATTAAAGCTTTTCTTGGTTCCCATTTTACATAAAGAAACCCTTACTACTCGCATATGGACTCTAGACTCTGGCAAAGCTGTTGACAATATAACTACCTTTTTTACAGACGTGATACACAAAAGTATGGACAACCAAGATTGGGCTATTTAACTATCCGTTCTCAAAACGTTGTCGTATAAGGCTTTTATTTTATTAATTTGTTAATTTATATCCAGAGCATTAGCACCATTGAATGGTGACCATAATCGGCAACTTGGAGTGTGCTTACTCATAATAAAATGCCTCACAGCTAATCAGCTGTTCCCATAAACCATCCTGTATAAACCTTTTGCTGAAAATAATCAGACAATTTACCCTGATCCACCGATGAGGTATGATAAAATCCTCTATTCATTTTCATAATTTTAAATTAAAATGTTTCACAAGGTGAAGTTTTAAAAAATAGTATAATAAATAATTAGAAACTAAAGAAAACCTATGGTTCTTTACAAAATAATTTAATAGCATCTCCAAAGGCTGTAATATACCTAGGCCTTAAATAAAGCATATATAGATAAAAAGCTAAATAAAAAAAACATAAAAACAAATTCCTATTATTATTATTATTATTATTATTGAAATTTTTATCGTAACCTAATGAAATGATGAAAAGTTAACTAGTGTTCAACTAGTGGACACCGATGATACATGAGATGAAATGATAAATTGCGACGAAATTTTTTCCACACTTAAGTTAAGGGTAGTTTCCAGGCATTTACCATTGCTGGGGACTGAATAAAACCTGGAACAAAACTCAGTTAAGGAAGAGGTTTATGGCGGAAATCGAACACCAGACCTCCCGTTCATGATACCATGCCTTAATGACCTTGATACATGAAATTATTTCACTAGCACCTGTTCGTATGCTATTCATTTTTAAACGTATTTTTATTTGTAAAAATTCTAAAACATTTTAATATTTAAATGTACATTAAAAAAACAAAAAATACGTTGCACTTTATATGTTATAGCATTATATAAAATAAACACATAAGTTATATTTATACAGATTAAAGACTAGAATTATACGTTTTAAAGCATAGAATTGCTTATAGAAGTGCCTTACTAATGGATAGTAACAATAATAACCCATAATATAGTAAATATATTGACAGGATTACCACTTTATACACAAAAAATTAACTGATTAATATTTCAGTTTAATAAATTAAAAACTGCATATTTTAGAAATCTCACCTATGTGTGTTCCTATAACGTCAGAGCAAAAGTAATATTAATATATTAACTCCATTAGTTATTGTCCTTATTTGATAGCGAGGAGTATAAGCTAATTGCTTGTAAGGAAACAGCTAGTCTGCCATCTGTCACATTATCAGCTACACTTTTATGCTTAATTCACATGCAATGTATAGATAATACTAATCAAAAATAGTCTGTGATGGATGTCCTTGATTTGGAAATACAACATATTAGACCGCCTATAGAATCACACCTACAGTATACAGTCCACAATGTACATATATCGCGAGAAGACCAATGCAACCATAGCAGCAATAAATAACATAGAAACAAAATGCTGCATAGAAACAACTAACTATATATTTACTTATCGGTGTCTCAAAATTCCAAGACGAACTGTTGAAGTACAAACTATTCCTTGAGTCAATTTAAAGCATTTCATATGCAACAAAATTAAAAATGTTTGCAATATGGGCAACTTAAAGCTGATAAAGATAAACTTTTTGTTATTGTGAGTTTTTGCTAGCACTAAAGAAATTACTCAACCTAGTAGGAGCACTTTTCAAAGAACTTCGCTAGTGAAAATAATAAAACGTCTTTGTATATCGTTCTAATAACTGCACACTGTTTTTAAATATGCTTTTATTTGGTTATGGTACTCAGAAATGCTTTCAGAATTCATAATGCATGTAAATAACTCTGTTGAATTTTCTCTCAGTGATACATTGTTACAACAATTTTGTAATAAATTATTATTGATTTTCAGTTGTTATGATGCCACCCACCACTATCTCTAGACTTACAATTGAAATATTTCTACATCTTGAGTGTGGTCAAGATTTTCTCCGAAACATAAAATTTAAAAAATGTAATTTAAGCCTTTTGTAATTTCCATAAAATTAAATAACTGGTTCTAAAGTACGGTTAGGTGTTCAGAGGCTTTGAGCAATGCATTAATGAAACAAGTACTGTTTTATACAATCAAGTTTTGGGGTTTTTTGTAAAGCTCTGTATTTTAGAATATAATGTTATAAAGTGATAAAAATAGTGTAACTTTGAAGCGGTAAAACAATAAAAAGTTATTTAAGTAAACTAATATTTCAGATTATATATTATCGAATTAAATAATGAAGGTATTTTAAAGATATAAAAACGTGTAATCTTCCACCAAACAAAATATATTTTCACTTACTGACTATTATATTAACTCCAAAATGCTCTTTGGATGAATGTTAATTATAAACGAAAATATAATATTTACAATATACAATATTAAGAAATTAGTACAGAAACCTATAGTAAAAACCACTACCTTCACTGTTCGCTTATTACAAAACTAGTTCTTTTCCAAGACATCTCATCAATAAAGAATTTCTCTTTGCTAATATTTTAAATAATTTCAAAGAACATAAAGCACTTTGTGGCGCATTTTAAAACATGAATAAAAATGTACATTACCAATTGGCTGACTTAAAGCAATCTTCAGGCAGTTGTGTCGTCACTTACCTAGAAAGAAAATAAATATTATTAAATAAAGACCAAATGTTACATTAATCACACAAAAAGTTCGTTTAACGTGCTATCAGGTCTTAACTGCTTATAGCATAAAATTATAGAACATAGTCATAAGCTGCAAGAGATAAATGGTGTAACAATTAAAGCCCTCTATTACACAAGGTATGGACACGCTCCATTTTGGGCCTAACCGTCTGTAACTCCCATAAGACTACGTGTTAAGTTTCTGTCGTTTTACTCGATTGTCATACAGTTAATTCTTAAAATATTTGTGTTATACTGTTGAATGATACCTTCTGCGTCTGCTCATGATGTTCATTTTGTAATAGAAGACCTAGATCAGACAGAAATGCATAATTTTGAGACTATGTCAGTTATAGTTACGGCACTTTCGTCTAGTACCACAGCCGAACTCAGCGGCCAATGACGGGTCATTTGCCGGTAGAGGAAAAGGCTGTCATCGGTTAAAACAGAAATTGCAATATTAAATGTAGGCCTTATTAATTACACCCTTTTAACAGGTGAAACTTATAAGACTTTCTCGTTTTATTTTGCTATTGGCTACTTAATTCATTTTATTAGTGTGACATAAACTGTATAAGGCCTACCGTTAAACTGTCAGTTAAGAATGAATTATAAGAATTATAAGGCTTAGAGGGCTTCCTACCAAATGAAATTTAGAACAAAAACTTTAAATAGATCAACATTTCTCTGCTCTAAATGGATCCAATGAGAATGACTGTGGCAACCAGAAACCTATATTTTTAATTGATATATGAAAACAAGAGATAAATAAACTAATTTTAACTATTCATAATCCAAAATCTGCACTTTCTGTTTCATTTCTTCCAATTATGAACATGCATTTAGTTATCTTACTGTAGTATGTTGCATTTTTAAATCATTTTTTCTGCAATAGTGGCATTGCAAATGAACAACATGACTGTGACAAACTATTTTATTTGAAAAATTCAAAACACCTTCACAAATGACATGCATTCATTTAATTTCGGAAAGCTATGGTAAATGTATTCAAGAATAAGCTCAGAGTATACTGCAATACAGTAATAATATTGTAAGTATAACGCACTTAGTATCAGTCACTGCTAAATACAACAGAGCCATGTTGACAAATATTTTATTACATCACATTAAGTTATTTTGAATGCAGTTTACATGCCAAATTAAACCTTGAAAGCGATATAACGACGCCTTTCTTTCCTTGAGTTGTACAACTAAATGTACACAACATCCAGGCTTATTAACTAAATTAAAACAAATTGTAAGAATCTTGTGCATATAAGCATATGGCTGGCGAACCAATCACGAAGCTCGGTTGTCGGCAAATTTCGCCGCAAAGCGAGTCCATACTTGTATAATAGAGGGCGTTAGTAGCTCTGATGATACATGAGTGAAATGAATATTGGGAAAGGATTTATTTTTAAGGAAGGAACCGTTTTAGGCCTAAGTTTAGGGTACCTGCGCGGCATTTGCCATTTATGAGGAATGAGAAAAACCTCAGTCAGGGAGGACGGTCCTGGTAGGATTCGAACTCCAGACCTCCCGTTCACGAATCCGCACTTTAACGACCTCGGCCACCCGTGGCGGTCATTTAATCATAGGCAAAACACAAAAACAGAACATACAACATACCAGCATAACATTTCTTAAATAAAATGTTCAAAATGCCTTCCCTAGCATTGGTACATATATCACCAGCCCGCAGTCGTTTTGAATCTCTGATGCACTAACGTATTTCTAGAGAACTGATATTGTTTCGTAGCTTTCCACAATACCGGCACGATGACTTTACATCTTGTACCGGGTTTGATGCAAAAGAGCTTTCAAATGCTGGTACATTCTGTTCCTGTGTGTTTTCCATGATTAATATACTATGAAGAGTTGTAGAAAATGAGTTCTAACATAGAAATAAAGCGTTTCAAGACCAATGTGCATATAAAATATTTTCTTCTTTTGCATGTGAGGAATGTGTCCTGAAAGTTTGGCTGTACCTTATTGTTACACCCGGTATAATCTTGATGAGGATTCTGTGTATTAACAAAGACAAAAGCCATAAAGCATGGGAATAACTAGAAGACTTGACACAATCCAAGTCGATTGTGGATATTCAAATTAAAAGAGCAGTCCATGAGACGCTATTCAGAATATGTACAGAGGTACAAAGGGTTGCATAAATTTAGGAAAAAGGAGATTAAAATAATAGCTGCAAGTAAAGATATCAGACAAGATTCTAGTTCATTAATATACATGTACAGGTATAGACGAATAGACAATTAATTTAAAAACCAATTTTTCGCGAAGCATCAAGGGATTGTAAGTCCATATATAATACCTAAATGATAATTTTCTTTTTCGTCGGATTGCGAATGATTCCCAGTCTAATACTTTAATCATTTTGAACAAAATGTCTACACCCTTTTATGGACTTAGTTATGCTTCTCTGAGCTTTCTCCAGGGCATCTACGCGGCTTAGCCTCTAACGATTACGGCAATAATGGTCGCATAAACGACACAAAAGTACTTAAACTTTGCGCTATTTTTATATAGTACTTTCATAATAAAGTGCATAGCTCTTCACCCTTTTTGACAGTTGTGTTTGCGTTTTCATCCCATCCAAAATCCCAAATTACTAGACAAACACATACCTAATAAGTATTTACAACAATTTACCTGCGGAATCTTTTCACTGCCTAGATCGTAATTTAGTCACATTCTGTTTGTTTTACAGAACACTGTAGATTTATTTTCATTTTATTTTTAGGGGCTACTTGTGAACTTCATTTAGATCATTTTGTAAAGTGAATCCATCCAAATTATTCATAATTTGTGTAGATAATGCATACTTTACTCCAACTGCGGAAGGCTTATCATACATACAGATAAGAAAATGAAGTGCTACAAGATCAAAACTTTGCGGCACCCTAAAAGTCAAATATCCAACTGAAGACATTTCATTTACGACTCTGATCTTTTGTGTTCTCCCTTCCCGAATATCCGAATCCAATGGACTATCAGCTTATCTAAAGCTATGCTGCCCAACTTTCAAAATAGGAAATCATGGGAGATGTCATCAAAAGCTTTCGAAATCTCATGGGACACCATGTCAAAAGCTTTCGAAAAATCTCATGCGACACCGCGTCAAAAACTTTCGCAAAATCTCATGACAGACCTCGTCAAAAGCTTTCGAAATCTGATTGGACACTACGTCAAAAACTTCCGCAAAATCAATGGGGCACTACGTCAAAAACATTTTCAAAAATCTCATGGGACACCACGTCAAAAGCTTTCTCAAAATCTCATGGGACACCACGTCAAAAGCTTTCGCAAAAACTATGGCCACCGCGCCTTCTGTCCCTTTTCACCTTCCAGATTTTCGTCAATGATAATTTAGTTCTCGTACGAGTACCCAGTTCTGAAGCCACACGAACCAATTTTTTTCCCTAAGTCCTCGCGAATATATTCTGCCACTAGTTGTTCCATTAGCCTACACACAACAAAATTCAGATTAACTGGCCAATATTTGTTACGTTCTTCCTTATTTCCCGCCGATACTACGGCAGTGGTCCAGCATAGTGCAATTATTTATGAACATGTTAAATAGCCTAATAAGGTGAGGGTATATCAAATCCCATCTTCAGCAATTTTATTTATATACTTTTAGAAATCCTTGATTTCCGATTTTTGAATTTCTTTATTCTCAGTAATGCTGAAATTAAAACCAATTTTTATGTGTATCTCTTGCAAACATGGACCCAAAAGGTATCAACGACTAAAGTTTAATGCTTAATAACAGGAAAGTGGGATTCGATCATCTCATTTGCCTTTAGCATGTCTTATATTGTAAACTGTGTTCACAATAGTACATTTAAAAACTTTTTGTGACTGTTTTAATGATCTTGCATTCAAACCAAATGTATTCTGTATCTTGTTATTTACTTCTTAAACCATCTATCCAGTCTTATTTGAAAAAATAACTTTACTTTCTTCTCAAATTGTTAACCTCTGGAAGATATAGTTTTTGTTCAATTTGCGTTATTTACTTCTTGTTTAGAATCATCTTTGTACATTACAATAAATAGACTACATATTGGTAAATTAATGACAATTTTGTTTTGCTTCAAAAATGCATCTCTATTTGGATTATGCTCCTTTGGTATTCGCATAAAAATACTTTTTCTGCAAAAACTGTGGAATTTTTTGGCTAATATCAAAGATAGTAATGATCGAACAATATGATCAAAAATATACCAGAAAGGTTATAAAAAGATGAAAAAAGAAAATTTCGTTTACAACAACCATCTATCACCAAACTTTTCCGTAAAATTATAACAAAAAATCAGATTCAACTGTTTTG
Organism: Metallyticus violacea; assembly: GCA_030762175.1. Classification (NCBI taxonomy): domain Eukaryota; kingdom Metazoa; phylum Arthropoda; class Insecta; order Mantodea; family Metallyticidae; genus Metallyticus; species Metallyticus violacea. The sequence continues at coordinate 72,685,112 of CM060831.1, forward strand.
CTTTGAAAATCTGAGCTTAAGCTACATGATTAACATTTCATATGTTTTGGTGTCTCAGTTATGGCATGTGCTTTGATATAAAAAAATTATCTTAGTTATACTTTAAAGCACTTGCAATTAAGACAAATGTGTTACATTTTTAAAATGTTTACTTTTTAACTGTCAAAAAACTTCAGCAATCATTTACCTTTTAATTTTTATTTTAATTATTAAGAAATTTCTTTTATTTTAAGTGATTTAAATTTTATTTGATGTATAATATGCTTTTTATATTCGGTTTTAATACCATGAAGATGAAATATGCGTCAGTTATAATTTTGCAGTTTATTTTTCGTAGCGTTAGATTTCATGAACCAGAGTTACTGTTATGGAACAAAATTCCTATTGCAGCTTTTCGAGCGTAGCATTCGAAACGATTCGAGTCACGTCACCATGAAAACTACAGATTTTTATGAAACCGTCATGCTTTGCACAAATTGGGAATATCGATTGACACATTAATATATAATATACTCTCTCTGTATCGCCAACTCTTGGGAGTTAAAATCTTTTTTTAAAAATAATTAGTTAGATAGTTGTAAGTTTGTATAGAAAGCAACCTAGCATTTCTAAAGCAATACAGTGCAAGAAAAAAGTTCTTTGGAGAAACCTGAAAATTGTTGAGAAAAGTGTGCACTTGATATTGCACTGTCTGGAACATAATCCACCTGATAACTCAATGGTTTCCAAGGAACTCTGTGATAATGCAACATTGCTCAATGGTCTATGGGCGGAAGTTTAGTATGCCAACTTGCCCTTGTGGGATAAAGCAGCTCTCATTTCATTCGGAGAGAAGGAAAAGAGGGCATGTTTCATGTAGAGGAAGATATGTCAACGATAATAAAGAAAGTAAATTTGGTTATGAAATTGTTTCGCACATTAAGGAAGTGTTTTTAACAGGAACATTTCCCCTTAATTTTGCTTTAAGTGATCATAACATATGGAAACAAGTTTGGCAACAACAGCGTTAGTTAAAAAAAATAAGGTTGGTATTAATGCTTATATAACTCACAATGTCAAATATGTTTTTCTGAAATTCAGTAACAAATTTTCTTTTCTTCAGAATGATAAAATATCGCACATAATTCGATTTTCTCCCAAATTCTATTTCTTCGAAATGATGGATAAGCAATAAAATGAATAAACCGGGGTGGTTTTAGCATTCAAAATAATATTCTATGCCAATTACCGCTGAAATCGTAAAAAGTTATCAATATAGCATTCCTACAATCCCTTCATATAACACTCTATCTTTTGTAGAGCACAATTTAGTGTTTATTCAATGACAACGTCTATATTTCTATCTTTTGTCAAGATTATCTTTCCTAATGTTGCGGCGATAGCTGTTCTAGATGGAAGATTTTTTGTTTTTGCCATTCCCTAAGACAATCCGATACCTCTTATATGATCTAATATCTGATTGTTCCCCATCGATACTGTAGGATTTACATAGGAATTCTTGATTATATTCATTTTATGATGATTTATATAATTTCCATGTTTAATTACTCCATATGCTCTAATACAGAACTTATCTTTGGTTCTTGTAATACATCATCCAATTATTTGATGACCGAGTGACGGCAGCTGCATGAGTAGGGGCGAGCGAGATTTACCGAAATGATACGTTGGCCGTGAGTCTCACACCACTCGTTCAGCGTCGTTAGAATGGTAAAAAAAAATACACTTCTATCCCTTGAGTAAAGTCTGCAAAGTACAATAAATAACAAATAGGCCTCATTATCTATTCTACAAGTAGTGTTTATGGATGCATCTTATGTCCATCCTTACCGAATCAGCTCGTGCCTTCAGGGGAATATTTGAAAAGAAACTACTAGGTAATCGAGTTTAAAGTTGTTAAACACAAACTATACTATCCACACGTTTTATTTGAGCTGAATAATAATATGCGTTAAAATTAATTTAATTTCTTAAAAATAATTAAGATAATTTCACAATCAGATGCCAGAAATGTGTGAACAATGAAGTCAGTAATTCCAGCTAATGGGTTAAATAAATGCACTAGAACTTATTATTCTGCTACTCTAATGTTTCTACTTCCAACTTTTGTGTTATCCTACCCGACCGCCCCTACTCTAGTTTAGCCGACTAACCTTGACCGATGACAAATCCTGAATTAAGGGTTTGCACAATACAATTACACACTGATAGAAACCAGTCGTCAAGGCTGTATAATGCATGTTCGGGTTGTAGCTTGTAGTTATTTTGAGAGAGGTTGTGTCGGCAAGTGGTTGTGCACTTCTGCGTTACCTTGTGCTTTCATTGCATGTAATTTGTATGCTAATTTTTCTTCATTGCTTATAGTTAATATAGTCTTGAAGAACGAACTTACAATTCAATGTAGGATACATAGGTGAAAGTGGTAAAGTGATTTGCAATAACATCGACTAGCAATCGTGTTTCTGAGGAAAAAACTGTTCTCCAACTTGTTTAAAAGTTGCGAGAAACAGGATCTCTGACGCCAGGAAACGTGTTCAAAACTGCTGTATTCTTATGGATGCAAAGTTAAATAAATAAAGGAATTTTCTACGCACAGGACGGCAATGTGTTGCCACTGAGGGACATCATCTGTTATAACAAAAGTTAGTGCATATTGTTATCGTTATTTATGTTTTCATTAAAATTATAAATACTAAGATAAAATACTACCTTTTTGTGTTGCTCCTTTTTTCCGATTGCGGCGAATGCAATTCCCAATAGATATCCTACTATCCTATTATTCTGATGGTCAAATATCGTCTTAAAATTATCATTAGATGAATTTAATTACAATTTTTATTATTTGCAGCTACTTCTGTTCTAATATGAAATGCATCAAAGAAGTTCAGCATATTTTTGTTGCAGAATTAAGAGCAATGATTAGGCACATTTAAGTACTCGACTGGAATTTTGTTTCATCACGTTTTATTAAAATTACGCAGTCTTTCAAATGAAACAGTTTGATCTATACAACGGAAAATACTTCAATATTAACGATATGCTACATTTATTTAGAATTGCTGAGTAGTGCTTATTAGGGACCTAATGTTACCTCCAATCAAGGAGATGTGTGTTAAAGTAGAAGAACGTTTGGATCAGTTGATGCGGAATATGAAAACTTCCCTGCCATTTGAACCGCTGCGCATACAATGAGTCGTTATTTGACTTATTTATGGACTTTTTTAACATCTTAGCGCATCAGCGGTCCATTTAATTCAGGACGTGAAACGGCCAATAAATTTTGCTCAGAGGACTCTTCTTTCAGGCTTGAGGTTCTTTTACGTGTCATAAATCTATGACAGAAAACCACGGCTTTGTTTCCCTTCCGAAGAAAGCCATAGTTACCATTTTTACGGCCGAAAAAATCCTAATTATGAAAGAAAATGTGGCCAAAGCACAGGCATAATCTACTCAAATCCTCAGAGAAAAAGTGTCCTCTTATTAGAGTTGAAAAACTATAGTGATATATCATTAGAGACCGACAGAACACTATCGGGAGAAGTCAGAGATCAAGGCTGTATTGCTCGCATTCGTTTGAGAATGACCCTATCAGCGAGCGGTTGTATGCTTGTGTGTTACTCGATGTTTTCATTGTGTGTAAATTGTGTGCTGATTATTCCTCGTTAGTTATGCCATAAAATAAATGCACATAACCTCAAAGAACGAATATTTATGGAGAATACCGTGAAAATTGATTCTTGCAGTCAAGTGGTAAGCGATTGGCATGAAAATATCCTGGCAATCGTGTTCTATATAGAGAAACTGTTCGCCAACTTTTTAATAAGTTACGAGATACTTACTCTCTCAATATCAAGAAACGTACTCCGAACCGCCATATCCTACGGAAGAAAAGTTAAATAAAATACAAGAATTTCTTACGCAGATGCCGGCAATGTATTACCAATGAGGGGCATCATTTTCACCATCTCTTATAACACCGGTTAGTGCTTATCATCATCGTTTTTAAATACTGTATCATTTTATGCTTTCAGTAAAAATAAAAATACTAATTTTGCTCACGGTTAATCGATATCTCTTTTTTAGTTTACGACTGCACTCCCGAACCTAGTAAGCAGCTGGCGGCTCGTAAATCAATTAACCACACTGTGTATTCCCAATTAAATATAACAGCAATTTAGGAATGCAAAATTACCGTATATCTTAGAGAAAAAAAATATTGGAAATCAAAACAAAGGGCAGTTTTATAACTTTGCATTAATGGCCTTCACATAAATAAATCTGATTAATTTGTGAACATAATGGGGTTTTTATCTTACGTTACATGTTGGGTTAAAAAAGGAATTTTAAGAAAATTCCTGAATTTTTAATAACTAAACAGGAAAAAACTTTTGATGTATCTTCATTTATAGCGCGTATACTTTTTTTCTTATCAGAGCATGGAACCGTTTTGCAAAGTATACGGCTAAAGAAAAGTTATTCCTTCCCAGTAAAAGCAACCTATATATAAAAATAAAAAACAATCTTGTTATTTTTCCCCCTCATCCCTTGTAGCAGTTATTTTCGTTCTCATCGAAAATTGCCTCTTACACGAGGAAGTTCACCAAACTGGCAACAGCGTATTGTAGCAAAGTGTTACCGCTGCTTTTCTTGAGCGGCCGTCAGTTTCATACCAACACGCTCGATCATTATTGGTTCCTTGCAGTGTTTGATATTTTGTTTCAAACTCCAGTACAACTTTTAACGCCATATCTGTCCCTAAGAAAGATTTATGTAATGGGGGAAATTTCGTTAATAACACCCTACAATTAAGGAAACAAGGTTTAACTTTTATGACCAAGAGAGACGAGGGTAGTTTGAGGACAATTATAATAATAGCAACAACAATATAAAGGGTCATCAATCAATTGTTTTTACGATGCTGTTTTTACGCCCCCCTAGGGAATGTAGATACCCAGCCCTTTGTTTTGGAGAGAGCAATTAAGTTTACTTCTCGAGCACGCGACTTTGTGTGTATATATGTCTTGATTGTACCGCTATTTACGAGAGAGAACAAGAAACCTAACTTTGCCCGTCGTCCAGGGGAATTACGATTCTGTATCAAACTAAGTTTAGAAATGTGAAACTTTAAGGTCTGCTCTGTTAACAGTAGTAGCTGCGAGCTATATTTCGTTAATATAAGCATGTTTTGGGAAACAAAAGTTTCGTTGTCAAAAATTCGACAAATTTAAATAGTATACGCACAAAAATTATTACATTTAAATATTTTAAATATTACTTACACACTAGTAAATAATTTTAAACAATTATCACTCAAAACGAAGCCTTTGAACAGTTTTTATAATTTAAAAATAAGTAATTATTTTAAACAATTACAAACAGATATGTAACGCCAATGCTCTCGTATAGAAGTAGCTTTATGGGTGCAAAAATGATTATTTTCAATTGGCGTTTCATAGAAAACTTTTTATTTTAACTTTCCGACTTCTATATAAGAATAAGATTTCGATTATTTATAGTATAAGGTACATTAAGTTATGCAATTTTTAAATTGTGTATACAATTGCGTACTGACAGAGTGCGGCTGCATACTTGGAGAAGCTAGTCATCAAGAGCATAAAGGCATGTGCAAGTAGCAGCTTGTAATTTTGAGTGAAGCTTTGCCAGCGATCGTGCGTTACTCGGTTCTTTTATTGTGTGCTAATGTTTTCATTAGTTATGCCGCTATAGACACAGTCATGAAGAACAAAATTTTATGCATTAATTTTCATAGAGAAGTAGTAAGGCTGTAACAAGAAAATAGCCTGACAATTCTGTTTCTGGTTCAACTTAAAAAGTTACGCGAGAAAGATGAGAACATGTTCCGAACTTTCGTATTTTCAAGGAATAACAGATGAAATACAAAACTTTGCTACACAGATGCTAGCAATTTATTACCGCTGAGGGGCATCATTTTCAACATCTCTTATAACTACGGAACGAAGTCTTGATATCCATACATTGGTAGATGCAGAGTACGGGCTGTAGGATGCCGTTAGTTGTTTGCTGGTGTACCTACAGATAAATAGGTAGATAGAAAGTGGAAGTCATCAAGTGAAGGGAACTCTTAAGTTGACGCTAAAAACGCGGTATGTGTAGCACCTCATACATTCGGTGTCCGAAATTGCATCCCTACTTCACATTAGTAGTTTAATGCTTATTTTATCAATTTTAAATAGTGTCATCTATGCTTTCAATAAAAAAAAATACTGAAATAAAAATATAGACTTTACATGCAGCCATTCTATCTCCACTTTTTCCGGTGGTAGCAGTTGCATTTCCCCAGTAAGCGACCGCGCTCAGATGGCCCATATCTCAAATAACCTCACTGTACAACTACAAATGCTCCATAAAGTGAAAAAAAAATCTTAGTATTTCGGAAATATTTGTTAATATTTAAGATAAAATGAAAATATATTAATTTTAATAATAATAATAATAATAACAATATTGTGATATACAGACTGACTGCTATCAGCGCCGTAAATAAACTTGGTAAGAAAAAAAAACACACACACAGGCTTAAAGCGGATGCAAAACTTATTGTATATGAGTGAAAGTGGAATATACTTCAGGCTGCGTCCAATCATGTCTAATTTTCATAAATGATGTTTATTTATATTTTATATTTATTTATAATATTTTAAAAATTAATCCTTTTATAGTTATTTTATTTTATTTATTTTTCGTATTTTATTTTTAATATGTATTATATATTAAATATTATAGCTTATGTGAAATATCTAATCTAATATCTGGTAGTAAATTCAACAGACCTATTATAAAAACAGTGGACCAGTGCGTCTGATAAAGTTGTATTGTATTGTATTGTATTGTATTGTATTGTATTGGTGTCTCTGTATTAACTACACTGGTACTACCACTACCAGACACTCATCTTTTCAAGGTAAGGGAAAATTCGGAAAAAAAAAAAATCGAACCTAACCGAGTCGATTGATTTTATGGAATTCGAACCCAGGATTTATAATAGCTATGCTGACCACAAGATCACTGAGCTGATCTAATTATGATTTCGAATTCGCTCAAAAGGCACGCATATTATAAGCAATGTAGATGAATACTCAATTTGATTTCTCTAGTGCGATGTCTTCTTCTTTCTAAACATTTGGGGCAGTTGTGAAGTTCTCATCCATTTCATAATTTCTATCATCAATACTGAGTTACGCTGTTCTAATGGTTCTAATACCTGAGAGAAGATAGTGACCTGTTTACAGCCACTTTGTACTGCTTTTATCAACCCTACCCGGAACATTTTATTAGATGAAACTCCCTAGGAATTCATTTGAATGGGAAAAATAAGCACATTTTTACAAGCTGCGGATATGATTCAGGAATGATAAAACTCTTCTGCCACCATTGAGAAAAAGTCTCCTACTAGGGAAAATTGATGTACGTTACAGAAAAAGAAAAAAATCTGGAACAGCTCCCAAGTCCTCAAAGGTATAGCTTCTCGCTCTTATTAGTCTTTTACTTTGCCCACGACGTTTTCAAAGGCTTATGGATTTACTTGCTGCTCTGGTGAAATTAATCTTTATAGGTGATTATACCGTACATCAGTATAGCCTCTGGTTAAATGAAGCGGGTAAAGGAAAAAAAAAAAAAAAACCCACAGAAAAGAACATAAGGCTGTATCAGAAGCCTTTAGAGGGAATAATAATAATAATTAAGCTTCCCTTTAAATTAAGAAAATTAACTGAGAAAGCAACACAAACTCAAGGGAAGATAAGAGAATGTAACGATGTAGCATTTTCAGACAACAAATATTTTAATTAGTTTTTGTTGTTATAATTGTTTCACTCTTTTTTCCATATAGTCTGCAAGGATATAGCCTTTAACACTGCCTCTGATATTCTTATTTTGTTCCAAGATCATTATTTCTTCATTTTGTTTATTTGTTTGCTAGATAATGGAAAGAACTCACCACAGGGCATGAACCATCCTTTCTGTTTATGCAGACCGCTTCCTTATTGTTGTTGTAATACGTAATTACTTGCCTCTAATTATTTCCTCCATCTTCTATACTTATTCCTTCATTCATTAATTTCCTGATGGTGTAGGTGAACCTTGTTTTTCAAACGTGAGGTGAAACCAAATAAAAGAAGCTAGTGGAAGAGAAACGTAAGAATAATAATGCTGAGGACCTAAGAACTTTATAAAGAAAAGATGGGAGGAAGAAAAACAAAAGAGGGGGTGTTTTCATTAGGAAAGGAGCCTATTCATAACAGCTGGTGGCCATTAAAATGTATAACGTACATAACACACTGACTCTAGAATAAAACTCGAGGAATTATCATTGTTTTTATTTAGGTCCGCGTTCCGGCTCACCGGGTCCTGTCCAATTAATGTGTTCTTCCTTTGCTTTACTTCTTCTTCCTTCTCCTCTCTCCTTTCTACCTCATTCACGATCCTATACACGGAGAAGCAGTTGAAGACCTACTTGGATATTGTTTACTGCTTAACCAAACGATGCAATAAAGGGTTATTATTTTACATGCCTTATGCAGTGCACTCTTAGACATTATGTAAATGTATTTGAAGTTTACATCAAATACATGTCGCTCCCTAGCACTATCGTCCCTACTAAACCCTCCAAGGATTAAGGAACTTTTCCAGTCTTTGATTTTGGAGCTATTTGAAAGTAGCGAACCCAATCTGGCGAACTGAGATTGAGATTGTCTGAAGTACTATTAAGCTGACCCCTCTGTAGCGTTACCTGACCTTGGTTCTTCAGAATTGAATCTCTATTTACATGAACAGTTTATAAATAAATATGTTGTCTTTAGGTCTACGCAGTTGATGCTGTTATAAATGCTTTCCGGAAATATTTTAAATGAGATTATTTGAGCTATGGGCTGCCTGAGCGCGGCTACTTACTGGGAAAATGCCACCGCCCTAACCCGAAAAGGAAGATAAGGTAGCCGCGCATAAAGTTGGCATTATATTTCCGTATTTATATTATTATTGAAAACATAAAATAATATTGTATTTAAAATAGTATTAACCCATGTTTTAAAATATACTGAAAATTGTCATACCTGAGCAGCGTTTTATAAGAAATACTTTTTTATAATTAAGAAGTTATCCTATACAACACAGTACTTAAATTTTGTAAGATATTCTACATTACATACATACCAAATAGAAGATTTCAAGTAATCGCCACTGCAGATATATGGCATGCTCTCCTATTACCTTCCGTGAAAAGTATTAATGTACATGGGCAACAATGAGCAGCAAACAAATAATTCTCTACCCTTACTTTTGTTCAAAATATGGAACTCTTTCTCAAATAGCAAAACATGAACTATTATAATGTATTACTATTCGAAATTACAGCCCTTTTCATGGTATATCTTAAATATACAGCGTGTTTAAAAGACACAAGGCATAATTTACGGGTTTTTAAAGTGTTTAACGCCCGTTGTAACTATTGAGGCATCACAGGCAGTGGGTACTGATGATACATGCGATGAAATGATAAACTGCCAAAGGGTCTTTTTTACAAGAAGAAAGCATCCCAGGCCTAAGTTTAGTGTACTTCCCCGGCATTTGCCATTTATGAGGTCTGAGGAAAATCTGGAAAAATCTCAGTCAGGGAGGACGGTCGCTGTGGGAATCGAACCTCAGAATTGACGCTCACGAGTCAACTCCTGAGACAATCATTGTCTAACATCGATCCCAGGCCCTCTTAGAAATAATATTTATATATAATATACTCACCAAAAGGGTCGTAGACTTATGGTTCACACATGTTTCAAGTATGTGAAAGAAGACAAAATACCATTGAAAGGGAATATTTTTCCGAAAAGACACGCATTGTAACCTTTTAGGCTAAGAGAGTCTCTTTGTAATGTTACTTCAGGTCAACTAGAACTTGAAAAACAATCGGATATTGAACAAAACACGATCTCAGGAATTTGGAAAGGACGAGTAATTTTTTGTTAACAGTGTAAGGAAAACTCAGGCAATAAATATCAGATGTGATCATAAAACTCTGTTGCGACTCTCTTTTAAAATATTATTTATGTCAAGAGTGTAAGACAATATTTTGCTGTGGGTGGACCCGAATAAAATCTTAGAAGATAGCCTATGAGAATTAAACGATAATAAATCACCATAAAGGCCACCATTAGGAAGATAGGTGTAGAAAGAGCAAATCACGTGACATTTGGAAAACCATACTGAATATATTAGCATCTAGACCAACGGACGGACGAATTAATAAAAGTAGTTGTAATGGACTTATTACTTGTTATTTATTTTGTCACTTGGTGCTGAAGTGAAAGGGAGAAGTGTTAGAAAAAAAGTAAAAGTGATAATAAACTGTGAAAGTTGGAAATTTGAGTGTTATATTTTTGTTTGTTTATCATCTCTTTCCCCTGTGATAGTGCATCACAAAAATGTTCAGCTAATAAATTGAGCTTATAGCCCAGGAAGAAACATTACTATATCGTGGTACTGAATGGAGGTTCGACCAATTACCCCTGAGATGCCAATCCGTTTATAAAACTCGATCACCTCCTTATCCACAACGAATCCAAAACCTATCACAACCTAAAAAATAAATAAATATACATAAATACCGCTGCGCGCCTTAACGACCTCGGCCGCCCGTGGCGGTGTGATTTTTCGTTAATATATTGTTTTGCTTAATTGCTGAAGGTTTACCAGAGAATCGACAAAATGAGTTAAATCTTGCCGTTATGGAAACCAGATCTCCACCTACACACCACGCATGAAGGCTGAAATGAACAGAAGCGTTACCATGCATGGAGCTCATTAATAATAATCAGTAGCCCTCAACGAAGAAATCGCATTTTGTTAGCTCAGTAGGGATGACCTTATTTACATCAAGTTTGCCGAAACATATAGCTGCATAAAGTTTGCAGTGTTTTAGCATGAAATAAGGACTTATATTTTTAGATTACTTAAGTGGAAAGTAAGCATACTGATTATTGAAAGGTTTTTTACAAATAGTATGTAGCACAGAAAACATACATTAATGTAAGCACTTCTAATTTTAAAATTAGATTTACCAATTCATCTTGTGATATTTCATATAAATAACAAAACTTTTATACAAAACTAAGACTTCATAATGATAGGGGTACATAAAAATACATTTAAATACGTCCAGTAAAAATATTTATTTCGTTCCAAAAAGGAGTTCATTTGGAACACAATTTAATATATTACTTCTGTTTCAAATAACCTAAATGCATTATCTGGCTACAATAAAATTTTAAAAACTATTCTTAATAAAACATCTGTATAAAAAGGTTTCTTATTTTGTTAGCATGTAATTCTTTCATTTAATAACATGTTTGGTATTAATATTATTATATCAAAACACATGTAAAAGATTTAATCTTGATAATAACTACATTATGATGTATTATTGGTTACGATTATTAAACTTATATATCGTTTAATTTCTGCGCACACACATACAAATAGTAGCTTAAGTATATATACATACACACATTTCACAGAAAACTTATGAAAGGGTTAAATGTATATTGGTCCTACGAACGCAAATCATCGACGTCTTCTAAAACGACAGAAATGAAACAAAATACCTTTAAGATCCATGTCCTTTAACTTAAAATAAAACACCCTACAATATCTTGATATGACAATGAAATGGTTTGCTCGCTTGTGAGAGGAAGTTCGTAAAACAAAACTCTTGTTATTTATTAGATCACATTATAGATGTATTACATTCTTCCAGACTATCAAAGATTGGGTATTATAAATGCTGCATATCCAATGAAAATGTCTTGCATGTTTCCGAACTGAAGGGGAGGACAGAATTTTTTTAATGGTGTTTAACGCGCGTTTTTACTACTGAGGCACTACAGGCGATGAACACTGGAGATGCATGAAATGAAATGATATATTGGGAAAGGATATTAAAGGAAGGAAGCGTTCCGGGTTTAAGCTTAGGGTACCTCCTTGGCATTTGCCAGTTATGAGGGAAAAAAACCCTCAGTCAGGGAGGACGGTCCTGACGGGATTGGAACCCCAGACCTCCCGCTCACGAGTCCGCGCCTTAACGACCTCGGCGACCCGTGGCGGTAAGGAAAGAGTGACACTCAAATATTCTTCTCTGTGTAATGGTCGATTCCAAGCTGAAACTACCCTAACTGCTTCCCTTAGGTCGGAGACTAGCAACCACCAATCAGAATACAGCACAAGGCTCGTTTCCAGAAATTTCATGTAACTGAAAACATCGACACTAACGACATTTTCCTTAACGCCTCTTCCCCCCAATAATACAACATTCAAGAAAACATTACAACAATCATAAGCCATAATTCGTTGCATAGAATCAGCAGATCAGTGGCATTTTTATCAAATAAATGTAGAATTTCAATGCATTGCTATTGGATCCGATTCTACAATATATGCATCAAGTGCTTTATTCCATTTGTGTTAAGTATTTCAACTATGCACTTTTTTATACCAGAAGAATAATCATTTCGTCTGACAGTTCACTTGCAAGTAATATGACCAAGAATAACTGTAGAAAAGCGACTTATGATTTACCACCTAGAGAGTTGAGTGGGTCTTGGTAGTTAATCGTATTGAACGAAGAAACATGGCTTGCCATTTATGCCTTTTCAATATTGTGCAAATTGGAAATACTAGCAAGAAATGTAAAATACGTGAACTTTAATGGATGTCAACAACGGATTTCCTATGTGATATGCTACTGCAAGATATAAAGACAAGCTTCTACATTGGAAGAGATAAACTGAAGTTTATCTCTTTTGTTTTTTTAATAAGACAATATGGAGACGCCGAAAACATTCCATATAACAGGGACAGTTGTTTGACGGAGGTAGATGTATGTAGGTTAGAAAACGTTTAAGTTACGAGTGTGTACAGAATAAAATCATGTTCTATAATTAACTTATCCATGACACCACACACATTTTTTAAAATTAAGGCTTTTCCAAGGAGAGGCTGAAAGGAAATCAGTTCGAGAAATCGGTATCTCGAACTGGCCCATGAATCTCCTTCCTCTTTGCCAGTCATTCTACCATTCAGATATTTTTTTTTTTTTTTTTTTTTTTTTTTTTGCAAATTGTTGCCAATTGCAAACCATTGAAAGAATTCCAAATAAAAACCATACTCAACTAACAGTTTCAGTGGAGTGAAAACTGTTAATTTTTTTCAAAAGTTGATATGTATAGTGCTGATCTGGCAGTGTATGTTTGGAATTGATATTTTCATCAATTAAATATAAATATAAAATTCGTAAAGAAGGAAAGGCAATAAAGACCACAATAATTAATATAAAACGAGCCTTTTAAAATCTAACCCAAGTACCTTTATTCATTTGATCTGCTATCATTCAGAGATAATATTAATGTGTAAACAGGCAAATACATAGATTTTATGACTAGCCTATAATAAACATAATTAAACGCCATTACGAACACATCCATAAATATTCAATATATCTGTTTAGAATGTTTTAAATTGTTTATTATGTGCTGAATACACTTTTGAATAAAGAAAGTTGATAAAGCATTTTCAGAAGATTAGCTTTTAGAAATTCTGAGACAGAAATAAAAGTTAAGGAGAGCCGAAAGTTATGCATCACCAGATCAAATAATAACGAAATACTAATGCAAGAAATGTATGAAATGTATTGAACAAAAATAGTGTATCTAAATAGTATGAAGACATCCAAAATCAGTCAGTACTGGTGGTGTAGTGGTAACCATATCTGTCTCCTAAACCCAAGATTGAGGGTTCGATACCGGCCAGGACCGATGGATTTTTCGGGTGTAAAATTTGTAAGTATGGCTTCCTTCAGAAGGGAAGTAAAGCCGTGGGTCCCGTGTCGTACATTTACGGCACGAAAAAGAACCTCAAGCCTGAAATAAGAGACCTCTGAGCAAAATTTGTCGGCCGTTTCACTCCCTGATTTGACTCGGACGCTGATGACCTCAGATATTAAAGAGCGTCCATAAATAAATCAAATAAAAAAAAACCCAAACCACAAGTAGTTATTTAAAAGTTAGGGATGGGGATGAGCTATAAAAAGCGGGTTACATTCACTGTGAAAGTGCAGCAAGTAATGTATCTAATGGTTAAAATGAAGAAGCTTCTTTAATAAATTTACGTGCCGTAAATTAAAGACACGTGACTTACGACTTTACTTTCCTTTCGAAGGAAGTCATACTTGATTTTTATCCTGAAAAAATCCATCGACCCTGGCCAGGATTGAACTCATAACTTTGGGGTCTACGAGGCAAGTATAGTTATATACCCCTAAGACCGACAAGAAGAGAAGATTATTCAGTAATTAAACAGGAAAATAAAATAAAGAATAAAGATATGAACAGTCTAAAAAAGGTATATTAAATGGGGGAAAACTATCAGTTGGCAATTTTAAAAATATCAACAGTTGCAGATGCTTATTTAGGAAAAAGTGTTTATAACTTTTTACTTTATTTCCCCTCACGTTTAGGAATATATATATATATATATATATATATATTTAAAGAACAATATTTTCATTACTATTAACTATGTCTTCCACAGAAAAAAAAAGTAACTACAATTTCAATAATAAAATGTTTTAAATTCATGCTCCAGTTTTTGTATTAATTGAACAACTGTAAACTAAAAATGTAACTTTTTTTCCGAATAGGTACCTAAGCATTATAAGCACGTTTTATATATAGGCATCGGAGCGGAATTATGGGTACTTTGGTACTGAACTACAGACGACAAGTGAGAGGGGTAGGTCACGAGCTACAAACCGTTCTCTCCCCTTAGGCCTACCATTCATCAGTTGTTTATCTGCCGGGCGGTGGCTCATAACTTGAGTTCTTGCTCTTTTTTTTGTTTAAGTTTATCTACCTTGATGTTAAATGCTTAAGAACTTCCCATATTGTCACACAATGTTCTATCATCTTTGAAATCAACTAAAATTATGAATTTAACATTTAAATTATACCAGATCATTATCTGTTTACTGTACCATTCCTGCTTATTACCATTTGCCTACGGTTGCAGTCCACAGTTAGTGTTTCATACATTACTTTGAAAGAGTAATGCTTTCGGTTTGTTTATTTCCTCATACCTTTCCCTTACAAGGGATATTAAGGTTGAAGTTTTTGCTAGACAATTTATAGCCAAAGGCACAGTTCAGGTACAGAGATTCTATGCTATATTACTTAGGGTGCCCATATGTTGCCAAGCGTGTTATACATGGGTGTTAACATGTCACGCGATTTGCGCTTCTCCGATTTGGCGCTACGACACATTATTGTTGCAGACACACCTCCATGCACTTACGGAATGGCACAAAAAATATAAAACAATACTTTCACTCTAAAAGTTCTGCTAACTCAATTTAATACATTAAATTCTTGCAGTTACAATACTTTCATTTCAAAACTTGCCAATCCGAATAGCTACCTACTTAACACACATTTAATTTAATCAAAATACATCGATTTAGATATTGAGTGGAAAGTTAAAACATGTGTTGATTAAAGTTTAGGTTATACTCCGCCATTTTTAAAGCTTAAATTTTAAACAAGATTCAACTGTTACCAGTGCTTTTGTTTGTTCGTTTTTTACAATATTCTGACAACATTGACTGCTGTTATTGTTATTTGAATTTTGACAAGATAATAGTATAAAATTACTGATCATTTAATATAATGGTAATAAATTGTTTCAAAATGGTGTATACCCCACAAAAATAATACACTGTTAGTGATTTAGTGACAAATTCCATAATATACTGTATTAATGTGCTTTTAATTTAACCCAACATACATTTTCACCTTACAACTGACTTATTATTTATACTGTTCAAATTCAAAACACAATAACAATAATCGAAGTAGGGTAAACAAAAATACGTTATAAAAATTAAGTCCCCTTTAAAATTTAAGTGTCAAAATGGAGGTGTGCCATTTAAAAATTCAAAAAGGGGATGGCAGGGATAAGCAATGGAGATCTAAATTTGTAATCAATAGTTGTTTTCAATTGCCCTCAATATAAATTGGCCTGTTTTTTAAAAATAAAATTTATGTTAAACAGGTACATATTCAGACTGGCAAAATATGAAATGAAAGCCTTGAATATACAAAGTACACTAAATTATGACACACTATTCATTGAGGATTTTATGGTGAAAGTAAAGTCATACGCTTTTATTAATTCATCCATCAGATAAGAGAGTGTTAGCAGTTTGGTTTAAGTCGTTGACCGATACCTGAGTTTGGGGCAGAGGAAGGGGCGAAAAGGAAATAAAGTGTCTATCAACGTTTACCATTGTGTTGACATACAGTAGTAACCATTTCTTACTGAATTAGTTCTTAATATATGTTTAACCCTGCGCTGACAAGCCGAGGCGATATCCAGAAGAACATATCGACTTATTCATTGCTAGATTTGACAACCGATTCTCTTGAACGCCATCTGCCGTTTCTACAGAGCAGCTGTCTCCTTTCATTTTCTTATCATCTTCACCTGCACTCTACTTTCACCGCTGCTAGATATTCCCAGATCGATCGCATTTCCATCAATTTCTTATTCCATGCATTCAACGCTCCGCCAATTGTCTTGTTCAATTTGTTTCACATGAATACATTCTCTCTTTGCTAATAAGATGAGTTGTATAAAGAACTTCCTGAGTTTGATATTGTCCTTGGTACCCCAACAATTGTGAGAAATTAATTAGAATATATGTAACGTTTTATTTCAGCTAACTGTAAGTGTGTAAAAATGTCACGAAAAGCAAGAATTCTCGCTCGAACAGCAGAGGGACCGTTCTGGCAGACAATAGAGCAAATCCTTTCTTTTGTTCATTGGAAAGGAGCTGCTTTTCCCCCGGCAGGTATGTTGGTAAAGAAGAACGCTGTTAACACCTGTGCTACCGTTAAAGGACGTTGAACTCTAACGTACGATGGATGTTGAAATTGAACGGTGGACGAATTGCCAAGTTGCTACATTCAGATAATCTGACTAGTCAATAATATGAGAATTGCATGTCACCGACAGCCTATAATGATGTCTAAATCCATAGTGACGGGAAAATAGAGCGTCCCTGTGTCACATAGTCAAGCGAGTCTTATTGAGTATTTAAGGACATGAAATTGCACTTTTTGGAGAATTTATCTTGGGAGCTCGCACTGGAAAGTCAATGTTCGAACTTCACCTCTGCTCGGCGCTTCTTCTTAGCAGTCAGAAAACTACCGTTTGTCAAGTATTATAGCTCCGTGTGTCTGCAAAACGTCTCATTACTGCCGTCCGAAGAGAAACGCCCTGGTACGCTTTGTTGGTTAAATAAACGACGTCAACTGGCAGATAACAAGGTGTTACCTTTAATTCACCTCACCCAACCTGGCACTAGCAAGTTCCAAAAACCAGCAACATCCCAGTAGATCCACAAGAAGAGTGAATTAGTGGTGAGCTGTATTTGCATATAATCAAATTTCCATCACAATTCCTATCCTTTCAATAGCTCCCTCAAACTTTGCCCTACGAACGTGGGGCATGCTCAAAGCATTTGAAACCAACATCATCCACGTGAGCCATCCAATAATCCTGGAGCTACATTGAAGTGACATTTTGATCAGATACTTTCTTCTTGTATTACAGTCAATATTAAGTATATAGAAGTGATCATTAATTAAAACTTGTTGTTTAGCATTCACTGATGGTGCCAACTGTAAATTTGATGAAAACCATGGGCTACGGCACAACACTGAAATTTTGAACTCTTTTAATTATAATATCGACAGCCTAGCATCTTTTTATAGAAATTATGTCGCAAATGGTCAAATGGTAGCCATACTTGCCCAAGATCGGGGTTTAGGATGTAAAAATCCTAAGTATGGCTTTAGTCATTACTGTCCAATTCAAATCAGGATGGGAAACGGTGGATAAATTTAGCTCAGAGGCTCTTTTGCCCTAAATCTAAGACATGAAACAAACGGTTTTACTGAAGAAAGCCTAACTTATGGTTTTTATGACCTAAAAATCCGTCGACCCTGCCCGGGTTGAACACGCAACCTATGAGGCAATTTACCACCAAACTCTCAGGACCGACTACCATAATCAATTCCGGACTTTGTACTTTATATATTATTTTAATTACAAAGTAAATATATCTTTTTTTCAAATACTGGTTAAAAAGTATAACTGTCTAGATGCATTTTGAAACAAGGAAATGCAAAGGGTTGTACTAAATTTTATTAAACATAAGTTAATAATCATCATATATTACCAAAATCGCAGGCAGCATTCAAAAACAAGGCGAGAGCCATTTCTATAATAAACTTCTAGTATTGCAATATACTATACACATTTAGTCTTACCATTATAAATATATAACATTTTTAAGGTTGGTTATTATAAATGTTCCTCAGATGCAAAAAAAAAAAAAAAAAAAAAGGAAAAAGGAAAAAGGAAAAAAGAAAAAAAAAGAAAAAAAAAGAAAAAGAAAACGGGGCAGTATGTGTTGTACTTGTTGTATGTGTAATTCCAAGTCTATATATAGGATAATCTAAACTAACTATAAATAAAAACCTTGAACTTACATGTTTTGATACGTATACCAAAAGAAGAAGCAATAAATTACTTCTCCTAATTACGTTTAGTGATAGATTATCGGATTAAATTTATTTTGACTATTTCCTTGACAAAGGTATTATTTATTCTACATTATTTTTTTTAAATTTACTATTCAGGGCGTTCTTTAATATATATTGCTACTTATTATTTTATTCGTTTTTTTTTTAAATTATGACATAGAATCTTAAAATGTATTTATATGAGGCAAGGATATATAATTATTTTGCTATTACTTTGCCATTACTATTTTTGTGTATATATGCTATTATAAACATACATCTGCTCATTGCGTTCATGAGGAATTTGTTGGACAATTACCTCTCGCCAACCAAATCATTGCCGGAATAGACAAGTTGCAATTAATCAATTTTAAAAACCTTCAATTATCATGGGTATAATTTTAAAAAAATAATAAAAACTCGCTCTTTTTTAATGCCTAATTCTTTGTACTAACACTATTAAGAGGTGTTTTGATTTATGATAGGATAATATGCAATAACATCATTCCCTCTTCCCTTTTCGAAACATTTCCTTATTAATGCAAAATGTAAAAAGGAAATGGTTAAATCTATTGCATTTCAGTCTCCTCTACATATAGGCAATAAAATTGTTAAAACTCAAACTTTACAAGTGTCTACGACAAAGTGATCCTGTAGCAAGTGTGCATTATTGTGAGTGGTTTCTTCCATCAGTGACTGAAGAGTTAATCGACCCACAGCTTGTATTCTTTTCAGACAAGGTGTGGTTCCACAAAAATGGCCGTGCCGGAATTCCGTGCGAGCGGCATATATACTGGAAGTCTTGTATTATAAGCGCAAGAAGAGAACGCCGGGAGAAGAGAACTGCAGCTCCGCTCCTTTATATTTGTACTAAAACATTGGCCCGGTTACTTTTTATTTCAAGGGACTGAATTCACTGCATGCATTAGCATATAGGTTCAGCGTTCAAAATTTAGGAGCAGACTGTACTGCACTGAGAATGCTCGACAATATCCCGCGTCTATAGTGTAACACGTGCTTATAAAGTGCGGCTAGTGCTCGGTCAGCAATATTGACAGGCCATTCATGCTCAATAATTATTTGGACAAATCCTTCGATTAAAATATGTTAAACTTTTATCTTTGGGGTAATCGCGTACAAAAGGAAAGAAGAGAAAAGAAAATGCATATATAATATTGGAAGAATTTAAATTAGATCATCTCCAGTTCTCAACAGAAATAAAGAGGAATAGGCTTTTATTGGTCAACAGTCGGAATTGAGTGCAGTTCTGTTTCTTTAATATGGGAATTTGTATATTTATGTGATTTAATTTCATAAATACTGGGCTACCAGCGACGCACTTTTTTCAACTATAGGGTCGACTAGTGTCAATACTTGTATATTTTGGTCTTATACTAAACAAGTAGAGGTAGCTATAAATCTTAATTCTTGTGTATCAATCAGATTTATTCGCCTTAATGAAGTTGCAGTTGTGACAAAATACGGCATAGGGAATAAAGAATTCAGTTATTGGTGAAGCTCCCTGTATAAGCTGATGATTGGAACGTAATATTTTACCTCGTACTTGTGAAATTAAAAAAGTTGTTAAATATTAAACAACGTCATGATTGCCTGACAGCTACACCAATGTGTGATAAGCTCATTATGTATGTATCATTGTTCAAAATTACTGTATTATTAGTAGCTACACTATTTGCAAACACATTGATGCTATAGTTAAGGGCTGTAATGTATTGTTCTGTTCATTAACAGCTCATCTATCTTGTAGCTAACCAAGAGAATTACGTTAGGCACGTTTTTTGTTACTACTGTCCAGTAGTAAATCAAAGCGACGTCTATTTTTGTTATTCCAGATATGGTTCGGGCATGTGATAATTTCAGCACTTCATTCCTACTGTAATACGTTTGGTTTCTAAAAGTTTTTTGTTGATGTACAAACTAATATAAAAAGGGTGAAAAGTTGGTTATTTGCACTTAGACGTCGGTCCTGGTGGTGTAATGGTTACCATACTTGCCTCCTACACCCAAGATCGCGGGTTCGAACCCGGCCAGGACCGATGGATTTTTTTCGGGCGTAAAAATTCTAAGTATGGCTTCCTTCGGAAGGGAGGTAAAGCCGTGGGTCCCGTGTCGTACATTTACGGCACGAAAAAGAACCTCAAGTCTAAAAGAGAGGCCTCTGAGCAAACTTTGTTGGCCGTTTCACGCCCTGAGTTGAATGGGACGCTGATGACCTGAGCTGTTAAAGAGCGTCCATAAATAAATCAATCAATTTGCACTTAGACGAACAGCATTAAAATCGAGGTTATTCTGCAGTTACAGTAAATGCGTGGATATTCAGAGATGAAACTTATTTTTGCAAGAAATCACAGCTGGAACACATTATAGAATAAAAACTGAGCAACATTACTTGTTGCAAATACATCTATTTAACCATAACGTTTTTATTTAAGGAACGAACTCACTCTCTTTAGATTTTTAATTTTTAAACTTAAAAACTCTCAACGGAACACAATGCTTTAAAACTGAGGGCCTTAGTTTCCCGTATCAAATAATAGATGCCTGGAATGCTCCTTGTTTTATTATTATGTTGGTATTATCATTTATTTACTTCATAAGTAGAGTTTTATTATTGTTGCGGCAGCTGCCTGTAGTATATGTTACATCCTTATTTTGAAAGTGAATCTCAAAGAAAAAAAAAAGAGGAAAGGGGTTCGAAATACTGAGGATTAGGCTCATGAAAATAGAAAAAGATCTGGAAAGGAATATGTTACTGGGAATGATAGAGCTATGAACGCCAAGAAACCAAGTCCTGATTGCAGCTAGCAGCTGAGATGCACAAATAAATGTTCTGTATTAATAAAATAAAAATAGCTATTCTGTCAGAGAGACTTGGTGCATCTACTAAAACTGAACAAGAAGTCTTTCTAATGGGAATAATGGAGAGTAAACCAGTAGAGAGAAGTTAGCCGAGAAGAGAAGACAGTGCACAGACGTTCGTTATTCATATTTCAGGTGCTGTTAGGCTGCAGAAGAGCTTGGGTTTGTAAACAAGTATTTCTGAACTAGTATGCTGTCTCTGGAAAATCTGCATATCACTTAACATCCCTGTTACTTCAAGCAAAGTTGATAAGCGTGGAAAGTAGTTAATCATAGAAATACAGTCCCTGAAGCAGCGTAAAATAGATCAACCTATCAGGGCATTTCCCAGACACCAAACACGTTACTTAAATAAACAACTTAATGTTAAAAAGATGTATCAACTCTTCTGTGAAGAGAAGAGAGACTTAACAAACAGTGTGAAGTATGTGCAATGAAAACTAGAGATTTAGATCGATCGTCCTCAGGTGATGTGTGTTCGAAATACGAGGATTTAAATGAACAGATCGAGTATGCATTACTGAATGAAAATGTTACAAGGACTGCAGTTGCAGAATTAATGGTACATAAAAGAAGAGCAGCTAAATGGTGGCCGATGTATTTAAGAACACAGCAAAGTTATTCATCTTGGAAGCCTTCATTGTGATTCTGGGCAGCTCTTTCAAAGTACGAGGGTAGGTCCATAAGTTTCCGACATAAAACCACGTAACTTTATCTAGGTATGATAAAGACAAAATCCATATTTCACTTTTCAAAATAGCTACCCTTTACTGCAATACACTTCTCACATCTATGAATTAACATTTCAATCCTCTCCCCCAAAATAGTCAGAAGTCTTGACTGCAAAATGGGCATAAACAACATCCATCACTTCTTCGTCACACTTAAATTTCCTTCCTCGAAGGTCCTTCTTGAGGTTCGAGAAGATGAAATAGTCTCTGGGAGCTAGATCTGGGCTGTAGGATGGATGGTCGATCTCCTTGAATCTACAGCGTCTACTTTCTGGGATACCAAGGGCGTACTGCTATTTGATCACCTTCTCACTGGAATACCTACCACTGGAGCATTACATACTAACATTTTGGAACTACTGAAGAAAAAAGTACTTGAGAAAAGGCCGAATTTGTCTCGCCCTCACACGCATCGTTATAATAGCAAAAATTCAAGAAATGGAGTATGATTTGCTGTCACATTCGCCTTATTCCCTATTTGACTTTCATCTGTTCCCTAAATTCCTCAGAGGAAAAACATTTTCGTACGATGAAGGGTTTAAATCATCAGTTGAGGCATGTTTTGCAAGCCTGGATGAATCCAACTTTCCTGACGGGACAAAGGCGTAAGAGCAGTGCTGGGCAAAGTCAAGGGAGACTATGTGAAAAATGAAAATAATTTCAAAAAACTATGCCGCCATTATGAATTTATTCCGAGGAATTTTCAATTTACTCCAGTTGCATTTATAATGTTTTTTTTTTAATTTCTGTAAATTCACTTTATGTTATGTTATTCCTAGTTAAAAAATCAAACTTTTGCGTAAACTTAGTTAAAACTTGCAAATGTATGAAATGTCTAGTGTTAAATAGGAATTCAACAGGTCTTCAGCCTAACATGTGGATGTTCTTACTATCTGAGCTACCGTGCTCAGCTCCGATCACAGCTTGCGAATCTTCCCCACCCGAGTCTAATATACCCTGGAGAACTGTAAGTTATCTCATTGCAGATATCAGGTGACTGGAAACCTTCGAGTTATGTTCCAGGCTTCATAGATAGCCGCATTATTATGGCTGATTTATATAAAATGTGATTTTTATGTTAGGTTAAGATTTGCATTCGGACATTTTTGGCACCCTCGGTATAAATATAAATATTAAACATTGGAAATATAAATAAAGTTACTTTACTTGCATGGAGGAGAATTGCAAAATAATGCAAATTTTACACTCATCAAGTCCGCTAAGTTAATATTTCTTCTCCTTGTTTGAGTCAAATAGAGCACTTTCGGGGTT
Organism: Metallyticus violacea; assembly: GCA_030762175.1. Taxonomy (NCBI): domain Eukaryota; kingdom Metazoa; phylum Arthropoda; class Insecta; order Mantodea; family Metallyticidae; genus Metallyticus; species Metallyticus violacea. Next base: position 72,708,663 of record CM060831.1, read on the forward strand.
GAAATTGTACCTTGCTCCCCGTCAATTACAGAGTAATTGAAATAATTCATATTTGCAGTTTTAGAATCAGCAACTAAGCAATTATGTGCAATATGTTGTGCATTTTCTTTTAGTCGAGGAACTTGAATGACATAGCTCCTATATGCAGAATTAATATTGTAATTAAATGCGTTTATAAAGTGTAATTTTTTGTAATATTTAAGAGATGACACATAGTATACCAAGGGAAGGAAAAATTAACGTCTTTCTCCGACACAGAAAGACCTGGCAAAAGTCAGACAATGCAAGGTAATCCCTTCTGGTATGGAGCTAGGTTTGAAAATGCCCCCACCTCAAGGCATAAACCGGCCTGTTTGGTGACAAAGTTGCACGTATCCGAGTAAAAGAATCGTTGACAGTAACGTATGAAATCTGTTAAATTCATCTTCTTGACGGATAGCGAAGCATTTGGTTTGAACAAAATTTTCCAGCGAATAGAAATGAAATTCAGTGAGGCAAGCACTGGCCTATGAGTGACGTTAACACAAAATTGGCGGGAGTGTTTCGCGCCATTGACCATGAATAGCATCATTTTGTGTTGTATATAAAAGGGACAGATTTTGCCCAAAAGGGGCAGTCTCAGAATTTTCCGGGCCCAGATGCGTGTGGCTGCCATCGCCCGGAGATCAGCGGAAGAGCGGCCTTAGTACCAAGTACTCGATCTGGCAACGAAGCTTGAGTGCCAGTTGCCACTTTAACTGCCGATAAATCATTGAGATGGTTTAAGAATTCAGTTAAATTAACAGTTTCGTCGCACTCGGCACCATTTAGTCCACCCAATAAACTTACGTTTGCCAAGAATATTTATGTTAGGAGAATAAACTATATCAACAAGTAAACAACGAAGCGTTATTTATAGATCCCTTTTGCGTCGGAATCCCGCCTCAGCCCGGCTAGCTCACAGTTGCCAAAATCCAGCGAAACGCCCTCATTGAAGAGTGGGGATGGTCTGCAGCAGCTGTGGCGAAACCTGCGATCAGCGGGCATAAATTAGTTACCGCAGCAACCATACAACCCAATGCCCATTCCGCTACCCACATTTACTCTTCAAAGTCATGCCTGGAAGTCCGATCACGGATCTTCGACTTACTGTACCTATGTGCTTACCATTTGAGCTATGTACTCTATCCGACGACAATGAGCTAGGGAGACGGTAGACAATATAGAAATGAGAAAAGCATCTGCATGGCAAGTCGGATCATCGGGGTTCAAGTTTCAGGTTTTATTACCTTAATTCCAGCTTGTAAATTTACCCTTCTTACAGGTAAATTAAGATTTTAATAACAGAAACAGGGTCTTTGGGAGAGGGTTATATGTTTATGGATTTAAGTATGGATATTTATCACTATTAAGCTTATGCAAGCTTTTGCAACATTGTTTAGAGAGATTGCAAAACGTTTATTAATGACTGCAATTTTATTTGTTAATTCTAAATTTTTAAGAAAAAAAAAAACATTGCAAAAAAAACATGAATTAATTCTATATGTTTTAAATCATTAACAGTGTGCATTTCTCTAGATTTTTTTTTTATTTATTTACGGACGCTCTTTAACATCTCAGGTCATCAGCGTCCCATTCAATTCAGGGCATGAAACGGCCGACAAATTTTGCTCAGAGGCCTGAGGTTCTTTATCCTGCAATAAATGAACGACGCGGGACCCACGGCTTTACTTCTCTTTCGAAGGAAGCCATACTTATGATTTTTACATCCGAAAAAATCCATTGACCCTGGCCGGGATCGAACCCGCGATCTTGGGTTTAGGAATCAAGTATGGTTACCACTACACCACCAGGATCGACTTCTCTATTGTTGCTATAGAAACTTTTTAGTTGTTAATGATAGCAGAAGTAATGGATGGTATTATCATGTAAACGCCCAAGGTTCATGCGACAGTTGAAAGTTATAATTATTTGTGTGTACCTGTAACTGATCACTTATTATTACTATTATAAACCACTTTCAATTTGGGAGGACTAGCGACCAGGTACTTGAACAATATTGTCGCCAAATGGTGTGTAATGCACAATAAGTTTTTAATACAAAATTTCAAAGGTCTAAATTGATCCATAATCCTCAGTTCAGGGTGAAAACAGACCAAAGAGTGTGATTCATGAGCAGTTGTAGAGAACTGTTCAAATAATTGACAAATTCATTTCCTTGTTCAGCCCTTTAAGTGCACCTACCAGTTACACTGTATTTATTCCATACGAAGCCAAGGCCTTATATCGCAAGAGTAATATTTCACGAGACTGTACACCATGTACCCGCGTGACGTGTGAAAGCCAGTCATGCTCATGCAATGGGGAGCGTTCAAGAAATCAATCACAGTCGCTGATGAGGAAACCTGCAGGTAGATAAGAACAATGATAGTCATTTATCACGTGCCGGAATAATTTAGATCTAATTTGACGAGCGTTGCATGCTCGGCAGTGGAACAACGCAAGCCTGCTTCCTAGCAAGAATTTAACCGCATACGCAAGTTAAGGAGAATAGTGTTCAATCATACGCTAGCTCTATGAAAAGCAACTAAATAATAAATTGAAAAATATACTTTATTATATTACTAGATAGTTTTATCAAACTTCTTAGCATCACATCTTTTCTTATCGATTTAAACGAGAAAATAATTGAAAATATAAAACTTTCTTCCTGCTTACTACTTTACATTTATATTTTCAAGAGCTTGACCATTTTTTTAAATATAAATCAGGTAATCCTCCTTTCTTAAAGCCTATTTTTATGCCTGTAATATTTCAAGAAGTTTAAGATAATTTATCTTAAAAATAACACTGAACCTCTTACGTTTGTAAAGTATAATTTCATCGTTATTTCTAACACAGGTTCTGAACAAGTTTTTGTTTTTATTATATTTAATTTATAAATATTATATAATACATAAACACAGATTTATGATTTATATTTGAGCTATTACTAAAGTACATGTCACACCAGACGTCCATCACAATAAGTTGCCGTGCTATGGTTACACGTGAGATAGTCACAGCTTGTTATTAAAAAGCAAGAATTGTCTTTGTATTGGTGAAAATGTAAATATATGTATGGAGGAATTAGAAGAATTAAAAAGCAAACATGTTAGGAGCGGATGAAAATTTCATAAAAGGATATAAAAATGTGTCTGCAGAAAAAAATAATTATTTTTAACAATTTCTGTGATAGAGATTAGTAATTCATTATAAAATAAAAACAATATTTTGTGCACGCTACTACATTACTGACCATTAAAACTGCAACACATTGCGAGTGTTCATTATAACCATGTGCAATAATGTCTGTCTTCTCGATTGGTTGTCTGACGCGTCCGTTGGGATTCTTCACGTCCGAGTGTTCATGCTACCTAGATCCGCTGATCTCATAGTCGTTTCCTATTTCGCATTTCGTCCAACACGAACACCAATTTCTCGGAATGACATTCCGCACTCTCGGCATGCCACGACTTCTACTGGTATTGCATATTCGTTCCTTCTGAGAAAATGTGGGATCGGTTTAACGTGTCTCTTATGGGAGTTACAATTCTATTGGCCATACGGGGAGAACTTCTCCATCGATGAATCCTGCAAATAGCGTGACCTTGGCCCTATGGGACGCAGGCCAGAAATAACTGTCTATAATTGCTCATTTAAAGTGTTAAAGTAAAATAATTAATAACAAATTAATAATGCATACAACATAATTGAAGTGCAGGAAAAACATTACTTGGAAACAGATTTCTTAAAAAGTATTATTAATGTAGCAACAGAATCTGATAAACACATTTATATAATAATTCCCATTAACCTTTTGAAGAAGGCAGAAGAATTTATTCAGAGTGTACCGAACAGATAACAACACATGTTAATTGCTTATTTGCCAAATAATCTTTTATTTGTTTCGGTTTCAATTTGTAATTTTCCTTAATAACTGTTAATATTGCCATGTAAATATAAGAACGGAGTCTGTCAAATATAAACTGAAGGGAAGGGTAATTTAATCTGTTGATCCAAAGATTATTTTTTTCTTAATGCGTTTTTTGCTGGAGACCTTTTCCACATTAAGTGTTTGAGCACTTTGCTTGAGAGAGTTTTCAGCTCTATTTTTATTATGTTAATCGTACCTATTAAGTGCAAATAAGTGTTTACTGTGCAAGCTGGACAAGCTAAAGTTTCCACAATGCATGATCTCTCTTCAATATCAAAATTTGATATCTTTGTATGCAGCTAGAGGCCCAAGACTTTTAAAATGGTTTATTTGTTCTATTTCCCAGTTAAAGTTATTAGTTAACTACATTCTTCTTTCGTATTCAAGCCTCCCAAGCAAGCATTTCCTACCTTTTATTAATTAACAGTTAACTTATTTGAAATAGTACAGTGCGGTTATTTGAGTACGAGCTGGCTAAGCGTGACTGACGGAGAAGCACCCACTGGTTAAGATATATAATGGTTGTAGTTAGTTTGACGGAGCCTTTGTCAGCGAATGGTTGTGTTACTAGGTGCATTCATTATGTGTAAATTCCATGTTAAATGTTCTGTTAGATATACCATTAGATAATATTGCCTTCTTTAAGAACAACTTTTATTTACGCTACATATGTGAAAATGAATTCTTGCAGAGAAGTGATAAGGCAATAAGCAAGATAATGTCCTGGAAATTATGTTCCAGGGAGAGAAACTGGTTGGCTACTTGTTAAAAAGTTACGAGAGAGAAACAGGACCTCTCAATAAAGAAATGTGAGCTGCATGTTCTTATGAAAGAAAACCTGGATAAAGCCCAGGAATTTACTAAGCAGATGCCAGCAACGTATTGCCTTTGAGGGGCACCATTTTCAAAATCTCTTATAGCAAATGTTAGTGTTATTTATTATTGGCTTTAAATACTAAAATAAAAATACTTATATGAACGACCATTCATACCCCCCCCCCCTGTTAGCAGCAGCAGCAATTCCCCAGTAAGCAACCACATATATAATACAATAAAACTTAATGTTGCAGTCATTACCAGTTGTTTTAGAAAGTTCTGTCATTTTCTGTAACTGAACCTTATACCATGGTGAAGCCACTTCTATAAATGATAAAAATAGTATCCAAACATGATTATTGAAGTTATTCCATGACAATTTTTCATGTTTGTCCTTAAATATTTATCAGTATATAACGCTATATATTAGTATATTCTGGAATTATAAATATTTATTATACTCTAGACCATGTTACTTATAACGAAGTATTTACGCGCTTTAGGCCAGCGCGCTGTTGATGAACAGTGTGTGGACTCCCGTAGCGTCACTCAAACGAGCTAGCACTCTGTTGCATAAAGCTGACATGTACGTGCAACATGGACACACCCACCCCTCTAATAGCGCTGCCTGACTGAGGCGAATGTATTACGCATGCATTACCCAGCAGAATGAAAATAACTTCTTTCTTTCATGCGTAGCTCCCTGGCTGCCACAGTATTAAGTCGAACAAAGAAAATATTCCGGAAAACAACACCCGGTGCAAAGTTCTGAATAACATTTAAACTTACAAATTTAGCATTGGTTGTAAAACAATCGCGGTTTATGCATATCACTGATTAAATACGAAAGTAATATGGAAGTAAATATATAAAACATTTATTAGCTCCAGCTATTGATTGGTCTTAAGTATTAAGCAATAGGTTTCCTTAAGCAGTGTTAACTCTAAATTTGATTCTTTACATTGACTTATAGCATAATGCTCTTAATATTCTCTCATTATTATATTGAACTGTGAAATATAATTAAAAATAGTAATTTAAATATCAGCATTATTTTGAAATCCATGTAGCAGTGACTTTAAAAGCAAGAAAATACCATTCTATTCCAAAGTGAGCGGTTTATTTATGTAAATGAAATAGCTATAACATCAGAAATAGCGGGATATTTTTTTGATTCTTGTCATCAGAGTTTCTTCCATATATGATATATAATCAAGTATACAGAGTGATTCACCTAACACGTGCACTGCAAATATTTGTGAAATGAAAGGTGCTATTGATATATTGCTTTCACAGAATTGAAATTTAGACAAAAGCTCATAATTGCAGTTCATACACGGATATTAATACGTTTATTTCTTGAAAAAGTTACGTTGTTGTTTTTTCAAATGGAACAAAGCTATTGAAATCAAGAAAATAAAACTGGAGGAAAAGAGAATGTAAATGGTGTTTTTTTTTTCCCCTCCCAATGTTCGAATGCAGTAGTTTACGAGCTATCCTAGTATGAACATTTTAAATATCTACAGTTGTCTGCTCCAATCTTAGTTACTAGGCTACGATGTTCCTTTGTTTATTTTTTTATTGGTGCGTATGGCTTTCCTTTCTGAATTTCCACGAAAACAGATGCTACATTTTGTACTTGTGCTTTTACTGTATCATGTGTCAGCACCGTCTTAACATTTGCAAAAAATATTTTTCACAGTTATATTTAAAACGCCCTCCAGCTCATTAAAAGTTTTCAGTCTGTCATGCAAAGATTACTGCATGTGTTATAGTATTTCAGAAGCTGTAATACATCGTTTCATATCTTCTTGTATAGTCGGTATGCCCTTGTAAACAGTGACTTTTAATTTTCCTCACGAGAAACGTCTAAAGGGATCAATCTGGTGAGCGGGCAGGCCAATGTATAGCTCTCCTTCGTCCAATCCAACGGTTGTGACACAATCGGTGAAGACAAGCGTGTAAGGATATTTTTCGCTCACGAGTTACACTCTCCATGTCGACTTTTTCACCTTAGTAAGTACCATCATCCATCACGGTCTACTTCAAGTACTGAATAGGAAGTCTCAATAAAATAAGTGTACAAAACAAAATGAAAACCAACATACGAATATCATAACCTCATAAATAAGTAGCTAAATGGGGCAGAAAACTATGGATATTTAAAATGTTCATTTTACTAAAACTCGCAAAATACTTGCATTAGAATCGTGCAAAAAGCACCATCAACATTCTAGCTTCCTCTAGTTTTATTTTATTGATATCAAAAGGCATTGTTTCATTTGAAAAATGTATATTTTATTCAAGAAATGCATATTCTAATAACTATTAACATCTGTGCATGGGCTGTACTTATAAGCCGATCTCTAAGTTTCAATTCTGTAAAAACAGGACATCAATAGTCCCTTCCTTTTCAGAAATATTTGCGTTGCAAGTTTTAGACGATTTACCCGTTATATAAAGCATCATTTGGTTGTTCTTTTATTATTCAGAAACATATTCCTAGCTCTGAAACACTGGGCTAAGTCCGGTTACTTTTTGAAGATTGACACGAACCAACTGTCGTTTCAGTTGCCTTGTGTGAAACCGTCACCATCTTCCAGTACGACTCTTAAAAGCTGTATTCCCACACCAAGAAATCTATGACAAAGTCATTAATATTGGTTATATCGAAGTAGTGAATCATCTCTTCTCCCAGTAACAAGAGCTTTGCAAAATTGCAACATTGGATTGGAATGACGGGGGCGGAGGAATATATTCGTCTCCAGATCGAACATCCCGACGCCACTTAGTCCCCTCTAAGAAATCTGAAAAGTTACTTCCATATCAGTCGCCAGAACAGAAACCTTCCCAAAGCACACAGCACTAAGTCGCCTAGTCTGATACTATAGATAATGTAGGGACAATTCCAGGAAAGAAAATATTCATTGCAGCATTCGCCTATGTAACCTGGAAAAATTGCTAAAATCCAAGGTCAAAGGATTTGAATTCGAGATTTCCTGCATGCGGGTCTCAAGTAATACCGGAAATTACATACTACTAATGTATTGTGTTGAATGTTCCATAAAGTACTAATTCTTGACTTGTAATTTTGACAGTGAGAGAACACTACCCAGCAATTCAATTCTCTGTCTAGGAGAATGCTGAATCCGTCCCTGCCACTTCGGTTTACATGACCAAAGCCGTATTTCCTTTCTTAAGCTCAAAGGAAAAATAAAATATACTCTTGATATCCTTTTCATTCTAAAACTATTGCAATCTTAATGGGTGAATATAAGCTAAAGTGATTATAAATCCTGATTAAGATAATATTTACAATTATTAGTTTTAGTGGAGTGTTGTTGAGTTCATTGATTTATTTACGGACGCTCTGTAACATTTCAGGTCATCAGCGTCCCATTCAACTCAGGACGTGAAATAACCGATAAAATTTGCCTCTTCTTTCAGGCTTGAGGTTCTTTTACATGCCGTAAATCTACGACATGAAAACCCATGGCTTTATTTCCCTTCCGAAGAAATTCATACTTAGAATTTTTACGTCCGAAAAAATCTATCGATCATGGCCGGGATTGAACCTGCGAGCTTGGGTTTAGGATGGAGTGTTGTAGCATACATGAAAGTAGATAATTATTATTGATCTCAGGTATCTGAAAATGTTCGCAAAGTTTTGAATTGTTACTGTATATAAATTACTACTGTATATAAATGATGCAAATTTTAATTTATTTTTCATAGGGAACGTTGCTACAATAACAAAGAAATCTGAATGACGCTAAATCAATTTATATTGTAAATAAAATGTATATAAATAAATTGTTTGGTAGAATTAATAATGCATACAATTATAACTAATTTTATCTACTTGGCAGGCTTGTGCGTTACACAAGCACGTTTTCTGCTCTCAGCTTTTAGTTCGCCAAAAAACTCAACTGACGAATTTCCTTCATGTAAGTGAAACGATACTTTTAATGTGACGCAACTATGACCTCGCTCAAACAATAACCTACTCAAAATGATGAATGCATTTCTCCCGCAATTTCAGACGCAATGGAAGACAGCCGCATACATCAGAGCACTTTCTTCGTGTTCATTTCACGTGGCCTTCGATTGCATCGCGATTGTATCTCTTAGCATTAGGCATAGGCCGCCTCCCTTCTCTGGCTCCCTTTCCGAGTTTCCGCACGCACACACATGCTCCGAGAATGGAGTGTTAATGTAAGGGGACAGGGTGACAGATTTAGGGTTACACACATGCAACGGAAGTCCTCATGTATGCTTTCCGTAACGAGCAGCGTCGGCGTAGGGTAACTGTTACAGTACGGGTCAAATATTGGTAGATTAAGAAGTCTTTATATTCTCGCCAACCATTGCTTTACCACATAACTACTGCTGAGAGCTGGAGAGATGGCTAGCGGCGTATGTGGAGTGAAAATGCTTATTTTTTTTTTTCTGTCAAGCAAAACATTACTTTGTTGAATGGGTTTATTTATAGACGCTTTTTAACATCTCAGGTCATCAGCGTCCCATTCAATTCAGAGCATGAAACGCGCAATCAATTTTGCCCAGAGGCCTCTTCTTTCAGGCTTAAGTTTCTTTTACATATCGTAAATGTACGACATGGAACCCAAGGTTTTGCTTCCCTTCCGAAGAGAGCCATACTTACGATTTTTACTGCCGAAAAAAGCCATCGATCCTGGCTGGAATTGAACGCGATCTTGGCAAAACGTTACGCTCTACAACTGTATCATATATTCAAATACTTAAAATTTGGTACATTCTCATTGCGTTAACGAGAGCAGAATATTAATATTTGCGTTGTCAGCACATTCCTCTGACTGGCCATCTCCCAAGCTCCCAGCAGTACATAACAGCATAATTTAAGCCATATCGTAACAGGTTAACTATAAGGGGCATTCAAAAAGTAATGCAACATAGTTCCTGTTTCACACTAAATTTACTTAAGTTTACTATGACATAACATAAGTCAAATATAAATCCCCTTACCAAGCTCTTGAAAGATGGTGCACTTCATCTGCAGCATAATTTCTGGACATTTCTCTCACTGTTTCATCAAAACTCTTTAGATATCAACTTTTGACTGAAAGTGAACGCTTCGCAAAAGTTCTTTGAACCTGGAAAATAAAACAGAAGCACAAGGACTCACGTCTGGTGAATGTGATCGGAGTTGCATCGGCGCCTAATTTCAATTTTTAATAAACTAAGCCCTGTCAGCTGTATTACAGCAAGCTTTATCATACAACATCAGACGGTCAACGGTCTGATGTTGTTTATGATGTGATTCTGGGCGTAAATTAATACCATGTATGGTTTATTCAAGTTACGATAAATTTAATAATAATTATTTTCAAAGGACCCTGCTATACACGGTCTCAGGTGTATAAGAGCGATAATGCAGCGCGACACTCTTTTTGAATGTCGTGAGGCCCGTCTCTTATTGTTACAGCGTTTTCATAAAAGCGCATTATAATGTGCCATATTTCTAAAGCGCTAATTTGCGCCTTTTTCTATTGCAGCTTGAATGTTTATGAAACATCTTTGTTCATACCTACCGAACATCTTTGGGCTGTATTACTTACAGCATTACAGAAACATATATTGTGTTTACAAATTATTGATACTTGGAGACTTTCAACATTGCAGACTTAAGAAATAATGCTACTCTATAACATAACACATAATTTTATTAACCACACTAGGAGCAGTGTTTTACATTGTTGCTATTACTTTTTGAATGTCCTAGTACTTGTATTTATCAGCACTGATCATTAATTGGCATTTTGCTCTATAAATCCCACCTTTAACACGATGCATCATTAAAATCTCTTATAACAAACCTCAAGTATTAAGGACGATTATGAAGGAAAATATGAAAATATGATCATCCTTTAAACCCCATGTACTATTAACTATTTACTATTAATGCTCATTAAAACCAACTTAGAATTATAATTCATAATATAATATAATTCATATTATCAATATAATTTATAAACTTGTTAATATATTTATTTGCCCTTTTTCTCATTGTATAAAGTAGTTACGCCTTTCGATCAGATAATGGGTTGAAAAAGCAGCCAGAACCAATAGAAATTAAGATTTAAAAATATAAAAATATGTGTTTTAGCAAGGATTCTACACTTTTCAAACAAATTATCGGATATAGGCTATGCATCAAGTCTTCTAGAAATGACAAAAAATAATTGAACATTTTATTACAAAAATCACCGTTGTTCATTTTCATGAATATTTAACACGATAAAAAAGTTATAGTAGCTCAGAAAGTACATTCACTCTTATTTTTGAGATCAACCCTTAAAGGATGTTAACATATTGCCATTCATTAAGGATACATTTACAACCTGTAGTGCCTCAGTAGTAAAAACGGGAGTTAAACACTATTCAAAAAAATTAAGGATACAAAAATGTATAGGAAACGTGTCATGTGCTCTTTTTTTTTTTTTTTTTGTAAAAAGCCGAAGGATATGTGTCCTTTTTGAAGAAAATAATACAATGTATTTAACAATGGCTGAAAAATAGCAATATATTATATAACTGTATGATTGGTTGGAAGAAGGGCGTATAACCTTAATGATAGATAAAGAAGTTTTCAGATAAACATGAAATTACATTAAATTCTCAAATGAGTAATTAGGTAGTAGTTATGCACTGTATTATTAAGTAAATTATTACAAATAATATCACGAAAGGGTCTGAGATTACCGATAAATTCATGAACATAGTGAATTTATCTAGAAAGCTGATACCCTCGAGTGATATTTAATAAGATTATTTCACGAATAAAACAAGAATTTAAATATAATCACTCTAAACTTGCCTTACAAAATAGTAACAATTGTATGTTTGTACTTAACATTTTCAAGCAATCTTGCGACAGAATAATGCCGATTGTCAGTAATGCCAATAGAGAAGAGCAAAATACGGGCTTAGGACTATTTCACGTATAGAATAAAAGTTATATATATATTTGAAATTCCTAACAGAATATTAATGCTTGTATAAAATGTTATACTTATGAATATCTATTCTAATCAGGAACCATAATACTGAAATGAACAAAAGTCGATTATTATAATCACTGCCGTTCGATTTTCTAATACAAACTGAGAAAGAAAGAGAGAGAGAGGGGGGGGGAAGATAATACATAGTGTATGTATTTTTCTTTGATTCTGTCATTTGGAATTCCTAATGATAATATCAATTTGTACATTTATGCATCACCAAACGTTTTGAAGAGCCCTCCATTTTGCATTATGATTGTCGATTGTTCAAGCTTTTGTTGTTAACAAAAGAGTGCACTGTCTCTAGCAAAAGTGGTCAGTGGTGCTTATATAGTGGAGGTATAGAGTTGACTACACTGACAACAAGATAAATGCAGGTTGCGTGATAAAACGGATTAGACACTTTTTTTTTGGACAATTTCACCCCGTAATCCGGTTGTGATCAATCAACATTCAATTTTTTTTTTCGTTTCATTGGACGATTTTTAAGACCACGTCACATGAGTGAAACAGTCAAACGAAACGTTTCTATAGTAAACAAAGTACATATGGCTGTTTTCAATTTCTCCAGAAAAAGGAATAGCGTCTTATGTTCCTTCTGCCAGTATATCGTTTCTCCATTGTTGTTATCTCACTTTTAAATATAGGCATCGTTAGTATTCTCTCCTTCAAGAGAGTCAAAAAGTTTTGTCCTTTTTATGTCATTACAGAGTCTTAAGCATTTTTATTTGGCAGATTGTAGAAATCAATAAATATTTAATCACATTGTTGGTCAAGTATTCTGTTATTACACTTATGTCGAATACATATAGACAATAAATATTATTTTATTTTATACAATGATATAAATCCCTTAAAACAATAGGAACTGAAATCTCTCATATATTTATATTCAATGTTTTCAACAATATTGAAATACATAACCAATTAGCTACAGTAATCACCAAAGTTTTATGCCCCACTAATTTCCCAGCATGGTTAGCTTCTTTTCCTCTCACTTTCGCATCTCTAATACATCGTCTTTCTTCTCTAACTGCTATTAAACATTTTGTGAGCTGCTTTATATTTCATAATTTTTTTTAGATATAACCCTAAAAATGACTGTTTACCATGAAACAAAAGTCTGATATTTATAATAAAAGGCAACCTGCGGGTCACAAGAATCTTCCTTGCAGAAAATGAATGTAAGGATTACTTTTGTAGAATGTGTAAGTGTTTGAGATTCAATAATGTGTAATATGGGCACATTTTGATAAAATTTATACCAACAGCATATAGTTCTCCATTAGCTCTACAGATTGTATCAACATCACTATTTTGAACAGGGGTTGTTTTTGTAATACGCCAAATAAAATTAATATTTCTTTCGCTGAACTGTTCACTTTAATATGTTTGATATCTTGAAGCAAAGTAAATTTTAGTATATTTTTCATAAACTACATTTTTTAAATTTATTATAGAAATTTAAATAAATATATAAATAATATTTTATCCATCCCTGTTTTATTTTGAACTTTTGAGGCTTCTTGCTAAGTTGTATTACAGTATAGGTGCTTTAATGTCTGAAAAAGGAGTAATTAGTTGTACAAAATTATATTTTCTCTTCGTACTTAATAGGTTAAGAATTAATGATTCACATTTAAAGAAAATATAATATAAAACTCCAAGTACAAAATCTTAAGGGAGCTAACCGAGTAGTGTGGCTCAGGCGGCCACTCCTAGGACTCATATTTTGGAAGTCCCGGTTAAAAATTTATTGGGTCGGCCATCCTGACTGGGGTTTTCGTAGTTTTCCTCGGTCGCTTAGGCGAATGATGGCATGGATCTTGCCTTTCAATTCCATTTCATTCATTTCTTTCCATTGTTTTGTTACAGGATCAAAAGTGCCAAGGCGAGCGATGGTGCTATGTGGTTATGTGCTGTGCAACGGTTGCTTGCACTTTAGAAAGGTTTCTAGCCCGGCGTCTGCTGTGAAAGCGATCATTCTATGGGATACGAAATCTTGGAGGGACTTTTATATCTGGAAACAGTGTTACAAATTCAGTTTTTATTTGTGTCTCATCGCCCCTGGATCATCTTTATCCTGGAGGTGTCCGCATTGGAGACGTAGGTAGTTATGGTAGCCTTTGAGCTCGACTGAAACACCCAATCCACAAGGGAGCTGCTATTCCCTTGTGGAATGGTAGTGAGCATTTCGGTAATGAAGTCATTTATACTATATTCACAGAAAAAAAAAGAGTTTGAACGGAAAAATTAACAATAATGGAGAAAAACTACAATTTGCTTTGTATCACCCTCACTTCAATACAATATAAGCACGCATTGGCTCTATTAAATTCAATTTAAAACCACATCTGTACACGAAATACGTTATATTGATTATAATAGTTGTAAAACAAAGGTTTTCCCCTGATTAAGTGGAAATAGAGGGAACATAACAGATTATAGTACCACATTTTAGAAGAGAGTTAATTTCTTACAGAAAAGTTTCGAAAGTGACTAATCAAATTTCAGTGTTTATGAATATCTAGAATATTCTTATGTATTCACCGGTGCGCTTCTTTCTTACTATGAAATTTAAATTAACACTAGCCCCGGATAACTGAACTTTAGAGGAACAAACAGATTTACAGTTGTTAGCAGTGAAGCATTGTGGCGATTTTAATTCCGGCTGTAAGCGAAGAGATATTAGGGAACATTTCCTTTCATATAGTAGGCTAAATGTGAGAGAGACAGCAATCTCGTTGTGATAATTACTACACGTTTCAGGATGAATTTAAAACGTGCTCATTGTTGTTTTAATGATCCATCAATTAATACAAAAATAATAAAAATACTTTCTTCCGTGGAATATTCTTTTTTTTTTTTAATCCACCTTAGAGAAGTACTAATATTTTTGCCAGCTCGTAAACTATAACACTAGTTTAAACATAATTACAAACGTTATTTAGTAATTAAACAGTAACAAATAAAAATACCAGACCGAACAGAAATATACACTTTAAACATAGCTTAATTTTGACAAAAAAGTTTAATTATCTGTAATCGTTTGACAAAGGTACAAACTTAGCATTTGCGTCAATTATAAAAGTGTAGTGGTGTATTACAGACATGTTTGAGTTGATTATGAAATAACTGAGATGCTAAAAAGATGTCATTGAGTTTAGAATTTCGATCAGTGCTTGAAGATTAGATTTGTTAAGTATGTCAGAGAATAAGTATTCTAAAAGTCTATCACGCTCGATAATTTAAGTGCAAGACTGTTTTAAGTCAATATTTTAATTTAAAATATGAGAATAAATGTCTGAGTAATTGACTGCAATGGAAATTGTTTTGAAGATATAACAAAGTAATTCAATAATAAAAGTTTTAACTATTTAAATATAGCTCCGTAAAAGTAATCCTAATGATTGATTAAGAAAGATAATGAAAGAGACAATATAAAGTGCCAAAATTAAAAAAAAATCCTTTAGAAATATTCTAAAAATTATGTCATTCCAAGTCCGAGCTTGGTGGTTGCAACAGAGAAAAAATTTAGTAACAATTTTTCGAAGAAACTATTAAACTAAAAAACTTAAGCTATTATTGTATAGTACAGGGAACTGGTTCTTAAGTGGGATTGGCAAACAAAACTCCCCATTTGGAGACCAGTTCAATAAGATGATGCTTCTAAATATTGACACAAGTTCAGCCATACCTACCTGATGGAATATTCAAATTTAAAGAATAGTATTCTTTAAGATCCGCAACTTCCCCTTCTAAAGGGAACAGAAGTAAACGCCAAAAAACGACTAAATGAAAAGAAGCTATAAACAGGAATTTAGCGTTTTATTGTTCTTTATGTCTTGCGCTTTTAAGTTAAACCATAAAAATAAAGCAGAGAAAAGGAAAAATCTATTCGGTTTAATGTTGTAACTGAAAGACAACAGATAGAGAGTAATAAAATAATATTTAGTAGATTGTTTGCAATCGCAATAAACAAAGGAGAGTGCGAAAATATCTGCGCTCAAATGTTTAACCTTTAGTTAAGATGGAATAATCCATGACGTAAAATTGAAACAAAAACTCTAAGTGTGCTAAGACTAGAAGAAAAGATAGGTAAAATATGAGCTCTTTTAGAGGGAAACAAGATCCTCTTGTGCCGGTTTGAAACTGATTTATCTGAACAGCGTCTTTCTCGACATGAATCTACCGGAAGAGCTTTCACCTGGATGGGATGGCATCTTCATTCTCAGCGAAGTTTTGTAACAGAAGTACATCGTTTGCACATCTCCTAACTCAAGTTCCTCTTTTGAGCAGGGCAAAGAAAAGGGGGGAAGGGAAGGATTGAAACTTTGCAAGTTCAGTCAGAAGGCAGTCTAGAAGATGAAATAACTCTTCACAAAGCAGTTTTCTTATTGCAGTCAAAACTCCAAAACTCGTCCCACCTAAATGTTTTACGAGGCTCTTTGGTTTGAACGATGGAGTTCAGGGACAGTTACTTGAAAATATGCCACTTTTCGAGTTCTTCACATCAAAAGCTTGTCAGGAAATTCATCTAAAACCATACAAATATTCATAACTTTTCTTTAGTGCTATTATTTCCCTTTTAAAAATAACTTGCTACGCCATTTTCCAACTGGTTCATTTGAAGGAATGTGACTGTGAAATTCAATGCGTGATTAAGGAATATGCTTTCAAGTTTTAAAAATCTTATGCCTACCAGCAATTTTCTTTGAGAGGACAAGTGGAATGAAAAGAAATGAAATGGTCTAAATGAACTAGGAAGCCCGGTATCTATGGTAAATGTCTTCCGAAAAAAACTCAATGGCAGCCTGCGATGTCACATACCGGGGGTGTCAAAAATGTATACACACTTTCACAGTAGATATCTATATAATATATTTCAAAGCTGAACCGAAAAACAACAGTAATGTGTAGTATGATGTTCTGTAAACAGATGTGACTCACATACATTATGATAGCGTTGCTACGTGACAGGTAAATCAACAATGAACAAATGAAGTCAAAATTATCGTATGATGTTCTGTAAACAGACGTGACTCACATTACGTTATGCTAGCGTTGCTTCAACAAAATGGAGCCAAGATAATCTTTTGAACAGCGGAAGGCAAGCTTGAAGTGGTATTGAAAAACCGAGAATGTTGTTGAAGTTCAAAAGCAATGGAGACGTGTGTACAGAATAGAACCGCCAACGCGAGCAAATGCACGCATTCGAGACAAATTTGAGACTCGTGGTACCGTATGCGATGTTCACAAGGGCAGACCTGGGAGGCCTCGCACAGCACTGGATCCAAGGCACTATCCTAGGAACTGGATAGGACGAGGAGGCCCAATTGAGTTTCCACTGCGTTCTCCGGATCTAACTACGTTGGAACTCTTACGGATGTTGTATACGTAGAAAACCAGCTACACTGGCTGCACTTCGGGAAGAAATTGAAAGTTCATATGCTGCAATCGTCGAGGACATTTTCGCAAACGTTGCTCAATCAATTGTTCAACGTACTCAGAAGTGTATTGACCCGATGGTGGGCATTTTGAGCAACTGTTGTTAACTGTTATAACTGTAAAAGACTAAGATGATTAGTGCTCATCATTTTCTGTTTGTGTGAATTCAGTTTTGCTATGTTAACACTGTGTTTTCTTTGCTTGAAGTATGTGTACATTTTTGGCACGCTCTGTATACATACATACATACACAGTGTGACTCAACTCATTCTATGGATTGGTAAGTAGTACTCTTTATTTTACAGATAATACGACTTTCAGAATGGGCTTCCTACACATTCCACACGCAGACCTACCCTCTCAAAAGCCTGTCGATTAAACTACGAAGCGTAGCTTTTCCAGTAGATCTCAATAGTTAGTACGGCGGCTTAACACGTTGAATATTAGGGTTTTGAATCCTTATACCACCATACATATGTTTTATTTTTCTCTATACATTTTCGAGAATATCGAGAATAATTCTTCTTTTTGTCTAAATTCAAGTATATACATACATGGAACATTCTAAATACCTATACACGTTTTTAAATGGGTGTTCTCAAGTGTTCGTGGCCAATGCACTATTAAAACTTTTTGGTTATAATAAAAACAGTTGGTTTTATCTACTAAGTTATTTGTGCTTGTAGGTCAATTGAATTGAGCAACATATAATTATTGTCTGTGCATTAAGTTTCAAATACTTGCCCATAATTCGATAACTAATTAGTGGCTTCCGTGTAATTATCCCCATACTGATATTTGAAACCTGCTACTTCATAGTGTAAATCCAGCGCGGCCACTATGGCTAGTAAAATACACCAAAGCAGTTCATTACATCAAGCTAAAATTGATAAGTGGGTCAGTGTTTAGGGCATAGTCCACATACGTTGGGAATGCATAACTTTCAATTTAGTTCATTAAATGTAAAATACATCGAAAAATAAAAAAAAAAAAAAATCTCACCAACAGGGAATGTTGTTACACCCTGTAGAGTATAGTTCACGCCATGTGTTATAGTGTACTCCATTTATACTAAGTGGTAATGATGCAATGTAAAATGTTAAACACTTTTAAAAGGAATTTTGTCTCAGTTCAAAAGAAGAAATATGTCAACATGTGAATGTTATACGTCGTAAATATCTCAACACCTAACATTAAGTATTAATTGTGAATTGAATGAATTAACTTATATTTACTAACAATTCATTATGTTTATAGTTCATATGCTTTAGCCAACCAGTGTGATTTACATTATCACCATTGTGTCATCCTGTGACATGTTACCGCGGCATTTATAAATGAAACACAGAACTCAATGGTTTCCTGAAACACGTTTAAAGTTTACAAGCTTTTGGGTACTGCAGCGCTCGGAAGCTCATTTAATATCTCATGCGCAGTTTGATGTATGCGTTGCATAGGACAAACTCATTTATTTATCCATGATAAGTTTAAACGTCTAGAGAGGCATAATTACTTGTCAGAATTTCTGTCAACTAGTTCTATAGCCCATTGTGTTTTGTTAGCTGTGTGCAGTAGCGAAAATGAACTAAATAGAGTGCAGACATTTACCACGAACTGTTGACAAATATCTCTTTAAATAATAGGGGAAAAAACTTAAGAATAAAAATAATGGAAGTTAAAGGAATAGTGCTTACTAGAAAATATTACAATGTCGTTTCACTAATGTGATGTAATCATATTTTTATAAATGAAATGTAACAAAATTAAGAATTTCAACCATTAACAGCCGCATATCACTATAAATTTATCATACACTTTACCGTTGTCATTTTACCGGATGTACGTGCATTTGTTTTCTTATTGTTGCCATCTAAGTTTTCCCACAAATTCGTGAACAAGAATTGTTAATCGCAACAATTAACAATCATACCTCTAAATGGTAAAAAGGATATTATTATTATTATTATTATTATTATTATTATTATTATTATTATTTCAGCTGATAGACTCTTGTATCACAGGACTCAAGTTGTAATTCAAATACAAGAACTTATCAAATTCACGGGATACACCAATGCATTTACAGATTACTGAATACCATGATTCTAAATAAAGTGCGAAATTCTGCTCCCATATCTTTAATTGCGAATTCCCATACTTTCATTGTATCTATGAAAATTGAGTTTGTTCATTCAGTTTTGATAATTGCGTGTTTATAATTATAAATTTAATCAATGAATATCCAATGAAATAGTTTAAAATCTGTAATTATTAAATAGAAGTAATACTGCTCTTATCATTCCTTGGAATAAATAATTTAAGATTATGAAAAATGCTTCTTTAATAAAAAAAAAACGCAATACATGTAACTAGAATGATTAAACCTGTATTTTGCTTTTATTAGTTGACGTTACTAAATAAATCTTATTGTAGCAACCGACCTTCATGTATTTTAGGCTCACAATTTCTTTATTAGTATCAGTTTAATTATTGATATATTTTAAATGAATTTTAAGAATGTATTATTTTTATTCCAATTGCTCTATTTTATTCTATTCCTTAGGTTTCTGTATAATAATAATAATAATAATAATAATAATAATAATAATAATTATTATTATTATTATTATTATTATTAAAACTATTACTACTATCTTCAAAATACAATTACTATTCCATACAAATTTTTATTCCACGATTCCCTAAAATGTATGCTTTCTCAGAATGTAATATACTAATTTGTTTAAAAATTTCCGCATATGTTTAACAAACACTTGTATTTAATTCAATAATGTATTTTTGATAATTTTTATATATTTTACATATGTAATATGACACAAATTACACATACAAATAATACCTTTCTAATAAAATCATAGATAAAAATTATATTATATGTTATTGTCAAAGCGTCCATAAATTGCCTGCAAGTTATTAGATATATTCTGAGAAAACTTCCGTTGCATTATTTTAACATTCAAAAGGTATAGCATTCCGGAGTAAATGTCTCATAATTTATGTTAATATTTTGTTGAGTTGGTCTCGGTAATTAGCTTGAGGATAAAACAATAAAACAAATTAGCCTACAATAATACACAAACCAATTTAAGGGACTCCTCACTTATCCAATTATCAAATGAGGTGTTGAAATTGTCCTTCATATCCCCACGTTTTGACATCTCTTTAGGAAATAACTCATCACTGGCTGTAGTTCATTTTGATAAATTCGGACAGTTTCCTGACAATATTATCTTTGAGTTTTTGTATTGTTCTTGTACACAACAGGTTTTAATTCATCTCAGGGATAATCGCAGACTGCCAAACCAGGAGACCGAGGGGCCCACAAATTCCTACTATTAACTCGGCCTTGTGGAAACACATTGTGAATTGCACTCATGAAATTATTCGCAGTGTGAGCAGTGGCAGAGTCCTGTTAAAAAAATGCATGATCACGCTCTCTATCGGTTAATTCTCTGAAAAAAGGGTAGTAGGTATTCACATAAGTAACAGAATCAGTTGTATGCTAAAAAAATTGGTACTATTATTCTTTCACCATTAAATTACGAATTGTACATAAAGACACGCTGTGTTGTTATAAACCCATAAAGCATTATATACCTTATGTATACTCTCAAGTTAAGAAACTAAAAATACACACCGGGGAACACTGCACTACAATTCCGACAGTCGGCAAGGTCAACAGGTAAGCAAACAGGCTTACTACCTCCACACGAGCAGCAAACGAGTGGGGGTTCCCTCATATAAAAATCCCGTACTGCGGGGGAAATCATTATTGATCGCACTGTAGTTAAACACTCATACACAGAAAGTTTCCCATTATTTCATAATCATGAAGTTTTGCTAACATAAAAATTACAGCTAATCAATACTACCACACTCAATATAGCTGAAGCTCCCAGATAATGAAACAATTTAGCAGAGGATCATGAGAGGTGAAGGATACAGTTCCATTCAAATCCTTCACAGTCTTTGATGGACACTCCAAATTACCCGCTTTCTTCTTAATGTTTAAGCTATAAAAACATTGGCGAGACAAACCAACAATATCGATAGTTTTTCGAGAAAAAAATCGTCTAACGTTTCTTGTAGCCAAAGTAATAGAAAAACAAGGGGATGTGTTGTTTGAAAGCAAATACTGTTTCCTTTTAGTGTCAAGCTAATGCGTTATGATATGTGACGAGACCGTTAAAACCGCTGCTTGCTTGCATTAGCAAAAACATCGCATTAAAAGAGAACATGTCATAAAACAGAAAGACACGCTGTGGGGAGAAGGAGGTGGGGTTCCTTTTGTAAAGAGCTTCCTTTTAATTTTTATTTTCTTCTTACTCTCCGCCTCACATTTTAAGCTCCATGCTCTTAATGAGGCTATTAATTATTCTTGAAACACTCTGGAATTTTGCCTTCGTTTTATTTTCTTCCCGTATTATGCTGAAAAGCAAGAAATTAAAAATATTACAGTCAATGATAACAGTAGCTTTGTCATGCCAAGTGTCGGCCATATTGGTTGTACTTTCCTGCCAAAAACTATTTGATAATTCCATTCTGTTGTCTCTTCGTTAATGTTTTGTTTTTATGTTTACTTCTGTAGCCATTATATACTCTTAAAGGCTTAGACAAAATTGGATTGGGGTATATTTGGTTAAGAGGAAATAGTTGGAAAATAGTCAATAGACGTTTGCGAGATATACAGAGGCAATATGTTTTATTTCAATGCGCAGAAAAACTATCACTGAACCTGCAGGCTCAAATATGTCCGGTGTGGGGGAGGGGGGATTATCTAGATTATCTGTGGCCCGGAAGAAAGAAGTGGTCTCGCATGGTTCAGATTAGGGGCTTGGAAAGGAAACACAACAGTTAATGCTCTCGGGATAAGAATTTGCCCATTGTGCGGAGAATGCGATACCTGGAGGCATATTTAGGCACAATGCATGGAAATGGAGATTTCCAGAAATCAGCATTTATCAAAGCAATTTCTGAATTCCAATAGAAATTTGAACATTTGTCGGGGAGTGTTGGTGCATGCGAGATGCACAATTTGGGAATATTTAAAGAGAAAACCCGACAAAGAAGGTTAATGACCATAATGAAGAGGGGGGTGGGGTGGAGAAGGGGTGTGAGTAAAGGAATAGGGGGCTCAAGAGTAAAGGGTTTCATTCATGTTTATGTATTTAAATTATTAATAGGAAAGTTAAATATATGGAAGTATTTGTATATTTGTATGTATACATGTAGATTTGTATGTGTGTTTGTATATATATGTACCCGAGTGTGACTCTTTATAAGGACGACATTAGCATGTAAGGCCGTAAGGCCTATGCGACAGTTGTATTTATTTGAGTGTATCCTAAATCGTACGTGTCATTTTACAGTTTACTGATGCTGTAATATGTTTTCATGGAAACATCACAGGCTCTTAGAGTAATAAATCAAAAACAAAATCTAGCTATTCATGAATAATTCTGGTGGGATCAAACCAAATGTTATTTTTATTTAAAAGTGTACAAAGTTTACTTTTCTCATGGTTTCAGTAACAGAAACCTGTTCAGCAAGTTAAAATTTTCTGTGTTTAGCTCGTGAACAGCTGTTTCCTACAGCCATAATTCGCAAACGGGTTTTTCACACATAGACGTCATTTATAGCCCTGTTATTGAAATGATGGACCAGTGATATGCCTACACGAGTATGGAATTCACTACCAAAAGGTACTTTTTGTTTATCATTTAAAACAAACAATGAATATGTTTCAGGAACAGGATTATACGGGAAACCTGCACACAACAAAACATCACTCACAATAGAACCAGAAATGTCATACAATACTTAAACAATACTTTGTCTTTACAATAAGTTATATATAAACAGAAGTTTAATGTTTGGAATAAACAATGTTCAGTTTTGCAGGTAGTGCTATCTGCTACTCATCACGAACTGAGCAAAATATGAATTTTAAGGAATGCATTTCATTTTGAAAAAAACGGCATGTTCCCTTATTTTGATATCTACCAGATTTAGTTATAAAATTGCCCCTACATGGGGTGTTTGCGTCTAAGCTAATAATCTTGCCGCAATCGGCAGTGTTCATACCCCAACTCCCCCTTCTAAAATGTGTAAACAATCTTACCCTATTGAAGATGCTTTCTGCTTTCTGCTTTCTGCTCTGGCTAAACAAACACTGTATCCAAAAATCACATTCTGATAAATGACATTAAGTTCGCACTCTGTAAAGTCCTGATTTGATTGCTAAGGTCTTCCTTTTGGTTCATGTCACAATTATATAATTTAATAACCTAAGTTAAATACTTTTCAGTTATTAACCTCGGCAGTATGCTAGAAAGACCCCCCTCCAGAATAGCCACAAAAGGGTAAATTAGCATTGTGAGAGAGTAAGAAAAAGAAGAAAAACGTTTAGTTTCTATCAGTGGCAAATTATGTAAATTATTGAGCAATAATAATTGATATATAAAGCACATATAAAATGTATTTCAGTTTTGAATAACAATAAAAATATCATAAAATTTAATTCAGATTTAAACATGCAAATGATGTAAGTGTAACTAGAAATATCTTATTTAAATTGCTGAAAAATATTTTAAAATTAAATTTGAAGCTTTGAGGCTTATTCTTTAAGACTTGGAATTAATAATATTTAATCAAAATTTTGGCCTATAAATACCAAGGCAAAAACATATAATAAAATTACGTGGTATGACAATAATAAAGAACTTAAATTCTGAATATCTTGATTAAATAAAAATACTCTTTCCTTCCTAATTTAAAATTATTACAAAAGAAACTTTAAGTCAATACAATACAATACAATACAATTAAATTATGTCTATAAAATATTTCAAAACTACCTTTTAACTGGATCACTAAGTGTACATGGCGAAGAAGGCTCCGGACCTAACAATTTAGAATGAAGAGAAAAGCCTATACACCCCACCCCTCCGGAGTTCTTTTTCTGTGCATGAGGTAGATTAATTTGATACATATAGTAATAGCAGCATATCTTAACTGATGAGGTGATGATATAGTAATTTCATATCAAGTAGTTAGATTACGAATTACTTTTTATATTTTTCTTTTCTATGTTACGTACTTGAACTTTTTTGATTATAATATTTTGTTCACATTTTATGGAACTTTTTAAATAATGATTTTGCACTTTTCTGCTTCCGAACATTCATGTGTTAGGAATACTTTCTAAAATATTGAACTCCTCATCCCCCTAAATGTTCAAAAAGGCACACTTAGTATAAAATAACACTTTTAAGAAAAGAGATTCAAGTGTTGCTAACCTGATATACGATAAAGGGAGAAAAAAAAAAGAGTGGGTCCTGTGTATCCCCCATACTACTTTCTTCTCTTGATTCTTTTCTCGAATCCTGAAGTCTGGTACAATTGAAATTCCATCTGCTTTTGCAATCGTCTTCTTATGGTTCTGGATACGTGCCAGCTTTCTTCGGCACTTTTATTCCGCCAGTATTTCCCTCACTAAACCACAGAACAGCAACATACACAACAATTGTTCAACTCTTAGCTAATACAACTTCGCGGAAACTTTCTATGGTGTTTTCATCTTTCCATACACATTTCTTTGACAGTTTTCAAGAAATGTATTTTTAAATTTAGAAAGAGTACAAACAGAATTTATAGCAACACAATGACATGTTTTTCATACAATTCTAAATTCACCCACAGAATAACTTAATTACTTGTTCCATGATGATTTAAAGGTACTTTGAAGTAATTTATTGCTTATTTTAAGAAAGAACAATGAGAAACTTATTTGTAAACCGGATGTATAATGTTATTGTTAGTTCACGGTTATTCTTAATCAACATTTTTGATGTCAATGTTTTATCCCCGGAATTGTAAATGCAAGTCATTACTGGTTTGTATCTTAAATTCATTTTACACACTTTTTATGAATTAATGCTAATTTTTATTTTTAATTTGTTTACAATATACGTACATTTATTTTAACTGATATTTTTTTAGGTTTAAAAATAATTTTCTTGAACTTCTTCAGTCACGGTCCTTTTTTTAGATTATTTTTCCACATCTACCTATTTCTCAACAATCTATTTCACAATTTTCTTTAGTGTTCCATCGATAAATCTATTTATATGTCCAAACCATTATAATTACTCCAGGATTATGTCAAACAGTCTATTGCATATTCATAATTCCTCCAATTTCTAATTATATTTAATATTGGTTTTTGTATTGCTCTGCAACAAAGATCTATTTCTGTCAACAATAATTGGTTGATTTGTTCCCTGTTTAATGTATTGCACAATAAAGGAATACATTTTTCTGATTATGACAAACTTACTCCATAACACAGAATTTGGAATGCCCTTAACTTCCTTCCTCTAATTTCTCTTTTCTAAATTTTACGGTAGGTTCTAAAATGTAAAAACATATTGCAAATAATTGTAAAAACATATTTACAATTTTTATTTCTTCATTTTCTCTTATCAATCTTATTTATTTTCCACAACCAGCGTTAAACGTACTGTATTAGTAAATTTTATGTTTAACCAAAAATTATGCTCTTTTGTAGTTTTCTGAAGGTCATGAGCATCTTCAGTAACCTGAGGGATTAATGCTTGACCATTAGTAAAAAATTAGCCTATTAGTTCTGTAGTTTTATATTTGGTTCATTTTTATAAACTAACTTATGTAAGGTGATTAAATTCATCTTGCGGATTGTGCTGACCAGATTGCCTCGTTGATCAAGTCAGGGTAAATGACTTTTTCGGGCGTAAATATCTAAGTAAAAAGGGAAGTAAAGCAGTGGGTCCCGTGTTGTAGTTCTACGGCATGTAAAGGAACCTCAAGCCTGAAAGCATAGGCCTCTGCGCAATAATTTATCTGCCGTTTCACGCCCTGAATTTAATTAGGCGCTGGTCACCTGAGTGCTAAAGAACGTCCGTAAATAAACCAAATAAATAACACAAAATCCTTCGGATTGAAAATAGACAACGCTGTGTTTTACAATCAGGTAAACCCTTTGTGCGTAGTAACACTGGCCCTGGACGGATTAAACTACAATGGGCAGCTTTGTCAATAGACTTGCAGTGAATGGTTAGCACACACGATTACCACAATTGATATCACGGGTTCGAATCCCTTTACCAGTATGCACAGCCTTTTATTCGTATGTATGTTTTCGAAAATATTCTAGGTTTAAGTATTTTATCATTTCATGTTAAATTTATGCTAGTCACTTGAAAGAATTTTATTCGGTAAAACAAATGTTAACAGGTATTTGTACTTGTAGCTTAATTGAAATGTACAGTACATAATAAATGTTTTTGTATTTAAAATTTCACAGAAAACGTATTGATTTTCTGTTTCGGAAACGAACTAGTGGCTTTCGATAAATTATTTTAAATAAAAAAAAAATATACCGCGAGTTGGGATTTTAACCCCGTTGTTTCATACCGTAAATTCAGAGCGCTAATAAAACACGTCCTCAAAAGTATCACAATTGTTTTTGATCGCAATAGATATGACGGAGCGGGGCAGTGTTGATGGCTAAGACAATGAAAACGCGAGTTTGCATAAATTTTCATTCCAAAGGATGAATTGGAAAATTTGGAAGGTTTATTTATTTATTTTGGAGAGCAATGGCAATATAACCAGCCTTTAAATACAATCCTTTTTACTTAAAAATAAGTTAAAAATAACTTGCTGTACTATAAGCAAATGCTAGCGAATATTGAAAATAAAATTTTCCGAGTATGCTCTACCGAATAGAAATTAAGCAATAAGCGTTTGCTTATCAGTTAAATGCATAAACAAAGAAATTATTTTAGTAATAATATTTTAAGGTACTAAACAACAAGTGCTTGGTACTTTTTTTACTTGAATAAGCTACACTGAGCTCATTTAAACGTTTAAATATTGCAAATGATAAATAAATTTGGATGATTGTTTCAACAAAGAGCAAATAATCTCTGCTGTTGACAGCAAAATGGTTTGCGAGCAAAGCGCTGCAATTAAAGGCAATATGAACTATTTGTAATACACTGCAAGATAAATTCAGATTCTCTTTTACAAAGGAAATAAATGCAAGGTTTCGCCTTTCAAAGTCTATTTGCACACATGCTAACGTGAAGAACATCCAAAAATGAGGGCCATATTAAGATTAGGCAAATATTTTGATCTTAAATACTCGAGGTATTTCAGGATAAAAACATTTTCACGAAAACGACCTTCCAGGCGGAGACTAAGACGGGAAGCGTCCATGGTTGTACCCGGAGAACACGATATCTCAATAGTTAAACTGTAACCCCTTTTTTTCCCAATCAAATCGAGTCTAATGTATGCATGACATTGTTCTCAAATAAAAACGTTAACTTCGTTGTGCATGATTATATTTTCTATCCCGTTTCTGAAGGAACATTTCTAAAACTGCATTTATTTGTTGATGTAATATAATTATTTTAATCACGATTTTTAAATACTGAGTAGGAAGGAATTAAGAATTTTTTAAATTAAATACATTCATTAATTACGTGGTGATAAAAGAAAAATGAACCCTTTTTATTAAAATTGTCAAACGTGCTAAGAACTAAATAACCACAGTCAATAATAAGAAACAAGTAACCTATTCAATAGATGAATGTTCACTTTAATGCATGAGAATTTAGTAATGAAGCAGAGGTTTTATAAAAAGGCCAAAATTTGGGCTAAACGAAATAATACAAAACCGATACTAAATAAATAGAAACAATAAATATTTTAATAAAGAATTTACAGATAGATATTTCCGTCAGACTTAAGATTTATCAAGAAAATAGTACTAAAAATACAACCATTTGAAAACCAAAAGATCTCCCATAAAAGAAAGTCGATTAGACTAACATAGCAAAGACTTCTCTTCTAGAGCATATAAATTGTAAATTTTAATGTTTTGACCATGCACCTTAGTAGAAATCATCTGTTATCTTCAGTTATAAACCACAACGCCCCAACAATACTTCGTAATGTCTTCAAATACAGCGTTAAGTTAACTAATATTTCTAAGTATATTAGAAACTGCGTCACTTAATTTGTATCCAAAACTTAGATAAATGCCGAACCTGAATACTACTACACAATAGAAAGCCAGATAAATGTGTTTCGGAGCAGATGTAGCTGCGATGCTGTTATATTCGATTCCGTCGGATGGCGATTTTGGCTATTTTCAGCTTAATGTTCATTAAGTTCTAAGTCAGAATATTATAGATCAATAGTCATCTGTGTTGGTGATGGTCTATGCTGCTAACTTCCTGCAATTTTATACAAGAAACTGCTACATCGCATGCAAACTTTTCAAAATGTGGGAAGTGAGAAATGTTTTAAATAGTGAGAATGATTTGTCTCCGCGATCTTCAGACTTGTGTTTTTTTATTTTATTTTTTTTTTTTTTTTACCTGATTGCAATATTCACGATGAAGCACAAGCTTTCATAATTTTACAACAGTTGCAAGACAGCGTTCACAATTTCAGGGATATCAGCAACAGAAATTCATCAGATGCTTGCTGAAATATTAATTAGGTGCCAGGTTTGCCTAAAGGAAGAACTTTGGCTAGAATATCTTCAGTATTGTAATATATGGACAGAGAAGGTTAGAGATTCCACGCCAGGGAGCAGGAAAAATAGAGCAATCTGTTATGTTGAGTTACATTCATGAGATATATCTAATGCCTACATATTTCACTGGTATAAAACGGATTAATGAACTGTTTAATAAAAATGATTTCTAATTTAGTAAAATACTGATTAAATAATAATTTATAAGTAATTAACTTCTTAACCCGTGAGTGGGATAACCAGTTATACTTCGCAAGGTGGTAGGGATAGGTGAACTTTTATTTCGCAATTTAAGACTTCGATTATCATTTGACAGCATTGAAAATATAACAACATTTGCACTAATTTTTGTTAGTTATTTTTGAAAGGAAACTTGCTTTCTTTATGTTTAAAAATGAACAATATTGAGCATAGCGCTGTTAATATTTTTTTTATTTAAACTGCTGAAGGGCGAAAAAAGTTCAGTATAGATGAAAAGTGTTCTGGGAAAAAGTGCTGCATCATAAACGGCTGAATTCAAACGCACCCAGATGGACATAAGATGAACACCCCACTGAATACCCAAAAAGTGTTTCTACAGAATAGATTAAGAAAATTCATGATATAGTACTGCCACAAAGAAGACTAAAAGTAAGTCAAAATATTCTCAAAGGATAGGGTGCACGATATTTTAACGGAAAAACTAGGCATGAGAAAACGGTTAGCAAAATGGGTATCGCGGCTGCATAAACCCGAAGAAAAATACTTCCCAAGAGCGTTTGGGTTGTTTAAAATAAACCCAAGTAATTTTATGTCTTGATTCATCACCATTGGTTTCGTTACTACAACCAAGAGACAAAATGACAATTGAAACATTGGAATAACGTAATTGAAAGAGACAAAATGACAATTGAAATAACGGAACCGGTTGCCCAGCTCCAAAGAAAGCCTATTCCAGACCAGAAAACAATAAATAGTGAATACTGCGCTTACCGTTTAGAACAGTTGTATCAGAATTTCCAACAAAAGGTACCAGGTCTTGAACTTAAGCTATTTTCCACTAAATTAGCGCAGGCCTTTACACTGTCGTTACTGCAATGGCTAAGATCAATGATTTAAAGTATTAATTGCTTCAGTAACCAATTTATTCACTGAATTCGACTCCCTTCGACTGCCATTTGCTTTCTAAGCGCAACACTTTCTTGGAGAACAGAGCTTTTCAACTGAGAAGGAAATCGAAGCTGTCATGGTTGCTTATTTTGGAAAATTTGAGGAAAGAACCATTCGTGATGAAATCACCTCATTGGGAACTCATTGATCAAACTCATATATTGCGTTGCTAGGAGACTATGCTTAAAAATAAAAGCCATTAGTTTTTCGTTGTTAGGCTCATAAATATTGTGCCTATCATACAACACTGTCCGCGATACCTCTGAAAATCTGATCAATAAGTCTTTTTGCATTACTTCGGACCCAACTGGTAGTAAAAGCTTTTGAATTAGCCCACGTGCATGGTACATATTGCAACCTCTCTCGATGGGAAATTTCATTCTGTTTCAAATTTGAGGTATCGTGTCACATAACATTACGGATAAAACATGAAACACTTTCCTGCGAGTTGTCATAGGTATGTACCCCGCCGCCCCGGAAATCAAATAAAATTACCGTGTACATTTCAGACACTAATTACATTTCCTAACGGTTCGGTATTTTTATCTGGTAATAAAATCTAGTGCGCCTTTAAAGCGGCCATCCTGTCTACATATACTTAGAGCATGGCAATAATAAACGAATTGTTCCTATTGTAACTGTTTTAGTACAAACTTACTGTGAAAAGCGCCCAATAAAGTGTTATATTGAAACAAATTGAACTTTCTAAAGCAAAAAGTAAATACAGCATAAATACCTTTAAAATAAACTAATTAATGTTTATCATATCTTCTCTAAAAGGAAGCTTTGCATAAGGGGAACGATACAGCATTAACCACCGAGAGAAATCTTGACAAGCGACGAAGGCCCAATAGTTTGCGAATTGACATTGGTGACTACCGTTAATGTCTGGACAAGATTTAAGTGTGGCATACTTTTGAATTATTGTAGCGTGTTCGGTTATTGTGGGGGAAGAATGTGGTGACGGTTGGATGTCAGAAATTTCCAGAAGCAAGTCTTGAGTTTTATTCTGATTGGTGGCCGGGAATTTCCCCACCTTTATTAAGTCGCGGGGAGGACTAGGAAGAGTTTATTGGGAATGTTGTACCAATGTAGTGAGTCACATTTTCCCCCAACCGAGAAGCATGTATAGTGCTCATGGGTAACACTTGGCAAAATTGAACCTACCAGAAGATTAAAAGTGTCTCGAAGAAAGTTGTTCCACCTTAACTTTATTTGTTATCCATTTAATAACAAACAAAACCATCTCCGTGGTCTAGTTGTCGCGTATGGGTTTGAATCCCAGTCAGATCAAGCTGAGGGAAAGGAAAGATAGGGTTAAGGCGCTAAGAACTCCGAGCTCATTTGGGCCATCATCAATTCATTTCATTCATCCTTACAGACCTACACCTACAGTGTTCCGTCCACAATATACACAGGTCGCGGGAATACCAATGCAGTCAAAGTGACAATAAATAAAAGGATGAAACATAATATAAAATAAATGAAAAGGTAAACTCATGAATTAAAAGCAAAACATAAAATTACCATGCATTTCGTTTCGTTAGCAGTTAATTCCTACTGAGATGCTGGTGCTATTTTCAACACCTGAAGAAAATTCATTCATAGAGAGAGCAGGCCATATTCCTCCAAGTATATAATGAAATATTTTGTCTGAATGAAAGCTCTAATCCCTTCTACCACACGAGATCTACTTTAAAGCAGTCGAGAGCTCCCCGCCTCTAAACACCTCAAAATGTTTTCATTAAAAATTTTCTCTTTAATTCCATTAAATGTTTTCTCCGCTTTTTCCTTGCCTGTGTCGTTGTGAAATAGAACTGTTCTGTTTGCTGCATCAACTTTTAAATTTTCAGTTATGAAAAAGGAACGCTAGTTAGCAGTATTATTAAAAAATAAAGCTTTAAAGCAGAAACCAACAAACTTTCAATTTAATGAAAATTTAAGCAAAACAAACTGTTATAAAATACATTTGTTTTTGTTCTTTATGTTTCAAAACTTGGTAGTTACTTTAGAAATGTATTTCTAGTGAACTTAAAGACCTTATGATTTTTATGGTGCATGTCTTTAGTAGCTAGAATATATCGAATTACTTTGTACATTTTTAATAGATATATTGCTATCAACTTTGGGATTTCAAATCATGATGCGTTTATTCTTATGCGTTAATTTTTAGCATTACTATTTTAAAAAAAAATATTCAAAAATTTAAGTATATTAACTGTTAATGTTTTACGGATGGCACTTTCCTATTAATGATTCAGCACATGCCTTTTTAAAAGAAATACACATTTCCGTACCGAGTTTATGTATGGCGAGAGAAGAATCGTTGTTTCAAAATTGAAGTAATTGAAATTAAAATTTTAAGGAAGAGCAATAAGAGGAATTTTGGCAATAACATTGAAACTGACAAGTAAACTCTGGACTAAATAACCTCAATCGCCCAATGTTTTTTTTTTTTTTTTTGATCCATTTATGTACAGACGCTCTTTAACATCACAGGTCATCAGCCTCCCATTCAATTCAGGGCGTGAAATGGCCGACTAATTTTGCTCAGAGGCCTCTCTTTCAGGCTTGAGGTTCTTTATCGTGCCGTAAATGTACGACATGGGACCCCGGCTTTACTTCCCTTCCGAAGGAAGCCATACTTAGGATTTTTATGCCCCGAAATAATCCACCGATCCTGGCCGGGTTCGAACCCGCGATCTTGGTTTTAGGAGGCAATTATGGTAACCACTACACCACCAATCGCCCACTATGACAAGAACAGAACAGGAATAGGAAGGACCGTAACAGACAACCCTTGAAGCACATAATAATATTTGAAATGATGAGTATTAAATATAACTAGAATGAGTATTGAAAATACGAATTTCAATTTAAATATTTATGATGATTACAAATGTCTATATTTTTATTTCTCGTTTTATTCTGTTCCTTTAATGCATTGGTCTGATGTCCTCATAAAAACTAAAATAAAGATTTTGCGAGCAGTTATTTCAAGTTCAACATAAAGCTTGCAATCGCTTGCGATGTTAAAAGGCCATACTCTACGTGTTGGTCTATTGCCTTCAAAAGTTGTAAGCGATTGAAATAACTAGTTTTGTCAAAGGTCTTCAAATAATCTTCACTTTTATTTGTTCTTTTCTTAGATGTACTCCGTCAGTCACCTTCGTCAGTGGCGGCTCATAGGTCCATATTGTAGGAAAACCAAGAGAGGGGAAAACATAGCGCAAAATTAAAACTACAAAATACATACTAATACATTTACATAGATGTATTGCTTTTAACAGTGTAGATTTACTTACTAACTCTGCAAGTTCTCTATGTAAGAAAATATTAATGTATTGAAAGTGTCATAAAATCCTAAGAAATATTGTTGAATATCCCTAAAGCATGCATAAACCTAACAATAGTATTTGTACACTGAGATGTTCTATTATATATGTGGTTTTATCGACAATACAAACGAATGTTCCCTTTTTTCCCAAAATAAAACTGGATTTCTTCTTGAATATTCTTCTTTTATTAGCTTGTTCTGATTTGTTTTTTAAGTGCTCTGACGTGGCCTATTTTCCCCTTTGTTTTCTTTTTAGGTTCAATTTTCCAATTAATATTATATCTCATATGTTTCACGTTTTCAGGGTTATTAACATAATCTGTGTATGCAATAAATGTAGTTTGATACACATTGTCTTTGCGTTTACAAATACCTGAGTAAAATTAAAATATATGTTGCGATGATTAATTTACAATAATCTGATTTTATAACCTTCCATTATTTTAACATAGACTTACCCCCTGAATTAAGTGATCCAACTCTTCGATAGTTTTCACAATTCTGTCTATTAGTTTTTTAATATGGATACAACTAAAATATATTGCCATCTTTCTAGTATCAGCAGATGTTGATAACAACTGAAGCCGAAAATGCTGTCTCAAAAATTCCTATTTTAATAATAATTGCTTTTGGGGGCAATTATAATAAAAATAATTTTAATTTCAGGTACTGTTTAACAAGGCAAGAATGACACAATAATCAAGGGTACCAATATAACAATTATTATCAGGATTTTAAATTTATTATTGTTAATGTATGTATGTATGCATGTATATATATACATATATATTTGTTCAATAAGTAATATTAAGACATAGGTTGCATTTCTGAACATCTGTCAAAAAAGCAGACTGTACAAGAATAGGATATGCTGGACATTGGTCAGAACGATTAAGTAGAAGACAATAGCCTCACCTCGAAAGTAGGTAGCCTTTTGTTAACATTAGACCTACTTTACCCTTCAAATCCTTCCATACAGGCCTGACGAAGATACAAAACGTTTTATGACACTTTAAACTGGGCATAACAAGAAAAGTGATATCAATCGGTAACGTTGTCATTCAAAGTAAAATCCGCATGCGAAAACACGTGTCTTACAAGACACCAAAATGTTAGCTATTTCCGACAGTTTCAAAGGAATGCCGCTTATTTGGCCGAAACGTGCCTTATTGCAAAACTTTAGTGTGCGGATCTGAGTGTTAGGAAATTGAAAAACAGTAGCGGGGAAGAAAAACTTCAACCAATAAACATTCCTTGAAATTGGACAAATGAGAATGAAGACATATTAAAGATATCATGTAATAGCCAATAGGAGATTAAAGTACAGTCCATTTCTAGAATATTTGAAGTAATAATTTTTCGCGAGGTGCGGAGCGAATCCATATAATAGATTTAATATCAAATATAGGAAGGAAAGTTGAGCAGGTGAAACACACAGTGACAAAAGTCCAAGAGTAAGCAGAAAGGAATATGGAGAGACAGAGTAACGGGACAGTACTAGTGGTCACGACTAGTAGTATAATACAGTGATATTAGTAAGGCAGTCAATAATTTAAAGATATAACATTACAGTTCAGCCTAAGAAATACGTCGTCATTAAGATGATATTCGAGCCTCATTAAATCAATGTTAAAGTTACGACAGTCAGAAAGTGATCAGTGTTATAAGCAAGTGTTACAGCAAAATTATAGACGACAGTATCGCGTGAATTTGTTACGGAGGAGTGCAATTAAAGCTAAAATTAAAGTTACGTGAATAGTGTATTCAAATTTTCGCGGGTAGCTTTAGCCTAAGGGCAACCTTATAGTTAATATGAAAACCTGAATCATAGCCACCGACAGACATGTCCCTAAAACCTTCAATTGCCCAACAAATTAAATGTTCAACTATAGCAGAAATTAAAGAATTCCCTTCTTTCTCAAATAACTACACTTCATTAAAATATTGTACTCCAGACTTCAAGAACCGAGGCAACTCAAGATTATTTAATCAATTAATTAATTATTCAGTACATTCAAAAATAAGGACCATTAAGTAAAGACCCCTATATATAATCAAAACTGATAACGCTAATACCCGTTGTACACCTAATAATATTTCTAATAATGTATTTCGTTATGTTTTATTTATATTATCCGTTCCTGTTGATTTCACATTTCTAAATTCTTTTATCATTTTAAAACTATTACACTTATAAATGCTGATGATAATTGAATTAGACTTTAGCATACTACGTCTATCCTCCTTTAGGATTAAACTATGGTATCTGTTCCGCCCTCGGCGAAAGCATCTTGTGACATAATTTTTCGGTTTTCCTACGCCTCTGTATTGTTTGTATGTTTTTAAAAGAGCTTTTCTTACAATCCTAATAAATGTTCATATTAATTTGTTTTTTGTACTTAAACTCTATCTCTAAATATGTTTAGTTATATACTTAAGGTTTTCTTCCAATCCTAATAAATGTTCATATTAATTTGTTTTTTGTATTTAAACTATACCTGTAAATATGTTTAGTTATTTATAAATTTCCATGCCACTCTTTATGTTTTAAGAAGATATATTCAGTTAATGACCTTCAGAACTTAATTTCTATAGCCTCTGTTTTAGTTCATGAATCAGTTTTCAGTAAGATAAATTGAAAAAAATGGCACTAGAAATATTTTATAAAAGTCAATTTTTATGTGTCTTAACCTTTTAATACCATATCACCCCATTTATTTTCTCAAATCTATTTCATTTCAAATTTAAACCTTTTGGAATATGCTAAAATCAAGAAGGTAATTAAAATTTGATTTTGCAATTATTTGATCATTTAGGAGTATTTAGTTCTTTCTCTAAATATAATTTAGCTTTCCTTTCCTTAGCTTTTTTTTATTAGTGTTTAACGCCCGTTTTACTACTGAGGCACCACAGGCGGTGACACTGATGATACGTGAGATAAAATGATCAACTGGGCAAGGATTTTTTTTAAGGAAGGAAACGTTCCTGGCCTAAGTTTAGAGTACCTCCCCGGCATTTGCCATTTATGAGGACTGAGGAAAACCTGGAAAAAACCTATCAGGGAGGACGATCCTGACAGGATTCGAACCCTAGACCTCCCGCTCACAAGTTCGCGCCTTAACGACCTCGGTCATCCGTGGCGGTCTTTCCTTAGCTGAAATACTTCATATAATTTTCTCCATTATATAGAGTTATATAAGATTATTTTTGATACCTATTCGCAACTTAACGCTAGTTGCGCTGGGCCATGGTTATGTCTGCTCCGTCAGTGACAGATTTCCTCTCGCATTTCTACTTGCATAGCTTTGATCACAGTAGCCTCTGTTATAGCCGTAGTTGGAAGCAGGGTCAATCTGCAGTAAAATGTTTCGAATATCTTTAAATTGCATTTGCATTCACTGGCAACATCTCTACTTCCGTAATTATTTAAATGCCTGTCTTGCTGGTCTTTTTAATTTTATCTACATCATCATCATCGTCGTCGTCGTTGTTGTTGTTGTTGTTGCAGCTGTTGTTGTTGTTGCTGTTGTACTATTACTATATTTTTTTCTGTTCTAGTGGCGATACTTCAATTTAATACATCTCAGTAAAATATACTTTAATAGCGTACTAATTAATACCACGAGCATACCAATAGCTTGTAATAAAGCAAAGAGTTAAGTTATACCGATCTCTTAATCGCACATTCAATTATAACAACACAAAGATAGAAATAACAAATGCTGTCGTAACAGCAAACATGCGCAGACGCCAACGCTGGAACGGTTGTTAATTTAGGTTAGTAATTACTCGCCTTAGGACATTCTCTTGTTTCTTTCATAATAACCTGATCTTTAGAAAATAAAAGTTTTCAAATGTTTTTCATTGGAAGGCCTCCAGTACAAACATTTTTCCATTTTTCCACTTCGCTTTACCATTATATCAAATGAATAATGCCGGCGCTAATTACACTGGAATATAGTGAGGAAAAAACAAGTGTATCAACCTTAACTAAGTGTGCTGTTATCTATCACGAATAATTTTTAAAATAACATTTTTTTTCAATAACTTATGTTCAACGTATAATGCTAATGCTACTAATGGCCTCCTGGTACATAAAATCCGAGTTTACATTGTTATAATCTATGAGTGTTGCATAATGTGACAAACTTATGTTTCATTCCACGTTTTATTTTTTATTGTTCCGGCTAAAATCAGTTTCTGCTGAAGGAAGCGCGTTTATATACTATAAACACGCCACAGAAATAAAATGCTGGTGATTAAAACCTTTTTTTCGCTTTTTGTAATACGAATAAGTAATAAATATTAAATTAAAATTGTAAGATGTATCTGTTAATGATTTGATGATGATAATTACCAAGATACAGTATTGACATTTAGTAATATAGGTTGTGAAGTTTTTACATTAAAACAGGATTCTTTATTGCGTTTATATGTTTAATGCCCATTTAATTTCATTAATGAGCTAAGTTAGCCTCACAGAATAATTTTGCAGCATTTGTAGTTCTAGTACAGAATATGCTTAGAGCATGTCAGATGCTGGTTTGTCTTATGTCTTGCGGGTTGACTTCTTTCCGATTAATTTCGGTCATGTAAGTGATGAACACGGTGACAGACTTCATTCGGAAGTATCTGCGATGGAATTCAGGTACCAAAGTCAATTCAAGCCGAGCTACTTTTGGTTTCTATAGCAATCAATTACATGACAACAAAAGCGGAAAATCAACATCTTCAGCACTCTTAAAGGAGACATAATGTGGTAAAATATAAAAAAGCATTTAATTTTTTTAAATGAAATGTATATACTGCATTGCAACATTTAAATTTATTTATTATAGCCACATAAAACAAAAATGCTAGATGCTAGTATAAATATATCTTCTGATATGTTAATGTATTGATTTCAATCAAGACAGGTGGATTTTATTCAGTAACAGATTGCTAAGCATTTTTTTCATGATGTAAAAGTTAAATTAAATTTGGCCGCTAAAACAATTAATATGTATCCTTTATTCCAGCGTAGTTCTTTACAAACAGAGCCTGGAAGTTAGGAAAAATGCCTTTTCTATCTGCGTGGATAAAATTAAGAGTCGGATAGAAAGGAATATTTTGTCTTCTTTTGTGCCTAGTATGGTTTGTTGATTATTTTAAGGTTTCAAACCTCTTTTTTGGCTGTTTTGGATCGTTTTAATTTTTTTCTACGATTATTTACATATTTTAAAAGCACACAATTCTATCTGGGTGGATAAAATTAAGAGAGATAGAAACGAATATTTTGTCTTCTTTTGTGCCTATTATGGCTTGTTGCTTATTTTAAGGTTTCAAACTTTTTTTTGCCTGTTTTGGATCGTTTTAATTATTATTTACATATTTTAAAAAACACACAAAATTTCAATACATTGAAAGAAAAAAAATATAAAAATTAAATGGCATCTTCACCTCACAAAAATGTCTATCGAGAATCTTGTTATTTATTTACTTCTTTCATTTCAAGCAGTCAAAAACTTTCTCATCAACCCATTCTCTTAAGCTCTTTAAACAGCAGAACCTTCATTAGTTAAAAGAATGTACGCTTAACTCGGGCATAGCGATACCAGGAAACAGAGAGTATGAGGGAAGTACTGTAGTTTGGAATAGTCCTGGCGAAATTACCTTGTACGATCTGCGCGAGACAATTCTAGGAATCTTGTGGTAAGGGTCACTTCTTAGTTGCATAAATGTAATAAACAATTGCACGTGAGGATGAGAGTGCCACAGCTGTGCAATAAATCGTCCTACCATGTGTTGAATACGGAAGTAAGAGAGATACTAACCTGACGCCCCTAAAAACGCATTAACAGAAAACAAACTGAACCAGAAACCATTGCGAATTTTTTGCTCATTCGCCAGGACTATTCAAAACTACTTTACTTTGTCTTGATCACATTTCCACGATCCTGAAAGGTGAATGTTCTGTTGTAACTGGTGTGAGTACTTCTGAAATAGCTTGTCTTAAGTATGCGTCAATCACTTCAGTGGAAGTCAAACGTTCTATTTCCATGTTGAAAATGTTCCCTCTGACAAGCGACCGACTGTTACTTGTAGTCAAGAAAAGTAAGCATACGTACTTTGTGTGATAAATAAATTAATAAGTGTCTTAAATACCTATTTTCATTAATAATGCCCGATATTACTCTCTATTTTCACTTTTAATAACCTCAATTTTCTACATGTTAATTGCCTTTTTTCCTGCTTATTTTAACTAAAATAAATGTCTGAAATTCCGGTTTCTGTTGGTAAACATACACCATACTGCCTTCTTAATACTTATTCTTATCATAAAAAGAAGAAAAAATACACAATGCTTATAAAAAATTCAGGGTGATCACAAATTACAATTTAGCAACCATAGGTATGGAAATACAATTAACTGTTCATCTTATGCTACCCGAAAGCTATTTCCTTCTGTTAACAGATTTCGTTTCAAAGGCATTTTAGATGCAATTTAATTGTCATTTTAGTACTACCTGTGTTTATTAAATTTATATCTGAATATTATTTGATACATAAAAAGTGCGATTATAATTATAGATTTTAAGTATTTCAAACCAGGAACTTTAAAAAAGCACATGTACAATATTGCTCAAATAGGGCGTAAGTAAAAATTTAACCCACAAACAAAACTTATACCTGTTCAAATGTTAAAAGACAAAAGGAGAGTTACGAGTCTAGATTTAATAAGCTGGAGGTGTACGGATCGATGTTTGTACTTCTGCTATCCGCAAAACGTTCATAAATTCAGAATTTCTAGCACGTTTCCCAAGGTAAAACGCAAAATTAACACCTATAACCTCTAAGAAGATGAACATTAAAAAAAATGCCCTGAAAATGCTTGGAAGAAGTAAATATCTGAATTAAGAAATATATTTCCTTCAACACATATCTTCCTAATATATTTATGAATTTTTCTGATCATTAAGGAGCATCTAACGTGAAAATGGATTTATCATGATTAAAATGTTTTATCTTCAATGACAGATCTGTATGTCTGGGTGTGTACTCTTCATTGTTCCAGAAAACAGCCATAATGTACGAAGAAGAATATTTCGAGTCATGTGTGACTCAAAATTTGAGCGCCGTACATCTGTCGTGCCAAAGCAATACAAAAAGTACTCGAAACAAGGCTTCTACTTTAGTTAAAAGAATGGTTTACTGATTTTTTATGCAAAATCGTATGTCTCGTCATAAAGCCATGAGACCGCCACGGGTGGCCGAGGTCATTTAGGCGAGGACTCGTGAGCGGGAGGTATGGGGTTCGAATCCCACCAGAACGTTCCTCCCTGAGGTTATTTTCAGGTTTTCCTCAGTTCTCATAAATGGCAAAT
This sequence comes from Metallyticus violacea, assembly GCA_030762175.1. Taxonomy (NCBI): domain Eukaryota; kingdom Metazoa; phylum Arthropoda; class Insecta; order Mantodea; family Metallyticidae; genus Metallyticus; species Metallyticus violacea. The sequence continues at coordinate 72,749,383 of CM060831.1, forward strand.
GCCGGGGAGGCACCCAAAACTTAGGCCTGGAACGCTTCCTTTCTTAAAAAAAATCCTTTCCCAATTTATCATTTCATTTCATGCATCATCAGTGTCCACCGCCTGTGGTGCCTCAGTAGCAAAAACGGAAGTTAAACACTAATAATAATAAAGCCATGAGAGTAATGGATTTTTTTAAACAAATGTAAAAACCTTGCCCTGGTTTGGGGACAACCCAGACCTGAAAGTCATAGAGAATCACCGGTGATTGTCAAACAGAAACCGAAGAAAACTATTGTTATAAAGGTGCAGTTCATCAAGAACATCATCCAAATATGGTTTCGTGATGAAGAGATGCTGAAAAAATATCCAGTTCTTACACAAGGCATATATTTGCATTTAAATTATTAATAAAATTATTCCAGAGTTTAGAATATGTCCTTTTTTCCACAAAAAATAACTATAATGAATACTTTACACACGTTTGTATTTCTACAAGCTTGGAACTAAAATCAGAATTGATGACAAGATGATCGGCGTGCAGTGGATTCTTTTCTGAAGTCCTGGAAGGCACCAAATCTTGAAATGTCGCCATTCACGTGAACAACCGGTGACAGTAGGCTGCCACAGATGCTCGGTGATATTAGATTTGTCCAAGAAAATACGACGTGAAAGTTTGCTATGATAAAATGACTGCTAACGGAATATGAACTCGCGCCAAACGGGTTATTAGATGCAGCTAATGCCCTCATTCATATCAGGGAGAGGAGAGCAGCAGGTTCAAGTTGATGATGAACAGCAAGAACAGAGACGAGAAAGAGGAGACATAAGGAAATGCAAGGTGGCACTTTTCGTGCTACGTCGTCTGCGGCTCTACAAAAGGATGAAGGGAAGGGAAAAGTAATTCTTTGTGTAGCCACCAGAGGGCTCTGTAATGATGCGTCGTGGGACAGAAACAAAGTAACGGTTGGAAGATGGAGCAAAAGAAAAAGAGGAAGAGCGAAAAGAGGCGAATAACGTGACGTAAAAGTGACAAATAAAACATGAGACTCTACTTCTTCCTGTGATGTTACATGACAGCGAAATGTTGCCATCTTGTAAGAATATGTAGACCAAAAATAGCAAAAATACAGCTGCTGTCTTCTCATCTTTCCTCAGTACTTAGCCAGGTGTGAGAGCGCAAAGTGCCACCTCTCAGATGTCATTCATTTCCGCTCACTGGAGCACCCACAGCAAAAGAAATTTTCTATCATTTTATTCGTACATTGTTAAGAAAACTCTTGTGATTTTGTATTAACACTTCTACATAGCGTATTAAATAAAAAGAGAACCCAAACCATTTTATGTGATTTTAAAGATATTTTGTCAGAAGAAATTTAATAATATTTGTCATTCAATTGTTTCATAAAGAACCATGTCTCTCTTATGATTGTCATTTTTTCCCATTCTTAAATACAATGTGTTCCTACCGCACTTTCATTTTTTACTTCTCCGTATCTCAAATATTTAACAATATTTATTATGCGAAAGTTACATAAAGAACCCACGTTTCTTATATAATTGTCATTTAAGTTTCTTCCATCCTTAAACACCATGTGTTCCTACTGTAACTTTATTTTTTATTTCCCCATATCTCATTTCCTTATCGGAATGATTCCCCACATCCGTTTCCATTATAAAAAAAAATCTTAATTTTCTGCACCATAAACATTTGTTAAAACTTCTAAACACTTTTATTGCCATGTTATGAATTGTTTCCGTACCTTTTATCGCCGTATTTATTTCATATTATTCTGTTAAAGAACATCTATATATTGCTGCCTTGCTTTACACGTTCACCCATTTCTATTTTACGCCTCGTACTTAGGCAATTAATTTATCTCATATTGTAATGAATAAAATTAAGTATCAATATATATTTTATAATATTTGTTAAACTAAACAGAAACTTATGATATCGACAATAATACTTTTAAATGACTCAAATTTTTATTAATTATTTCCTATAATAAACGCAAATCTTTTTATATGTGCCCAAAAACTATTCACTTCCCTAAAATAGCTTGGCATATTTTTAAATTTATTAATGTCTGAATAGAACACCTTGCACGTCGCAATATTTATAGATATTTGACACACTAGAATTTAGTAGGTACAACAAAATTTACTTCCTCCAACACTATAAAACACACATTTTAATAAGTAAACTAATTTCATGAATTTAAACTTTAAAGCGTTTAATAAATTAGATGTTGGGAAGATTCCCATTTAAGACCTAACAATGAATAAGATGGAGCAGAAATTTCTTAAGTGCATTGACAATTATAGTGCTAATAGTTATTGATTCTTTGCCGTCACAAACCGTTTCTCTTAAAACATTATGTGATATTTATATTTTCAATAAAGCCTGCTTCATAACACAATGATGAACGACAAAAAAAAAAAAAAAATACTGAGCGACATTTTCTTTCACTTAATATGAAAAACAGCAAAGAATGTCATTTGAAACTGTGTTATGACCTGACTTGTATAAGAATAATTATCATAAATATGTTAAGTTAATAGTTAGTCAATTAATTGCACTTTAATTAAATTATGGATTGATTTTTCAGAACGCTCTGTATATATTAGCTCTAATATATTTATTTATCCAAGTTCAAAGATATGTTTCATTCTCAACATTTCTCGTCAGATATTCCACATCCAAGATAGGCTGTATTTAAAGCTGTATTCATATTTTTGCTGCCATCCATTCATATATTTCGGTGCACATTCCCCTGAAAATTATCTTCCTCTTTTAATGTCTAATTTCTTATTGACACTCTACGTGTCCTATACCTTTGGAACAAATATTGCAGAAAAAAGTTTATAACAATGGTTTTATTACACAAAAGTTGCCTTCAACGTATTTTAAACAATACAATTATATAACATTTTAATTTTACCTAAAACTTAAAATCATTGTTAAAAACTTGATACCATTGCATACTTCATTATAAGTCTAACTTTATAATGAATTTACCTAATGTGTTATCCTCTCTTAAAGAACTGTATGTAAAAATGTGTGTGTTTAATTTAGTTTTACTACAATGAAGAGTCCAGCACTCATGTGCCATTTTATTGCGCAATTTAATAATCCTATGGAAATGAACATTTTAAGAATAATTGGCACTTGACCATGAACAAACCAAGAGGTCAAAGAACACTTTACCCAAAGGAAAGTGGTGTTAGAGTAGACAAACATATTTCCGGAATGAAGGAAAGAGAACGAGAGATTAGTGGGAGACAACTTCCCTACGGGCAACAGGCGACCAAGAACAACTCGAAAGAGTTTGTCACATTTTCATTGAAGGAGAGAAAGAGAAAGAGAAAGATAATGATGGAAATGGTGAACTTGTAGAAAATCAATTGTAATAAATTTACTACATTACGTGACATAAGAAGCAAGGAAATAATTGAAACCCGAATTAATTAACTGTTATTGCATACACATGATAGAATGTCTGAAATAATTGCGAATTGTATTCAAGACGAATTGGAATCAAGATTTTTGCCGAAAAAACCACGAAGAACATCACTAAAATAGTTTTTAGTTATAGCGAAACACGCAGTGCATAAAGAATATACGAGTAGAGAGGGGGTCGACCAATAAGCACTTCAAGAATAGAAACAAATGGTCTCGGACCCTTGCATGCGTTTAACTTCAAACTTGCAAATTAATTTATGGACGATCAAGAGAGCCAGAAAGCCAGCACCTAATTTTAATAAAATCAGTGGATCACAACAGGGATGCATACAGTAAAAGCTAATAAGTAATTTAATTGACTGAAACTCAAATACAAAATTCGTTCATAAATTTTGCCTACTGTAGTTCTCAAAACGCTTTACCTCTTCCACGAAGACCTGTACACTCAGATTTATCGTTAGATTGAAGTGCAGCCTCCACTATTATGTTATTTATGTTTTACTGGCTATTAGCACACGTCACATTGCAACGTAGCTATAGCGCTGATCCATATGAACGTCTGTAGCTCCATATTGCAGAATCAGAGACCATTCTTAAAATATTTAATGTCAAGCCCACCTTTCTATTCGTAAATTCTTTGCTAAATACATATTTTTTCCTGCATCCTGTTTGTTAAATTCAGAAGACGAGCAATCATTAATGGCAGATACACTTAAAATAAACTAAATAAATTGTACAAAGTATATAACAGGAAGCCATGTATCACACATTTTTCAACAAGTTTAACATATCTCATTTATAGCACGCGGACACAATCTATGCTTTTCATACAGGATGAAGCAATCAACGAATTGAAGAAAATTGTAAACGGTATCTGCAAACATTTAAACATCTCCAATTTGACATAGATTGAGTTTAAAATGCTATTAGATTACCAAAAACCTGCGCACACTTCCAGTTTAAAATTCGTTGTCGTTGTCGTTGCAAAGGCAATTTTAACCTCCAGTAAGCTCACAACAGACGTTGTGAAATGCAAATGTGACTCCAGGGTATAGCGTAACTCTGTTGACAAAATCCAGATTCAGCTTAATGGAGCAATGCCTAAATATTTCCGGAGAGGAGCGTGGTGCTCAAATAACCTAAGGGTGCTTTGTGTCGTAAATTGTATCATATTTCGTTTTCCACTCTCGTTTTATTACTACATACATTTGCAATCTTAAATAGCTAATTTCTTTAGCGGTATATTTCCGCAGTTAATAATAATCGGTGAAATATATATTTTTTATTTATATGTGACCGTAAACGTAACAATCACAGTGACTGAAGACGGCAGCCAGAAGTAGCTTTTTTTAATGGTGTTTAAGGTTCACAGGGGGTTGAAGTAGATATACTAAATTGTAAATATTCAAAAATCCATAAAAATGCTTATTTTTTATAATTTCTAAAAGCATAATATTCAATACACAACCATCGGGTTTTACTTGAAAACAATGCCAAGCCTTAATAAATTATTAAAGATCATTTTCGGAGGTTTAAAAGAAAACTCTTAAAAATCATATGAATTACTAGCATAATTATCACTTCAATTCTCCCTTATTCTTATGTAACTAAAATTAAATATTTTCGTAGTAGATATTTTAAACTAATCTTACTAAGATAGCGTTTTCGTTTAATTTTTCCATAGTACTAGTGTAAATTTGCATATTATTGAAAACAATACTGTATATTGATTACTCCCTAGTTCCCGATATCTTAATTAGGTTTTTATATTCTTGTCTTGATTTTAACATAGCAACAATATTTATTAACGCTTTTTATATAAACAAAACATATTTTACAAGACACAAAAAGGATATAAAGAAGATAATTTAAACGCTTAAAATGAAAATTAATTAATTAATTAATTAAAGTTGGAATTATGAAACGAATAACACAGAACTACCAGTAGACCTATCTTTAAAATAAAAAAATAAAACAAATGTTAAACTATGTCGTAATAAAAGGTGTCGAGGTATGATGTGCGAATTCTTCCAGCATCCGCTGGAATTTGATCACAAAGAAAGTACCTCACGCGATCTTTGGAAAAATACAAACTCGAAATCATGGTCACATAACAATGCACCCCCTAACCTCTCTAGGATGAAATTAGCAATTCTCATTTGGACCAGAGGAGAGCACCCCTTGCCTTATGGGAAGTTGAGCGAATGTAGCCGGGCCTGGGAAAATACTACACCAAATTACTAGAGAAGCTATTTCAATCATAACAACTTCGGCCATGATCCAGCATAAATTGGGGATAGCAAAGTTAATAAGCTTAATTCGTCAAGAACAGATCAATATGCTCGTAGTAATGAATATCATTTACAATTAATGTGGGCGTGTTAAAGCAGTAGCTTCGGACACTAGCAGAGAAAAAGGTTTAAAAAAATATGAATAAGAAAAACTGAATAGAACGATACAAGCAATAAGGAGATAAATGCAGAACGAAGCTGCGGATGTTTTGAAGACAGAAATAATCATGAAAATGAAAGACGAAAATATCATTTATAAGATAAACTTAGAGAGTAAATTGGTTAACAGACGAAATACTAAAATGAAAAACAATTTTAGCATTCTTCATGTAGTTAAGTCCAAAAAATGTACAACATTTATCATGAAAAAGATAATACTCAACATTTTTTCTTCACTAATGTAAAACATCAATTCCTATTCCACCTAAAGTACGTAGAACTCGGCCCATTTTCTTTAATGGCAAAGTATAAATATTTGGCAAAATACATTTATTTTATGTGAAAGAAGGCTAAAAATTGCACTCCAGGTGGTCGTTACAAGGCCGTGGATGGAAGCACTTTGCCAAGGAACACATTTTCTGCGGAAACAAATGAAGGCAGACGCTCGCAATGGGGAAAGAGAAGTGATTAACAGCAGCAACACAGAATTCATTTTCTAGCACTATGACGTCATGGCCTCGTCTTCTGCCAGCGACCTGTATATAACGGAGTGAAGAATTTCATAGCCTACATGCAGGCTGAATATTGTACGACAAAGGACTCTTTCAGTATGCAAGATATCATCCTCACTCTTTGAAGAAGAATCAACATTGGTATGTAGGTCTTTGGTTGATAAGGTTGTTAAGATTAAAATATTTAAATTATGAACAAAGAGGCTCTATAGAAATATTTAAAATTAATAAATTACGTTTACAATAGTCACATGTTTCATATCAATAGATGAATAATTCAATTCGTGTTAAAATAAATTATACCTACAATAATACAATTCCAAAAACTTAAGAAATATTTAAAGTTATAAAATTTAAATAAAATAAAGATCATAGTTGTAGAATGAAACATTGTCACATAAATTCGGATATTTCTCGGTTACGTTTCAACCATTAACATCACCTGTAAACGCTGTACACATCAGCACAGCTACGACAGAGAAGTGGCGGATTTTGCTGTAAAATCCTAGTTCATGTGTCCAAAATCAGTCTGAATTATCCAACAGATGGTTTGGCTGTTGAAGCCTAGGTCACATGGGTATTTCAGCAGTCAGACTATTCAGCTATAAAGAGGGTGTAATGGATTATGTAGTATCTGAAAAACTGTTCTAAATTTAAAAATGTACAAATTTCGGTTTGCTTATCTTCTACTCTCCATGTGTACAAAGATCACTCTCAAATGTTGTCGCTCCTGGTGGTGTAGTGGTAACCATACTTGCCTGCTAAACCCCAAGATCGCGGGTTCGATCTCGGCCATCGATGGCGTAAAAATCCTAAGTATGGCCTATTTCGGAAGGGAAGTAAAGCCGTGGATCCCGTAACGTACATTTATGGCACGATAAGGAACCTCAAGCCTGAAAGAAGAGGCCTCTGAGCAAATTTGTCGGCCGTTTCACGCCCTGAATTGAATGGTAGCGTGCATAAATAAACCAAATCAACAACCCTCAAAATTCTACTTCAGTCTTGTTATCTTCTGAGAGCACAGTCAATTTTCCCAGTAGCTCCAAAGATACGTCATCAGTTAAGTAATTTTTATAGTTGTATAAAAAATGGGAGGGCTATTAATAAAGTTGCTTACATTTTCATACCGCGGGCGAGTAATTGCCACAGCAACGCCATACAATTCTGTAACTTGATTCAGTATGCTTCAAGTAATGGTAGAGTGAAGGCCACAGTGTTGTTATTCGCTGAGCTGCAATCGAGAGCCCTTCCTCCTCTCCGCTATGAGGCCCATCGAGGTCAAAATTATCGATATCCTACTCCAAAATCTCCAGTAAACAATTTGAAAAGCAGTGCATGACAAAATTGCGGAAACTGATCAGAAAATCCGAAATGGTGAATCGACGGTTTCCTCAAACTTTTTCGTCAGCTATCCCAATAAATTCATTTCCATCTTATAATCGACTGGCCATTTCCATACTCATAGTAAATACCGCCTAAATTTAAATTTAAATATACGATACCACACTACCATAACTTATAACGTTTGGTTCGTAAACTTCACAAAGTTGAGGATGCTTTACATATTTTTGCCAAGATAAATCGCATCACAGAGCGTGCGATACACAGTAGGGTTCTCGACTGCAACACAAGTTTCAAACACGGCTAGCTCAGCTAGAACTGTTTCACCTTAACTGTATCACGTTCGTAACGTGGTGATTATTGCTCCCGCTATAAAAACGGAGGTAACTTTAATACTTGACGTACATATTTCTTTGAACTTGAATCATGGATGGTTTTATTGGTTCATCTCAGTCCGCCATACCTAATGAACCTAGCCGAAGATACAACATTACAGTAAAATATGTTAAGTTGGTAGTGATGTTTCAAGCTTAGTAAATAATATCTTTGAAACTGAAAATTATCATAGTGCGAACACTGGTAATGAAGCTGAAAGTCAAGAATTGGCAAAACAACAATATATTTATTCAAAATATTATTTGGTTTCTACAGAATTTTCACGAAAAGTGCATATTTCTAACCATTATAATTCCCTTATCCTCTCTAATTTTATGAAGTTAACTGTGTTCTGTTTTTAAGGCGTTGCAGACAAACTAAACTTTATGAAGAGGTAATCAGTTATCAAAGGATTTAAAAAGGTTCCTAATATTTACGCACACTTAAATATTTTATTAATGTTATCTAAATTCATGCAAAGGGAAAAAATGAATAGAAGATATACTTGTGCTAACATTTTCAACGAGCAAGTTTATGCACAGGATTTTTTGTGTAGAGTGAATATGCAAGAAATTAGTATTTTTAAAGTGAATAAAATAAAATGTGTTTACGTATACTTTTGCATTCATAGATGCTCTTAAAAGTACAATTTTGTCTGGAAATTAGCACGCGCACGCTCGCACACACTCATATATATCAGGCTTAATGTGAGCCACAATACAAAATCTTAAAATATTCCTTAAATGCCGTTTTATTTAAACATATAAGGAATCGTATTGAAGATTATTTTATATTTTTTCGGTTAAAAAATACTAACTTATTTACAGACCAGTACATTATATTTCTTTTCCTATAATTAGCATAAAATTAAATTTCACCATAATATTATATTAGAAACCAATAAGAACCAAAACATAACATCTTCAATGGTGAGAGTGTTCCGAAAGTTACTGCATACTAGAACTAGGCAGAAGAGAGCAGTGGTTTTCATGTGAGTAAGTAAATTATGAAAAGTTGAAGACATTTCCCAAAAATTTAAGTACTGAAAATCATTTCAAACTCTGAGAGACGAAAATGATAACTTACATTGTTATATTAAAATTTATTTATTTTCATTAGTAATAACATAATTTGGACAAGCGATATTGGTTAATTTATCATTAATTTCTCTTTTTTTTTGTATATTCACAGATCATTTGCTGATTATACGGACTGATAACCGCGCTGAATGTGGGATTGACCTAAGCAGGAATACATATAATCAGATATGAGATTAAACCCGTAGTTGGTTTCATTTTCAAGCCCCGTCCCTCGATTCCATTATTCCCTCTTCCATAACAGAATAAAGTGGCTCGGTAAATGCGCATTCCTCTATCGTTCTGGAATCTCAATTGCTTCCTTCCGTTCCGAAGATCTGCTATTATCCTTATTAACTTCTACTTCGTTGATTCGTTCAGAGAAATCGAATACAGACACAAACAAAAATCTCACTAAGTAGGTTTGAAGACTATAAAGTAACTTCCACTTATTACATACTCTGGCCGGCAAAATAAGTGCAACAGATAAATAAATAGCATATTAAGAGACAAACTAAATAGACCTTTCTTATATTTTCCATTTCAACAACTGAAAATACTATGGCATAGACACTGGTAGTTTCCTACTATTCTATACGGGTTCTTTCAGCAAAATGTGTATGAATCAATGGTGTAGCTTGATTGTCACACTATTTCAAGTTCTTTACAGCTACTGCTACATCGTAAGTTCCTATAAATTTCTATGTACCTGAATTTTCTCTCCCGAGGTGCACCGCAGCCAAGGATAATCGCATTTGAATATACGCAACTACTGTCTGTCCATTAAGAGATCAAAGTAAACAAACAAAACACGTGAGTACTAACCGCTTCACGGTTTATGTGAAGTTTGCGCCCTAGAGTATAGTTCCTTGAAAAATACCAAAACTGAGGTCTGAAAGCTCACTTCGTTTTTGCTAAAGCACAAATTATTGAGTACTAAGCATAGTTCAAACAAAAAATGCAATTTATTGAATTTCTCACTATACGGCGCGCAAAATTCAGATTTCTCGAGCTAAGAGAGGGGATGACTCAAGAAGGAACATTTAACCGTCCAGATAGCCGTGTCTTGGTGCTCCAGTCCTGAGCAGCAGTGGAGAAAATCGAAGGAAGTGACTTCACAGATGTGGTCGGATAATTATTTAGCCCAGGATATCGGCATTTTAACTCATTGGTTACAACGGAGATATTCAAGGAAAGGTTGTTGATCGATTCCTAATGAATCAGCTTTTTTCTCTCTCTCTTTAATCTTCATGATTTATCTACACTTTTCTTAATGGAATAAATGTTACTTTTTACAGACGTTACCTTGTAAGGAGGACACTTAGGTTAGTTTGGACGAGATTTAAAATATATATATATATATATATATATATATATATATACATGCTAAACGGATAGTGTTAAAAGCGTATGCCTTTTTTATTTTGGTTGCGTCTCCAGTTCCACTTCTTCCGCCGCCTTTCAGGACTGCAGCATTCGGCTTTCTCCACTGCCGCTCGAGGCGGGAGCCTATACGGATAATTGCGAACACACTTGCCTGCGAAGTAATATAAACCGGCGATTTTTTTACGTCTACTTTATTCTCCTGTTATATAGACTTTAGTTAGCGGATTTTTGTGAGAACATGGCCACAAAGCGGTTTCATCAAACTAACCAAACTTCCAGAAAAACCACAATCCTCAGCCTTAACTGCTCGTCTTTGGTTCGTTCAGAGACACCATACTGGACTGAGCAATAGTCCAAAGCCAAGCTACGAGCTTAAGATAGATCTCCAGACACTAGATCACACCCGCGGTTGCTTACTGGAGAAGTGCGGCCGCCGCAACCAGAAAAATGAAGTTAAGAGTTGCTTCTGGTAAACATATTTTAGTATTTATGTATTTATTGAAAGAATAAATACTTTGTTTAAAACTGATAACAATATGCAACAAGAGATGATGAAAATCAATCCCCTGAACGGAAATATGTTACCGGCATCTGTGTATGAAATTCCTATTTTTCATTTAACCTATCTTTCCTAAGAGCACGGTGATTTAAAACACATTTTTTGTCATTGAGAGATCCAGAAACAGGCGAACAGTTACTCTACAAGAAACATGATTGCCGAATCGACTACCACTCATTTGCAAGAAGCCTTCAACCCTTATGTAGAGCTATAACTAACGAAGAATAATTATCGCACAATTTAAGGAATGAAAGTACTGAGTAACATACAATCACTTGCTGATAGTCTCCCTTGAACTACTATCAGCAGCAGCAGCAGCAATAGTAGTAGTAGTAGTAGTAGTAATAGTAGTAGTAGTGGTAGTGGTAGTGGTATGGTAGTGGTAGTGGTAGTGGTAGTGGTAGTGGTAGTGGTAGTGGTAGTGGTAGTGGTAGTAGTGGTAGTAGTAGTAGTAGTAGTAGTAGTAGTAGTAGTAGTAGTAGTAGTAGTAGTAGTAGTAGTAGTAGTAGTAGTAGTAGTAGTAGTAGTAGTAGTAGTAATGAACCTTTTATTGTATGTTTTAGAATATAATCAAATAAATACAACTGTCGCTGTGACAAATACTCGTTTCTTATAATCTCCGTTTTCCTGCCTTCAGGTATCGCTTTCTACGCACAATCGGCAAGTTCTTTCCCCGAAGTCATTAACTGTTTTGTTTCCTTTCCAAGCTTCTAATCTGAACCACGCGAGAGCACTTTTTTTTTCTCTACCACAGATATCTAAATAATGTCCCCTCCTCCACACCAGATGTATTTGATCCTGCAGGTTAAGCGATACTTTATCTGCGCATTGAGACAAAATATTTTGCCTAACTGTATCTCGCAAACCTCTGTTAGCTATTTTCCAACTAATTAATGCAATGCCCTCTCCCTTAACCAAATATACCCCAGTCCAATATTGACTAAGCCTTTTCTTATTTTTGACGCCCATCCAGTTGTTAATTATTTTACTTAAGACTAAAATAGCGGTAAAGTTAATACAACTAAGTGACAATTTACTTACAAATCCATTTCTTGCACATACATCTTCACACAAAGTAATATTATTATCCCACACTAATTACAAGAGACAGTTTCACCCTCGAACTAACTACAAGCTGCCACCTTCACATGCATGATACGGTCTTGATGACCTACCCCAATACACAGTCGCGTTAAACCGACTCATAACTCAAATAGAACAATGGGGTACTGCTGGTTTGAGGAACGCTTAGGAGACTACAATTTCGGAGCGGGCATCGTTTGGTAGTGGCTCCTTGACGATATTGAGAAGATAAACTCAGAGGCCCTCAGGAAGCTTGCTTTCGTTGAAAACAGCTCCCAAGGCCGAGGAGGTCCTGCATACTATGTCGTCCCTTTTCCATCCAAGGTAGAAAACAAATATTCCACCCCAATCTCCACGATGCTTAATAGACTAACAGCAGAAGACTGGAATACATAACCTCAATTGACCGTCAGAAAGGCCAGACTTCAACCCTCTCGGTTCGATGACAGATCATTGGACGTCACATTAAACGCCAAGTGTTTCACACCCGAAGAAAACTAATGGGATATTAAGACAGGAGTATTAAATGTAACTCCCAAACAGATTTTTGAGCCTAATAGGAAAATTCCTAATGGAATGACAGTAATTGTAAATAGAAGTTAACGTCCCTGTTGATTACAAGCTGAAATACCAATTCTCCATAATATACAAATTATTTTTATACAATAATGTTAATGTTTGGAAATAAAGGGAAAAGTTACTATTTTGAAGAGTACATTATAAAACCTCTCTAGCTCGACACCTGTAACTTTGATACTCGACATTCTTATGGTTACACCTTGGACAGGAACCTCAGTTTATTTTCCTTCTATATTTTTGATATCTATAAAAGTTTTAGTGATATTAAATCCTGTGCCGACACGTTAATTCCTATAATGACTTGAGAGTTTTCTTTTGTTTCAACATTATTTTCAAGTGATATGAACTCGCTAAAATTTAAACAACTGTTTGCCTACATTTTATTTCTTAGTCTTTGGCACTGGTCACCCGTTACTTTTGAGTTGATGAGTGTAAAAGTGAAATATTGTGTTCAATGAAGAGACGAAATATATTATTTAATTTCTCTCTCAGGTAGTGAGGTGCAGAAAAATGGCTGAAATTTGAAATTTATAAATTACCAGTTTGAAACATAAACGTTATCAGAACTTTATTTATAAAGACATGGAAATACATTTATTGACTAATATATTAATAATTATTAAGTTAATTCTATCTACATATTTATGTGTTCTTAAAACATTTCTAGAGGAAAAATATTTCAATTTTTGGGCTATTTCTACAAGAAAAAGCAAATAGAAAATACTAAAGGATCATAACTTACTTTTCAAAAAGTAATTGATAGATATTTATTGAAGGCATAACATAGCAAATTGTTATATAATCAATTTGCTCTTTCTTTCAATTATTGGTTTATTGTAGATGTAAATTATATAATATTAAAAATCGGATATAATAAAACATTGAAACTATATTAAGTTATAAAATTAAAATATATTAATAAATAAATCATTCTTTATTGTTATTTTTAAAAATCTCCTGAACATTTCGTGTAATATTTAAGAGTATATGTGTTTCTTTCTAGACATATAAGTGGGATGCCTAAGACCAACCTTAAAATATTTTTGCTACGTAATTAGATAAAAGTAATTATTTATAATCAGTTATATAAATATAATAATTTTGAAAGCAATCATTATGAAACTTAAGTTCATGACTTTTAAATTATCTTTCATCACGCTGAAATAATACTGTTTCTGATACAGCTTTAATTATATCCACTGTACTATGAGAAATGTTCTAAACCTTTAACCAAATTTTTCATTAAAGTGAAAATTTTTACAGGCATCTTTGAAATAATGCTTAGGTATCTTTAGGTCCTATGAAATTTGGTATACTTTTTTCGTTCAGCCAGCATTGCATAAGACATTAAAGTTGGAAGCATTAAGAAAACAAAAATGCATTTACTTTTTCTTTAACAAAGCACAGCAGTTTTCTACGAAATATTATTGTTTTGAAAACACACATGATAAATATTTTCAAGTTACGTTTTTCCTCATCTTTTGTGTTAATGATACCTTAAAAGTAAATACATTTAAGTCATTTAAGTCCTTATTGCATCGATTCTCTTCAAAATGCTAGTTACTAAATAGTTAGAACCTTTGAAAACGCAGCTAATCATACGAGATAATAGCACAATGAGAGAACGCCACCTTAGTACGGTTCTGGTATATCTAACAGCATCAGCGCTCGGATCAAGGTTACAGTTGCGCTCTCTTTGGACTAAAGACGACCCTGCCTCCATCCTGAGTAGCGACATTTAGAGTTGAATAATTTACTGCATGGGGGTGTTTGCTATAGGGACGATTCGCACTTGTTTCTTTGTGATGTGACGTTGGGGAGCAAAAGGAACAACTTCTGAGGGTTTGAATTAAAGATTCTGCAAAGGGGTTCGAGATGACTTGCGTGTGGGAGAAGGGTAGCAGAGGTTGTTTTGAGAAGGGGAGGAACAAACAAGGCGGAGGGACCGTGCACTTCAATACACCCAATTTGCATACCCTTTGTTTAATGCAAATCTAAATAAGGTTGATTATTAGCGTGGATCAATAATAATAATGGAATGCATTTAAAACTTAGTTTAGGGGCATAGCTACTGACTAAAGGAGAACCTGGGTGTATTAAAATGTCTGTTCTGTACAGTAATAGCCGAAAGTCATAGTTATATATCTATAATTATAGCTGAGCAGCTATAAAATTGTAATTTAGAATCTAACTTCAGTTTATTTATAACGGCAATTCGACTTTTCGCTTATGATAATAATTGCTTACAGATTATGGTCCTATAGTTCTATGAACATCAGAACAAACGTCCTTTGGGGAGACAGAAATATATAGCATGCATGAATTTAGTTGTATCATATATTAATGAAAGACAAAACAAAGCTCAGTAATTAAAAAACCTCCGAATTTAAGAAAAATGCGCATTATATTCATTTTAGAGAAAATTAAAAATTATTGAAGATCGTTGTGTTACATGAAAAGTAAAAAAAGCATTTTAAAAAACCTCAAGCCTGAAAAGTTTTTACCTTCGGGTAAAATTTATCGTTCGTTTCATGCATTGAATTGGATATAAAGCTATGGCCAAAGATGTTAAAGAGTGTCCTAAAATAAAATAAATCTATTACCCATTACCCATTGTCCTATAATAGGACTTCTGTATTTAATTATGTATTTCTGAGTAAAATGGATTAACTGCATACATCTATAAACCTTTTCTTTAAATTCTTCTAAACTGCACTGTAGTGTCAACTAATAATATTGATTCTTTGTTTGCTGTAAACGTGTAAATTTAAACTGATACTCATCGACGCTTAACAGCGAACCACACAAGTAAAAAATTATAATTTTCTGTGCAACTAATTCTCATATTAATATACAAGAAAATATATAAATGAACACAAAATTAACAAACAAGAATATTTAAATAATTTAATATGTGAAAGCTGTAGCACAAGTGACTTAATTTTTTTCAAAATTTAAAGTGTATTCAAGTAAGTTCTTTTTTTGAGTTAAGGTTACACATTTGAAACTCTATTTTAGTATCTAAAACATTACTTTAATGCCAATATATTCTAGATTTATTCTCGTCAAATCCCAATTTCATCAAAAAACTTAGCAAACTAACAAGCATTTCACAGGAAATGTAAGCCTGCAAAAGACCTCCTATAATAAAAACCAAATTTCAAATGAGACGAATAATTTTTCAAGTTTAAAGAACTATATAAAACAAAATGACAAGGTTAACCTATGTAAAGAGGTCGCCATTTTTCATCTATTATTTGATCGTATATGATGATATCACGAATATTCTCGAAACTTGAGCTAGAATGTATTAATAAATCACAAAAAACCATATTGTTTATAATTATAAAGCTTTGAAGATTTGCTTACTACATATCCAGCTGGAATCATGCAAATAATGCTGGAGTAGAATGGCCCTCAGGCAACTCTGATCTAATCCTTAGAATTAAAAAATAATAATTTGTTGCAAAACTGAAGCGGGATGGAGATAAATGTTCATTCAGAACTCAAACACAGGAGACCACATTGTTTTAGCGGGTAGTTAAGACGTGAACAAAACGTGCAGAGATAGGAAATTGCCCAGCTTTCCCTTCCGTCCGCAACAACCGAGGATAAGGAGGGAAGGAGGTAATTGGCGGGAAAGTTGTGCTACAGGTACAATGCAGAAAGCAGTTATTGGAACGTTTTATAATAACGTAACTGAAAGTTTCAAGAATATACTTACCTTCCATAACTAAGCTTTAAAGCTAAGCTAAGCTTGAAGCAATTTGACCGTTGTTTTGCGCAGTACGACAGTCACGTCATGTGGCATCTCCCACCTTCCCCCCAAATCTCACCGCCTTGCTTAACCAAATATGTCTTACATGTCCACTAATTGAAGCGTTTAGTACGCACCGGCTAAGTACCCCAGGCTAGGGTACTTAGTACTCCAAGCGATTTGTTGTTGGGCCTCACGTTAAGATGCCAATTTGAAGCGGTTTGGTAGATGGACCAATGATCGCTTCGCCGTTGTTGCCCACGCTTCAATGACAACAATTTCCCAGGGTGAATGGGTGAATAGGTTATTGTTTCGTACTCAACAGGATTGGGAGAGGAGTTGAATATATTGGTACTTTATTGTGTTCAAAATCTTTCGCGTCCTCTGGTGTTTTGCGTACGATAGACTTAGCTAGCCAAATACAAGCTCAGCTGCCGTAAGTGGAATTTAGAGGTGAAACCGAGTATTCCGTTGTGTCGCGGTATATATCTTACAACTGAGTGCCTGCGTCAGAACCGGAATAACAAGTGATTCTCGCCTCGTGCGAAACTAGAGATGAGTTCCGCGGCGTGTGAAACTGAAAACTGTTTAATTGATAATTGCACATGTCAAATGAGAACAGTCTCTCACAGCGTGTAGAACTTATCTGCGTCTGAGCTGATTCTGCGAACTGCGTAACTGATGTGTGAATTGAGTGACTGATGCCTCAGGGGAGCAAACGCCGCATTATATACTCGAGTTAAATTAACGTTGGCTTCACTAAGCCACGGGATCACACAGGCAAGCACAAGTTTCACGTCTATTTTTAAAAGTTCAAACATACATTTACCATTTGCGGGTTTAAGTTCACCTGCCACACGTGTCATTTGCTATTTTTTGAAAATTTAATTTGTTGACATTGGCTTGTTTCAAGGTAATTGTACAATTGCTTGTCGAGTTCAAAGACCTAACGATTTTTTAGACCTTGTGTTTATTAACCCTCCAACGGAAGTCCTTTTAAAAGTGACTGCAAATTCGATCTTCAGGTTTATTCTTCCCTTTGTATGGAGTTTCATGGCTTATTTGGCTTTTCAAACTACCGTAACAGAAAATGTGAAAGAGCTTTCTCTTTTGTCGACATACAATTCACATCTTAACGTTACACCGTATTAACACACATGATATCTACATTATTATTTACAACAAATAAAATATGATAATTAGGTTTGCAATATACAAATTATATGTATTATATTTATATTTTAGTAGGGATGGCCATTGAGGACCATTTCATAATTAACACGCTTTGTTCTATGACTGTAATAATTATGAACGGATATTAATCGATTGATCAAATCTTAGATTATTACTTTCAACTGAACAATGTACACTTTTGGAAAGGTCCTGACGTGCAGTCACGATGGTGCAGGGAGGAAAATGTCTTCTTGAATGAAGATTAGCGAAAATATTAAGCTCAATATTCACGTTTTACTAAGTTACACCATGAGCAAATTGCGTGACTGTCACCTCCGTCCGAGTAAAGCGATGCATGCATGCTTCACGAATCTAAAAGTACTACAAAATTACCATAAACATAGGCTTATCCTTGTGTAGTGCAGGCAAGTTACATAGCGTTTACTTGAAAGAGCTCGCAGGCTCAAATTATTGTTCTGCATAACAAATTTGTAACCAACTTTAAGTTTACATCATTAATGCTTTAATGAACAGGAACCTCTATTCAATGCTATTAATTGCCTTACAATATAACGATCACTGTCAATGAATATACCCGAATATAAGACGGCCCCAATTAACAAGACAATTGCTTTTCCACTGACTTCTGTAGGATTTTATATTTTAAGGTACGAGGGTAGATCCTTAAGTTTCCGGTCTAACCGTTTTCTAGGTATGATAAAGACAAAAGTTATATTTCACTTTTCAACATGGTCACCCTTTATTGCAATATAGTTCTCATACCCTTGAATTAACATTTCAATCCCCCCCCCTTCCAAAATAGTCAGAAGTCTTGTCTGCAAAATGGACATAAACAGCACCCATCACTTATTTGTCACATATTTCCTTCCCTTCCTCGAAGGTCCTTCTTCAGTTTTGAGAAGAGGAAACAGTCGCTAGGAGCTAGACCTGGGTTGTAGGATGGATGGTCCATCTCTTTGAAGCCACATTTCTTCACAGCTTCCTTTGCAACAAGAGCTGTGCGCATAGGCGCGTAGTTGTGAAAAAGGCGAACACCACCACTCAGCTTTCCTTGATTTTTCTCTTATAATGTTTCAAGAGGTGTAGGCGTCTGGATAATCAATTTATTTTAAGTTATGGTTTTTATTTCTGTTTGTTTTATTAGATTTTTTGTTTAGAATCTAGTATAAGTTAAGTAATATTCTATTAATTTGATGGAAGCACGTAGTCTGTGCAGTAGGCCAGCAAAGTACTCCACATTTACTGTGGTGTTCCCCTGCTTGAAGTCAAGGAAGCGTATTCCTTCACAGTGCCAAAATATTGCGGCCATGATTTTCTTGGTTGACCTTGGTCTTTAGAGGCGGTGCTTCGCCATGTTTACGCCACTCCATTGATTCTCTTTTGGACAAGAGGACCTGAGTTTCATCTTCTGTAACAAAGGTTTGCAGAACTTCTCTCTCGTTACCAATGCAGAGCTCCAAAAATGCTTTATAACAGATGACTCGTTGCTGCTTTTGGATTGAGAAAAGAAGTCTAGACACCCTTATTCATGTTTATACGTTCATGAATATTTCGAAGGATTGTTTTAGAAAGACTCAACCTCGCTGCTATTTCTGTAACTCTTAGCCGCCGGTCATCCATAATTTCTTCTTCCACAAGAGCGAAACTTTCAGGAGTGAGCACCACCCAGAGCCGAACTGCACACTCTTCGTCCACAATATTTTCTAGACCCATTCGAAAAATTTTGGCCTATTCTTTTACGGTAGAATGAGGTGGATGCTTCTCCATATAAACGGTCCAATCGCTGTTTAATTTCATTTGGAGTAAGTCCTTCTTTTGTGAAGAACTTAATAAAAGCTCGATACTTCATTTTGAACATGTCACAATGTTCTACACATAGCCTTCTTTATGCAACTATATCTGAACAACTGAATACAGCGGAGTGGAAATTAAAGTTGCAACTATTTACTTAACAGATGAGGTATGACGCTAGATAAGATTTTTGTGAAGGCGATAGTCCTTATTGGCGAGGCCAGAAACTTTTGGATCTACTCTATGTTGATCAAATCAAAGACAAATATATATTTATACATTTTGGAATATTTACTTAGAACAACAATAATGCTGAAGTTCTTGTATAAGAATGATCTTGCAGTGTGCCGTTGGGAAGGCACATCAATTAAATTTAACATGGAAAATGTCCAGAAGTGTACAGAAAGTTACTTTACCTCCAATGACAACACTCGCATGCTTCTTCATCACTCGCAATTCATTCAAAATTTCATCAATGCCAGTAGTGTCTTCCACTTATTGCCATAGAAGATCACCCTCCTTGCCGTCTAAGTGTTAACAAGCGAATCGGAAACGCCTGTGATCAGAGCTGTATGTCATTGCACTTATTTGTTATTGTTTCACGTCGAGTGAACTGCGTGCGAGCACTACAAAAGTGTGCTATATTTGTTCTTAGTTCCATGTCAGATAAGTTACGTAAAGGAGAAACATCTGAGCATCGCAGTATTATGAGACGTCAAAAATAAACCAATACAAAATTACGATTGCTTACAATAATCTAATGGGCATAGGGATAATTACCAATGATCTATAATCACTGAAAAAAGTATTTAGCGATTTTGTTCTGCTAATAGTAAAAATTGTATTGGTTATCGTAATGTATTGTAGTACAAATTATTTTCTTGTCGGTCAACCTATTCTCATATTTTCTCTCTTTCCCTGCTACTATGGGCTCATAATGGCAAGAGACTCGCCATGACTGTTATATAACTGTTAGACGTACGATATAAATGCAATGACCCTCCTGGTTTTATACGAATATAAAACGACCCTACTTTTCAAAATTTAAAAACGGGGGAAAAAATTGCGTCTTATATTCGGATAAATACATAGACACGGTGAAACATTTATGAACTTTTCTCTGTGACTTTCTGTGTATGTTACTGTATTTTGTTTACTTTCCCTGAGAAGAGTGTTACATTTAAAAATAATATTCTAAAATACCTAGTAATATTGTAAACCTTGCATAAACTTGACTAATACCACGACTAGAGAAATGCTCAACCTATTTCTCTAATGGTGAATCGCTATGCTAGAAGGCAGTATAGGGAGAGTTGTTAAATGTTTAATAGTTTTAAATAATTTTACAAGAAAAGTTTAATTCAAGTTTTATGCAAAATATTTTATCTCTAAAACATTAGATATATAAAGCATAAAACTCCACTATTATTACAATAAGAATAAATAAGGGGCATTGTAAGGAACGATTTTTAAAATGCTTACAACTTACTGGTGAAATGAATTATTAAAAGTTCAGGGAAGTTCATTTAGTACCATTTTGGACGCAAGTTTTAAACGACACAAGAGACAATGACATTAAGTTTCTAGCCGATAATGGTTGCACCATCAATGCGATGCAAACAGCGATGTCCAACTTCCTAGCTTTAATGAACAATTATTTATATCTTGTGTGTGATCGAGCAATATTTTGTAAACAAACTGTATTTCTCTGTTGACTCATTCTGTTCAGTTCTGATGAAACATACAAACTAGCACAATTGAGATATGCACAAAAGTCATTGACTGAACTTCAGTTAATGTGTTTAATTTTTATATATTTTTTTGTTATTTGTCTTGAACTTTTTGAGTAATTTCAAACATCACCTTGCTATTGTGCAAACAATTTGATTTATATGCATCCTCAGTAACAGTTAACATAACACCAGAGAGAGAGAGAGAGAGAGCGAAAGAACTTTCAAAAGACAGCTAATTATTAAATTTAAGTGCATTTTCATTAATATCAACGCTAATATTTACAAAAATTCCGTTGTTGGTTTTAGAACTGTAATAACCCCATGAATTTATTTTTAAAAATATAAAATGGGCTATGCTTTAATACCAGTACAAAACAACTATACACCTTAGCTTGTTCCACGTACGTACTATTGCAACCAAATCTTTAAAATATTTATTTTTGATACCTTGTGCTTAATTCTAGAAAAGAGTTGAGTTATGAAGTGTGCTAGAAAGAAAACTCCTAGAAAGTGGCCGGAAAAAGATATCTTCAAGTACGGGAGTAAATAATTTACAAATATTTTGATTTATTTAACAATCAGCAAAGTTCACAAGCAAAAATAAGTTTAACATTGACTTTTCCACAATAATATTCTCAATGACATAACCTGAAAACAATTAATTCGGTGCACCTTAAAAATATGTGTTTTTAAAATTTAAGATACTATATAAATTATTGGAATAATGCATTTTACAAATCTAGCTTTTAGTGTTACTCTAATTTGATATTTTAAAAAAATAATACAGCGTACAAGTTTCTACTTCAATTAAATATAACAACGTACTTAAAAGCAACATTAACATGTTTACAATACAATAAATAATCTTAATAAACCTCCATAATATCAAAGTCGCTGGGTCGGACTAACGTAGAGGGTTTCAGTGTTACCAATTTTTAAGAAAGGTCTAAACCTATATTACCACCTTGGTACCGAAAATATCTCTGTAGCGGAGGAGAACAATCATACTAGGAGAGAGTACTTGACATTATTCTAGAAAACTCCCTTGCCTGTCTCAACCAACAGGAACAAGACAGGTTACAAAGCTTACAAGTGTGGATAGAGATCAGGATCGAACGAGGGCTCGATATTACGCAAAAATGAACACGAACACGTGCAAAAACGGCACAATCTAAATCTCAACTAATTTTAGACACAGATTATTAAATATTCTGTATTTTTTTCGTTGGTTTCGATTCATTGTGAGCAATACACACACCCACATTTTCTTGAATATTTGTTAATTTTAAAATCATAATCTACTACATTATCTGTAACGCTATATCGATAAGCATAAATACGATGGAGATTTGACGTTTTGCGTTTGACATGAATTTGATTGCAACCTGGTTTACAGTCCTGGCAACATGGAAAATTTGTAAAGATCATTAAAAAGAGGGGTTGTCGTTTCCAAAAAGTTGAGAAGGCTACAGGTCATAAAGCTGTTCTAATTGGGCGATATAACTTTATTTTTTTTTTTCTTCTTGTTCGTGCAGAGTATTCCCTAAAGTCTGTTTTGGGAGGAGTGGGGGCTAGATAGTTCTAAAAACAGAACATCTGGGACAAGGTGTAGCTCAAATGGGATTAGAAGCTTAAAATACAATAAATGAAAAAACTTATCTCCAATTAAATGAGAAACGAATACATTGTTTAAAAGAAATACTGGGACTTTCATGGTTTTGTCGCCCATTTAACGGCAGCTTAGGGCGGGTCGGCTCGTGGCGAAGTGGATTGGCCCAATTGTTTCAAGCAATGAGAGCCACACTACAGTGCAAATAAGCACGTACCTTAAGACGGGAGATGTTGGAAATGTCCTACTACCTACACCCATTTCTGGCATCTTTTTAAAATATTGTCATTGATTTTCATAAATTGAGTTGTGGGGGTTTGTTCCATACGCTTTATTTTTGAACTTTTCTCGTGAATAAAAATCACCTTCAGTCATTTCAGAGGGATGCGAGGGCTATAATCCCCTACTAATTGCTTATTTAAAAAAAAGCCTGGATGAAATTTAATGAAACATAAAGTAAGAGCAGTGGCAGAGTGTTTCCGGAAATATCCAGTTCGGTACCCAATATCAGTCAGTTATTCAAAAAATTGTACCTGCCAATCCTCTGCCTTTCTGCATTTATAATATTCTTAAAAAAAAACGTTACTCTATTACATATGCAAGGGAGTTTCATTTATAAAATCGGAATTTTCAGTACACCAGAATATGCTTGCTTCGAAACATGACATATATCTAAATGTAGCCTTACTTCATTAATAAATAACATTAAGCGTGGATCAGTTACTCTAATCATTTATGTTCCGTGATTTACCCCGGTATTAGGATCCTGCAATTCGTGGACAACTGACCTGGTATGTTTTCAAGTTTAAATTGCCTCAATTTTGTAATATGAACTGATGCGTATGAATAACAAAATTTTAAAATAATGCCAGAAAAGTGTACAGAGTTGCAGCAGGTCAATACTAACAATATATTATGTCATAAGGTACCTGCTTATTTTCATTGTAACTACAATGTAAGTGCGAGAACTTAAAACAGCTGCGCGAATATTGCATCCACTTCGCCAGGAGTTACCGCTCTGACTACCGATCAGCCAGGTGCCGTGAAACGGGCAATAAAATCATGAAAAACTCGGTATAATCTGCGATTCTTCCAGAGACTTTTAAGAGCAAAATGGACATGCCGGGAGCAAAGAGTGTTTAATTCTTAAGCGAGTAGCAGGCTAATAACACACGTAATACAACAATGTGTAGTTAGGGTTTGTTCTAATTATGCTTAAGCTTGCATTCTTATTGTAGTTTTCATTGGTTATTTGTGTAATAAAATATACATTCAAAAATTCAAATACTTATAAAGAAATTTATAGTAAAAAATTAAAAAATTTTGAGAGACAAATTGCCGCTACAATAAAACGACTTACTTTATGCAATGAATAACAATATTGACGTTGATTTACAGCTAAAGAACTGGGAACAATATAGGACAAAGTAAAGCAGCCTAATTTATTATCTATTACATTTCTTCTGGAAGGGAGGTTGAAATGTGCGAGCGGGTCACCCCCGAAAGTTTATCTGGCACAAACAATAAGTATATTATAAGAGATTTTTTTAATTTGATGAAGTGTTAACTTTGGATCCAAAGATCCATAGAAAATGACATAGAAGTGGTTATATTTTTCGTTCAGGAAATATTAAAAAAAATTAAATAAATTTGCTCATTTATGTGATATTGCTCCTCATAAGTTGAAATTTGTAAATTCGCTATGTCTTGAGTTTTATTCTGAACGATTTTCACCTATCCATTATCATTAAGTATACAATGGGAATTTTGCATATCTTTTGAAAATAAAATTTTCACTAGGCTGAAATGAAAGGTTTTGTTGTCACGTTATATACTTCTCATGATTCAGTTTCATATTTATGAACTTGCCAAAGGCTAAAAGGTAAACATATAATAACAGAAAGTTGAGGATAATAAATAAATTTCTCTTCATCTACATTCAATTTATATCACATAAAATATTTGCATTGCATAGAATAAATTACAAAAGAATTATCATCATTGATTAACGTGCTACTAGTAAAGAACAAAATTAAAAAATTACAAAGGTATAACAAGAAAAAAGATGGTTTTACAAATGAATATAAAAATGTATTTAATATCTAGAACTCAGAAGTTAGAACCGAACAATTTATGCAATGCCTAGCAAAAGATGAGACTGTGTGGCTCTTCATGGTTCACCGGGAAATAATTTTCTACTACCTTCATGGAAGCAACTGAAAGTTATGATGATATGCTTGGATGAATCAAAACCTCGTGAATTACATTAACTGAGCAGGGCAACTTAAGAGCTAGAAAAGTAATTAAGCAAACAATGCTTAGCTAGCATTTAGGATAAGTATACACCTAGAAAAACGAAATACCGCTTTTATCAACCAAGAGCATCTACCTTTCATACAGTTCAGCTAAATTTCTAAACACTTCGCCTGTGTACGAACAATAAATAAAGTGGTTTCAAAAATGTTCAGTATGCTGAAAATGTATTAAATTTAAATATCTGTTCAAATTGAAGTGATTGCAAGGAGTAAAAAGAGGGAGGGTAAGAGAGAGCGAGAAACACGAAACCCGATAAGTTTCTAACTTTGAAACGGACCCACTCCCACTGAAATATAAATATAATGCATAAGTTGTAAGCCTAATCATCATATTTTGTGTATTTTAATTAGTAACATTGTATATACATGTGTATGTAACATTAATATATATATTGTATATTGTGAAATGAGAAAGTTCTCTGGTGCAACCGTCTACGGCAGCCCAGTCAGAAACGAAAGAGGACCAAGGAGACCATAAACTGCAATGCTAAGGCAAGGGACAAGTGTATGCCACTTCTTAAAATACTTTCTATTGGTGAGGGTTAATAAAATCTAGTCTTTCTAACACTTAGGGCAATGAACTCTGTATCCAGTACTTTAAACCAACCAAAGTAAATAAATGTTTTAAACGTTTAAATAGCATGCATGCGTTGGCAAGTGAATTTGAACCAGTCAATTGGTGTATTTTGAATTTTTCACTTCAATATATTGAAATTCTTTGTGTGTTTCTTAAAATGCCTAAATAATAGCAGAAAAAAATCATAACGACCCAAAACAGGCAAAAAGGTTAAACCTATAAACCTTAAAGTAAGCAACATAAACCAAAATAGGCCAAAAAAGCAACATAAAACCTGGCCCTAACGACCCCAAATGTACGAAAACATGTTCATTTCTATCTGACACTTATTAAATATATCCACCTAAATAGCAAACGCATTTTGCCTAACTTCTGAACTCTGTTAATAACCTTAAATTTTTAATGCAATATAATCTTAGTTTTTCATTACAATATTCTCTTGTATAGTGCAAAACATGCGACCATTTATATGCAAAGTCAATCCACATTGATCCATAGTTTTAAAAATTCCTAAATACATACTAAACATGTTTGGGTTACATTCACTTCACGTGTAAAGCTGCGTAAAAATAGAGAATATAAGATGGCAAAACAGAAACATTGAAGTTTAAGTCAGTTGGAGTGAGTACACCTTGTGGAAAACACATTATCATGCGGATCCTTTGTTGACAAGCACCAGAGCGGCAGGCTAAGGGTATCCACAGGCCATCAGGAAAGGACAATAGCATTTATTGCCTTAAAAACTAAACCTGAGGCTTTCCACTCACTCGGCACGAAGAGAATATGAGGAAAGCACCGTGCAACAATATCACGAATTACCTCTTTCCTTCGGCTACCTGCTACGTGACCAAGAACTTCAATGCTATGTACCACTTTATGTTTAGCCGACCCATCGCGCATTCTTACAGTAATTTCACATAAAAAGATGATAAAATGGGAATAGAAAGTAGGAAAAAAAATTTATTAACGATGAAACCATATTTCCAAACATCAAGCACTTCTTTAAGTATTCATTTGGAACAATATCAATAACAATTGGAAAGAAGCATTCGTGTGTGTCCATTATTTTGAGGGAAATATAAGAGATTTCCTTGTTGTTTTGAGACGCTAAGGTCTATTTTTTAAATATTTATTTTTCTCTAAAACTACCATCATAGTGTGTGCTCCGACCTTGCCAATCCCCGGCGCTTCATTTACGGGAAGGAGGGAGTGAGTCGATTAATCTGAAGGGAAATGTTGTGGAGAAGAATCAATACCGCGACTTTACCCCAGAGTATGGCAAAAGTTTGGAGCCTTATTTCCCTCTCTCATCTTCCCCTCCTAAGTAACATTTAGTTTCCCGAAAGTAGAATTTTCGTGAGTCAGGCAATTGGAATTGCTTTGATTTCGAACACACAATGTGACGGACAAGTTTACAGCTCTCCTTTTCTCTTCGGATTCGCTCTTTTCATGAAGTGTAATGACTTGGAACAAGTTGTGGAGGGAAGTCGGTCAAATTAAAAGGCAGAGGAAGTCCTAGAGACAGGAATGAAGATGAGTTTGAATGTATTGTTAAACCCTCGCACCGGATGAAGAAAGAGCTCGATTTAAAGCTTACCTTATGTCTAAAGTTACAGAGCGAGTACAATAAGAAGAAAGTTTATGACAGCACTTCTGAAAGCGAAATCTTTCATGGGATTTTAATGTCTTTGACATCTTCTGAAAACCCATCTTCAGTTCATTCCACCATTTAAAAGTATATTGCTTTTATTTCTGCTAATTCAACATTCAGGTATGTTTGGAATAAAAATAAGGATAGTTACTAGCCGGAAGAGTGCGTCGTATTGGGAGAAGCCAGTCGTCAAGACCATGTACTCCATGTGCAGGTAGTAGTTTGTAGTTAATTTGGAAGAGAATTTGCTAGGGGGTATTTGGGATTTCATTATGTGCAGGTTAAGCCTCTATGTAAATATTGTAAGGACTCTCACTGCGAGATAAGGCGATTTACGAAAATATCCTATAAATTGCATTCCACATAAAGGGACTATACGCTAACTTGTTAAAACGTTATGAGAGATAGAATCTCTCGATGACAAGAAGAGTGTTCCGAACCGCCCTATTCATACGGAATAAAAGTTAGATCAAATATAAATTTTTCTGATAATATATTGGCGTTCATTGACCTCCTTTCCGGCATCTCTTATAACACAGATTACTACGGCCTGTAACTCAGATAAACTCACTGTTTTTTGTGACAGATACTCACACCCACGCACGCCCAAGAGTAAATGCTTTTAGATAATTTAAATAGTAATAGTTATAAAATATAGCTTAGGGTAGCAAACTGGGACACTTCATGTTACGAAAATGTATTCATGGCTACCTGGACGTTTGACTCTATGACAGTTTCTTCCGCTGTTAATGGCTAGAGCGATGAGTCTCTCTACTGTAACAAAGCTAAATGCATGCAGGTGACCGATAATAGATCCTTTTGTATCTTAGTTGTTGAAGATGCTTTAAAATTCTTTGAAGTGTCGGCAATGAAATCGTTACATCGTATGATGAGGAACTCTCCAATAAAGTGTCAGAAAGGCGATAGATTTTAAATAAGCGCGTTTGGCAGCCCAAGAGCTCACCTATTATATTTAAAATTTTCAAAGGCTCAGGAAAGCCGTGGGCGCTGTGCTGTAAACCCTATGTAACGCTTTGAAACCAGTAGTGACGTTTGCATTTCATATATAAGGAGAAACAAATCTAGCAAAGCAAGTTCTCTGCCAGTCAGTTTTGGCGAGATGGCAGCCGTAGGTTCACATCAGGAAGTCAAGGCATTACAACGTTTTTACTAGATCGCTTTACCTTGGGCAGTAGACGAGAGGCACACAGATGCAGCATATATAGCACGCGTCATCCAAGTTATAAAGATAACGACCCATACGGCCGATAACTAAGTGTAACGTGATTAAATATTTCAATACGTTCGGGGAAGTAAGGTTGTATGATTTGAACTACCTCCCTCCATCTCCTTCCTGCCATGACCAATAAAACTCGAAAGCTACTTCCGGCCCCTGAACGACCAAGGGTGTGAAGTGGGATCCTCGGTCCAACAACATCACCATATAAAAACCGCTTCAAATCGGACACTTCCAATGTGGGGCGACACCGTGGACACACCGCAATAAAAACCCGCTTCAGTATTTGACTCCCATTTTTAACCACATTTCAGCAGGGTAATAAACCCTATACTGGGTATTATTGAATAAGGCCGAAATATTTTATGAAATGTCATAGGTATGGGACATTGTAGTAATATAATTTGATACTCAGAAATTTATAGTACAGCCAAATAGAGTTATACTTTGTATTAAGAGTGACTTCCCTTCTTCTTAGTGATAAAAAAGACAGATTGTTAAAAATCCGTTTACAGCATAACATAATTTTTCAGCGTTATCTCAATCTGCAAAATATACTTACTAATTACGTGATCGCATGTCACTGCATTAGTGTAGGAACTGAAGTTTATTTGTTTATAACATTTGCGATTATATTTTTTTCCATATGTTGCATAGATTATTTTAAGTAGTAGTTGATTATCGTGTCGTCTTATGTTGTTCAGTACCATTTTCAAATTGATCTTGGAAAAAAATCAGTGGGAAGAAAACCTTTATTCATTTTATGCCCTATATGGAAATTTGAAATCATAGACCCCGGATTTCATTCATGTAATTTGTTCAATAGTATACTGCACTTTTGTACAATAAAACAAATTGAAGAATATTTTTGACATACGATTTATCGCTTGCTATTTCCAAAATCTCAAGGGAAAGAAAGCAGTTTTATTATTTATACGGAATTATGGCTCTGTGCAGTGACGTAGGTGTATCTTTATTGTTATAAAATTCTATACAAACGTAACAAA
Source organism: Metallyticus violacea (assembly GCA_030762175.1). Taxonomy (NCBI): domain Eukaryota; kingdom Metazoa; phylum Arthropoda; class Insecta; order Mantodea; family Metallyticidae; genus Metallyticus; species Metallyticus violacea. Next base: position 72,779,060 of record CM060831.1, read on the forward strand.
AATATATTTTATTCATGGGTCGTAGACCGTACATGCTTAAGTATTATAAACAATAAGTGGAACAAATAATAGTACAAATAAAATAATAATAATAATAATAATAATAAATAGATAAAAAAGAAAGAACGGTATTTACAGATATATGAATGGAAATATATTTCATATTATTTATAATTACACTAGTTATTGCGTTCTAAACAGAAAATAAATTGCTTATAGCTTCGCGCACTTTGGCTAGGAAAAAGCCCAAATTCAACTAATTAGCGTGGTAGGTTCACAAACAAGTCCCAACATGCCAACGATCATGCCTTTAAAAGTTCTTAGGAAACAGCGTTTTTCTCAGGTGTTCCCCGTGGATACATTCGGACAGAATATGTACCTATTCCGTATTCCAATCTCCCAGTGTAAACCATGCCATTCCTGATCTCGACTTTCTCCCTAGAACGAGCATGTACACCTTTTTACCCCAGGCTCAAGGAGACTTTCGTGTTACATTCTGCCTCGATTTCCTGCTTACTGATATCCTCTATCCTTGTTAGAGGTTAGCTTGAGTTGCAAATAATAAAAACGTATGGAAGAAGGTTAAAATATAAAGTATAAGTGGGATGGTTAAAGGCAAAACATACCAAAACTCAAAGTAGACATAACGAATACTTTGAAGGTATTTTTATTTCTATAGGTGTCAGAAACTTTATGCTAATTTGTTTGGTAGCTTTATGATATTTTAAAAAAATTCAAAATGATAATTATATGGGCAGTGTTAACGAAGAAACAACAAAGCGCGAAATAAGAAAACGAGATAAAAAAAAAAGAGAGAGAATACAGCCTAGATATTTTTACAACTAGATATGTGAACTATTTGCATAATTTATCTTTTTGTATTTAGACACTGAATCAAGTTTCAGGAAATATTTAGAAATTACTAATCTTGGAGATTTTCGGGACATTTATATTAATAGTCAAAAGTTATGAGCTGTTATATGCTCAGTGCATCAAAATTTCTACGAAAGAAATTGACATATTTCGCAATGCATATACAGCGAGTTCAACTATTCAGGTAATCTCAAGGTTATGAAAAACACCCCGCCATTGATGAAAGCGCCTGATCAGAAAATATTACCGAAATAATCTTCTGTACGATTATGCAGAAAAACATCCTTTTAAGCTTGTTGGAGATGCTTGTTGGGCATGATAAATGTTTTTTCAAAATTATGCAGAAAGGTGATGGATGATTTTACTTGTTTTCTTCTAACTACCAAAGGATGAAAACTACAGGAGTTACCATCAGACAAATAAATAGGCCTGATTCTAGAATTCCTATTCTTTTCAAATCGTGTTGAAAACGTATGCAATTGGCCTTCATCCTTTGTAAATATATTGCAAAAACTTAAACAAATGCTCAGTTTGTAGTTCAGTGATAATGTCTTCCGATCAATGATTCTTTATCGTGCAGCGAATATCAACATCGGGAATACACTGGGCTTTCTGAAGGTCAATAATCGATATGTTTATAAACTGAGTGTAAGTTAAATCTCATCATGAAAAAACTGATACCTAAAGGATAATATGTTGTTGTTTTTAGGGTTCTAATTCCAGTAACTCATTCTGGAATCTGATGTTTTGGAAACAATTAATTGCTGAGTTTTTTCCCTTTCCTATCCAGCCAGCATGACTGCTATTTATAAAACCATGAGTGATTTTTATACTTGCCACAGGTTCTCAAATAAACTATATTTGAAAATGTCGCACTCCTTTCGTAAAATTCCATTTTACTTAGCAATGTGATTCTTCTTTTATACAGGCCTGTACTTGACTAAATTACCCGCAGTGGACTGAATAAGTCTGTATGTCTGAAGTATTCAGAACAGAAAATTCACATTTAAATGAAAGGAACGTGTTTTAAGGAGTGCTTTAGGTGTGTGATAAATGCTACTAATGCAGCATTAAAATAACAACTTAAATAGACATCCCTTCTTAACTAACTTCTTACTCTACTTCAGGGCTTCACTGCTACAGGAGTATATGCGTGTTCGCCACTCGACTAATTTGTGTGCTGAGTTAGGAACCTTGCTTTCAACTGGAAGCCCGACAATGTAGAAGACATTCAAAGTGAGCGGAATGATTAGTTTTATCAGAAAGAGTAGACATCGGACCACAGATAAGTAGGAAGCTATTCGTGGTTGTAAAGTTCCCAATATTCGTTTAGTGCTTTACAGTTAGACAGCCAAAGATCTAGTGGACATTGCTGTCGAAAACCATATTTCAATGGACTCTGGAAAGGAATAGTGACACTGTCAGTTTTAAGTTCGAGTTTTCCTAACACCAAAACTATTGAACAACTCTCTTAATCCAGGGAAGATATGAAGATGTATTTTGGATTGAAGGGGCGTATGTTGAATAGTTTGGATAATTACAATGCCTCACGTTGGACAGCCAATTTGAAGAAGGATTTGTGTGTGGGTGGGAGCTGACCGCTGAGAAGCGTTTCACTATTGCCAACTGCTACTCCGTTTGACGGGGTTTCTGCCGGGGGTGTTAGGATCTCAGAGTTTGCTATACTGTATGTTTTGTAGCTTGGAGCCAACGGGACGAGAAGGTTTCGAACACTAGCCACAAAGAAAACCACAACAGTCTCTTTAACTTATAATTTATCATCAATACCATGTAAACACATGAAAAGACTGTCTACGTAGACCTGAGTTCTAGCTATCTGAGTATTAAACAACACTTAGGCATTCTTGGCCTCTTACTGACGGACTGACTGAATGACCCCCATCTGATCTCTGGTTCTGGCTTTACTACCAATAAGACACGCCTTTCGCAAAAAATACTTCTCTTATTACCGTGAATTAAACTCTACTTCTAGTTTCCTTATTGGCGATTATTCAGTAAAGATTTCTATGCACATTGGCTCTGATTCGTACACTTGTGGACAATGCTTATTGGTTTCCATTTCTCTTCCCGCCTACACTTTTAACTTTATTGCCTTTCTGGCCTTTCCCAAGAAACATCCCTATAACTTTTGGCTGTTCCCTTTCATGCTATTCCATTATGTTAGCATGTTACCCTTTCGTCACTTTAGATCTGTAAGCTATTACTGTTAGATAAAATATGTTTCAGCCATCTGTTTGGTATCTCTACTTCCTGGGAATTTTTAGGCGAACTGTGTTATTGTTCCTGTATTATTTCGTATCTTCCATCTCCGATGCATTCTCAGAAATCGGTACTTTTTATGTCTTTTATCATTTGCTCCGTTAGATAAACAATGAAACTTGAAAGTGTAAATGACCCTTTTAAAAATACGCCGTCAATGTCCGCTCTAAAGCATTCACAAATGGAAAATAACAATTCTCAACCTATCTCTGTCTCTTTCTGTATCTGCCTCAACTCAGCAGTCTTCCCCGGGACAGTCCCTCATTCTTATACAATACAATCAATGAATTCTTCCGCTGTCATAAGGCATACAGACAAGTTAACACAAATCGGCAAAAGAATGTCTCCACCAGGAATTCTGTTTAACACAAAACATATCAGTTGGAATATTCATCCACGAAACATTAATTTTAATACTAATATTAACATATATGAAATTTATTATTCATGGAGCTACAATTTTTGGCCACAGATATTGTAACCCGTAAATTTATTTGATTACAAGAAATAAATACCATCGATGAGTCTGATCTCTCCAAACCTCTTTCGCCCCAGGCAAGCCATTGCCTGAAAACATCCAGCAACAAGTCATAGCTAGCCGGAAGACCAGGAATTCTAGATCGCAGTTCCTGAAGGAGACAGAGAAGAGGAAGAAGAGGACAGACACTTCATTTAGTTAACATATCGGAACCTGTTGATTAAGTCATTCTTAATTAATCAAACGCCACTCCCTCCAATCTTAATCCATTCCTTAATAATAATATTGACATTGCAAAAGTGTAAGAACGAATTCTGATATGTGATTAAGCAAAGAAACGAAGAAGAAAGTATTTCAGTTAGGAAAAAAAGGGCCTAAGAATACTCAATTTGCAGATACAGCAGGAGCAATAATCACTTCCCAAATGAAGTTGTCGTGATGTCATTACAAAGGATGAGACCGGGGTGCCGCAATCAGGAAGCTGGCTGGGGTTTAATTCCCTGTCTGTGATGCGTAGCTGACCGAGCGGCCGGTTCTAATGACCTAACCACCTCACAACAAATCCCTTCCTCCATCTCTCTCTGTTTAAGGGCTTGCCTTTAATCTGCGATACGCACACACAAAGCACGTTCTCCCCCATACAGGAAAACACACTGTGTTACATCAATACCGCACATGCATCCAGATGCAGCTCGTTCCCCAAAGTGATTAAGTTACCACAAGCGCGGCATCTCTTTCTTGCGGGTGCCTGTGAGTGGGCAGCCAGAAGTGAAGACGCATACATTAATCAACAGCGGACGAAAAGGTTTGTTCGTGTGCACTGCAAGACATACACACTTTTTAGTAATATTAGCAACAAATTATTTATGGAATGAAATAAAGAACTAAAACTGGAGGACTGACTAGAATATTAATATTATGATTTAATTTTGAGATATATATTCAGTTAAGGTGAAAACAGTGTACAGAGAGAGATTGTATAAAGAATATAGCTTATATCGCTACAGTGTTACGGAAATGTCTTTAAATAAATGGTAAAGAATTAATTAATATTAAATTTACAACCGAACTCGACATTATTTATAAAGTTGCTTACTCCCCTATAACTTACACTATTAAACATCCGGCAAAGATCCTATTTATTATCCAAAACCTCCTTCAACGATTTAATTGTCTTTTTAATTACTTTTTAACTCTATAATTTATTCAGTTTTACTTTTTCGTCATTCTTTTAATTTCCAAACTATACTATTTTTTACTCCTAAATTCCTTCTCCAAAATTCGGATTTCTTGGGCTGTAGGACACAATGCAAGATCGTATCTTGATTTCTACACATGGGCATACATTCATGCCAAATTTCACCCTGCACCCTTTTTAATTGCATAATCCCTGATCTTGCTCAGACATATTTAATTTCCATTGCAAATATTTACATATTATATCAAATATCTATCTACCATATATAGTTAATAAAATATAATTTTTCATATTCATACGTGTTACAGTAATACAGAGCAAAATGTATTTCCAACTAAGACCCTAGGAGAAAAAACACTTTTATATGATATCTAGCGTTATGTCATACAATTAAACATTTTAAAAAATTCAAAGTAAGGGGCTGAAACGTTTCTGAAAAGTTTTAATTTGAAATACATACAGCTGTTTTCACTCATTTTACCATCAATTTAGAACACTTATTATTTTATTTTTACCAATGTTAAGTCTAAAATACCAATTTTTGAAATACCACAATATTGAATGGAAGCAAGCTCAGGGCGGTTTTTACAGCTGTTATGATGGCGAGGGAATACCAACAAACTCACACATGTTCATCACTTACTGTTCCGTTTCTGCAATTTCCAATTAGGATAACAAATCAGCTTGCATTCTGTGAATGTATCTACCAAATAGTAGATGGTAAATTCATAGCTAGCATGACACACATAGCAATAGAATGAATATTAAATACACTTCGGAACTGTATACAGAACACACTGGGGACACAATGAACGTAATACGTTGGTTGAGCTTCTTGCAGCGGAGGCTCATCTGAACACCATGAATTTTATTTAATTTTATTTATTTTTTTTTTTTGGATCCATTCATTGTTGTCCTCTGTCACAGGGATCTCGAAGGAAATCTTTTTATTCCTCCTACAAATCCAATCAATTTTGGTTTTTTTTTAGTTTTTTTTTTTTTTTTAGGTTTCTGACAATGGTGTTGAGATTACAAAGGAAGAATATCTCAAATTCGTTGGCCATGTGAAACAATAAAAATCATATACGAAAATAGCCAGGTCACATGAACATATTATAGAGCTTATTCATTTTAATAATCTTCAAAAAATTACAAATAAATCCACCTTCAAATTTATATATATTTTAAAAATAAATTGTTTACATGAATTAACAATAACTTAGTTATATCATCACTTCGGTCATTGGTAACTAAATATTAGATCACCTTGTGCACGCATTTTGGGTCACGGAGATAATCATATACCCTAAAACATGTTTCCGTCAGATTGTGTTTTGTCTGCTGAAACACACACCTGAGTGTTATTTTGTTTTCATCCAATGTGTGGGTTTTGTAGTGCCATCAGGTGCTTGTATCATATGTTTATTCCAAGGCTTTTGATGTTGTAATGGAGAGCAATATGCATACACATCCGGGTTTATATTTTGCGCACATGTTCACCAAACCTGTGCTGGGGAATACAAGCTTGTTCGTCTTTTTGGGGGGAAAGCACAAAAGGTGACAATATTTCTGGATACAAAATAATTTGTTCAGTAAAGGTCATTTCTGTATGGAATATATTGTAGGTTAATTGCTCCAGCAAAATATATGAATAATAATTGGAAAATTTATAAAAGGTTTAGGTAAACCTGAAAGATAAGAATATAGCTTAGGCGGCATCCAATAATATCATAATTATTTTATTTATTTTTATGTAAAAGCGTTTGTATGGGGTCTCGAAAAGCCGCAAAGTCTACTGTGGAAGGAGAAGTAAAAAAAGAAGTCAGAGAATAAAAGAAAAAGAGTGTAAATGTTATATTCAAAAATATTACTGGCCATTAAAATTGCAACATACCTATCCTGCATTGTCATAATAGCCATGTGGAAATGAACTGTATACTTCTACTCGTGCGGTTGTTTGAAGGAGACGTTGGGAAGCTTCACGTCTGTATGTTCGTTCTACCTCGATCCACTCTCATATTTGTTTTACTTTGGACGTATTCGTCCAAAAAGAGCACCAATAGCTCTATGTGACACAGTCCTTTAATGAAATTCAGACACCTGCTGGTATTGCTGTAGTGTTTTCGACCAATCATACTCGTTCCCTTGAGAAACTGTGGGATCGCATATGGGCATTGCAATATTAATAGTCTACTGTATAATAATTCACTAATAAATAGTAGTGACCACAAGAAATCAGAATAATAATCACTGAAATTTTTAGTATAAAACTGAAAAGCCTACAGCCAAATTGCAATCTTTTTTTGATAAATATGAAACGGTCTTACGACTGTCTTGTGTAACCAGACATTGCAAAGAATTAATGAAGTCAGCAAATGCTTCTATAACGAAGATGGAATATATATTATGTGGCATCGAGTGCCTATTTATACTATTGAGCTCCTCTCCCAGTCCTGTTGACTACGAATCAACAAAATAGCGGAATTCACCTGAGAAATTGTTGTCATTGAAGCGTAGGCAACAACATCGAAGCAATCATTCATCAATTTACCAAACCGCTTCAAAATTGGCATCACAAGTGAGGCCACTCCACGTTGACAACAAATCGCTTCAAAACTAATACCCAACCTGGAGCACTCAGCCGGAGTCCACTAAACCACTTAAAAATGGGTGCCCAACGTGAGGTCACACTAACAAACTCGTCCCATCTGACAATATTGGTTTTCTGGAACCAAATGTATTAACAACTTTTGTAACCTAAAATTTCGTTTGGTTAGTTTTTAAACTGCACAGAGTTTAAACGAATTTTATTTAATAATATTTTGTGTTTATGCTATCATGTAATTTATTAAAATAAATGAAAATATTTTATATACTTTTAAAAAAATCAAAAACAACTAGCTTCCACTGAATATTTAAAAATGTACTATTAGTAAATTAGAATCTAGAAGAAAATTTGCTCAGAACTCACGTTGATAATGCTTTCTAACAGAAAGAAATATTTCCCACAATTGTTTGAAAGGAATATTTACTTTTAGGATTTCAATTGTAGACATACACATATAGAAATTCTCTGAAAGTACTCATAAGTGCTTTTTACTGCCAAGAACTGTTTTCACACGCATCTAGTAACTGGCATACCAATACGCAAGTATTATGCATGTTTCGCACAACAAACGAAGTTTGCGACTATTATATATTTTAACACATTTATGAAAGGGAAAATTCTGTATAAGGCTATAATTGCCTACGGATAATATTACGCAGCCATTAGGTTTCGTGTGAAGGTCGTAATTTTGTAGGCAACAGCTCACATCACTTTATCGCAAAATCCCAGCGGCACAAGGGTTATTTTTTTCCAAATAAAGTGAAACAGGGCCAGCATGAATATTTTGCTAACCCATGTATGTAACAATGCACCGCCAACAGTCATGAAAATAGGGTAGGTTTTATCGTGAAGAGAAAATAGAACCATAGTTTGACGTGCATGGCCCAATGCAATTTTTAAGAGAGAATAATTAGTTCCCCCCAACAATTAACATGTGCCCAACAATTAGATTAGAAGGACGTCAAATGCAATGTGTCGTTCCGAAAGCATTATCGTGAAACGCGACAATCGATCGGTTCGCCATTCAGCTGTTCCAGGGAAATATTAAACGCAATATTCAAAACAGAACAACACATAACAAAGTGTCCCATATGCACCCCGGATCCCATGCACTCCGTTTTCAATTAGAGTTTGTGCAAATTGCCTTCCCAGAGGGCATTAGCGGTCTATATTACGTAGTATTAATGTCGAGAAAGAACAATAGGTCTGTCTGTTTCTGATGACCTATCCAAAGTATGTAGCTCATTACGCAAACACAGTGTTTTATGTAGTGTCTGTTGACGTCGAGACACAGTATTTGATACCGCCTGCTATACATGGGGGATTTAAACATCCCAGCGGCGTATTGACGGACAATTTATCGCTTCTAAATAAGACACTGAAAAGTCCTGTAAAAATTATGCACTTCCATTAACCCTTCTTATTTTACATTTTATCCCTGTAGGAGGCACGCATTTGGGCCGAAGCCAGGAGCCCATCCCTTGGCACTTTTTTTTATAACTTTTCCGCGATACTGAACATTTCAATTCAATTCAATCCCTTGTGGCTGCTACGTCATCTGATGGATGATAAATTATCTATGTATGAAGCGGTTTCATTTGCTAGTTCCTCTCTGGGCAAGATACAAAGAGCAGACAGGAATTTAATATTATTTATTAATACATATACACAACTAAAATTATCAAAAGATGGGCAAGATAATGACAAATTATGATAAACTCAATCAAGTTCATAAATTCATCTCTAGTTCCAATTACCATACGTCAGTATTTATGAGGGCATGTACACCATTTTACGAAAATAATAAAATAGTCATACAGAAATCCGCAAAATTGTCTGCCTTTTTCTTATTTATTTCAAACTGATGACAGCAATACAAAGTGATGACAGCAGATATTTTGATAAATTTTCCAGTATTAAGAAATACCATGGGTGTCAAAAATGTATACACACTTTCACAGTGAATATCTATTTAATATATTTCAAATTTGAACCTGAAAACTACAGTAATGTGTAATATGATCTTCTGTAAGCAGATGTGACTCCACATATCAAGGTAAATCAACAATGAACAAATGAAGCCAAGATTATGGTAAATCAACAATGAACAACGCGTTCCCCGCGTTCTCCGGATCTAAATCCGTTGGACTTCTACCTATGGAGAACTCTTAAGGGTGTTTTACACCGTAGAAAACCAGTACACTGACAGCACTTCGGGAAGAAATTGAAATGACATGTGCTGCAATCACTAAGAACACTTTCGCAAATGTTGCTCAATCAGTAGTAGCTCAAAAGTGTATAGACGCTTATGGTGGGCATTTTGAGCAACTGTTGTAGCTGTAAAAGTCAAAGATGATTAGTGCTCATCATTTTCTGTTTGTGTGAATTCAGATTTGTTATGTTAACAGTTTTTTCTTTGCTTGAAGTGTGTATACATTTATGGCACCCTCTATATATTGTGGATATGTCGGGAGCTGCTACTGTGCATATCCCTCTATAATTAAGCCAAGAAAAAATTTCAAGGACAGTGTGCAGACATTTTAAAATGACTATTTATTTTTTTTTTGTACTGCCAGGCCGTGGAGACTGTTCTTTGATACAAGTATTTTTCTTTCTTGATTTTTGATATAACTATAGATAAACATCTCACAAAGTCTGGAGAACAACTTAGCATCTGATATGGAAGGATGTGCGCTGCCTTTTTCTTTACACAAGCACCACGTCTCCACAAATTGTGAAGAGTGGAATTGTCGGGGAGTGAATCCCGAATTTCACGAGGAAATGACGTTAGGTAATGTAATTGTTTACTCAAGTGAACTCTTTAAAGTAACTACTTGTACTCTCAAATATATACCGTCAAGAAAATAGTGTAAGCGTTTGCAGCGTTTAAAAGTGAACCTTTCTGTTTTAACATTAGAAATTGAGTGGGTATTAATTTTCAATTTTCAAAATACTGTACTATCAGCAACCCATAAAGATTAGTATATAAAACAATACATTGATCTTAAACACCTAACCACGTGTTTTCATCATCTACTCATGTATAAAAACACTTTCAAAAGGACAAGGACAAAAATCATAAATAAAAATTAAACATAATAATAATAATAATAATAATAATAATAATAATATTATCAGCCTGATTATTGGTAATAATGACAGATAAAAGTTGCGCTGGTTTTTCCAGAGTAACCATATTTTTCAAATTAATATGTTTTCTTTACCTTTCCGATAAACTTATAAAATGTCTATGCTATGAGAGCTGTTCAATAAAGAATGAACAACAGTTTTTGACAACACACACTTACTCATTCTCATTCTTTTTATGGCTTTTCCCAAAGCAGTACTGTTGGATGCAATGCACTTGTACCAGAGTTTCTGCCAGTCTTTCTGATTACTATTTGTTTGACAGCTTCTTCAGAATCGCCTCAGCCGCTATCATCGCTGCTTCTGACGATGGAAAATTCTTCTCTTGAAAGCGTTTCTTCAATCTGGGGAAAAGGAAAACGTCAACGGGGCTAAAACTGGGCTAGGGAGAGTGAGAAACACACTTCACGTAGATTTTTGCCAGATATTCACCAATAGCATTTGCTATGTGTGGCCATGCATCCAGCTTGTTGCTTGGAAATGAGATATGGCGTTGTAGAATTTTCAGAATATTTCTGTAGTAAATAAGAGAATACAGGTTGGCCAACAAGAAAATAATTTTCCACTGCAATACTTTGGGACAAACACTATTATTTTTGCTGCTAATAAGAACGGAACAGCTAATCATTTTATTTTGATGATTATTGACAAAATAGTTTTTATGTACTTTAGAATATTGTAAATAATCGTTTGGTTTGTTTGTGGCGATTACTAGGTATTTCTACGCCACGTAGCACTGCGATACTCATTTGTCCCCATTTTGATAATTGATTGGGCCTCGAACAAAGGATACAAGGTCACTTCCGTAAAGCTCGCTTGCTCGCTCACTAACAATTCACTCGAAATTAAAACAATTCAAACTCACTGCAAGGACTTACTACCTTACAGCTCTGATCACAGATGTCTCTGACCCAGAGCGGCACTCGCTTGTTCACACACAAACACATGACAATCGCTCTGAGTTCTTTTATTTCCCTCTCTTCTTGGGACTGCAGGTATGTGCCTCGCCACTTAGTAAGTACCTTAGAGAAGCTGTTAGAAAATCAGGGTTCAACCTGTATTCCAGATCATTCTATATAAGGTAAATGTGGCAGAGATTTTATATATACAGGATAAATGCGCGCGCGCGCAAACACACACACACACACGCACACACATATCATGGGATTTATCCAAATGAATGACTAAAACAAAATACAAAGTAATGTTCATTAATATTAATTTTTGATGCATTATATGTGATATAATTCAAATAGGATAATTCACTGGAATTTTACTCACCAAACTAAAACACCAAGAAGTAATGGACTTACCTGCAAAAAAGACAAGAAATAATGTAATTAAAAAAGTAAATGAGCAATAGTTTGAAATATTACATGATAATTAATATTCCTGCAAACCTCTTATTAACTGTTCAGTAAAAATTCAATTTGCATATTTATTTCAAGGCATTTAAGTAGTGGTTGTGAGTGAAAGACCCACGAAATGTATTTATATAAGTAAGAAAGTATTAAAGATCTATATTTCTTTGTAATAGCTCTGAATAAAGAAGCAAACATTAAAGAAATGTATGAAAAACTGAAACAGAATGTTGCAGAGGTACACAGTATACTCTTTTAGGATATATAAGTAATTATAGACATAGGTAATGAGCGAGGCATCATAAAAAAAGAGTATTGTAATGATGAACACAATTTAAGAATAATATATCGCTAAAAGAAAACGGCCATAGGGACATTTTTTCCTTATACCTATGAGTATTTCTTCGTTGCAAGTGTTTTTATGTGTAAACATCATTTTAAAAACAATTCTGCTTATTGTTTGCATTTGAATTTGATTCCAAACTTTCCTCAATCTTTCCTGTTAAAATTGCATTTCACAACATTTTGCGCAAATATAAAACTAATAGCTTAACGAAAAAAAAAAACAATAAAAACAAACAAAAAACAAAACAAAAAACGTACAGTTTTAACTGAGAAATAAACTACAAAACATTGACAGAACTCTTCAATGTTCAGCCCTCCCTCCAAAAAAAAAAAAAAAAGAGGAAATTCACAAATTAGCCCTTGGGGATTTTGGAATGTAAAAGAAAGTTTTATCAATGAATATAGAAACATTACTTTGGCCAAACTAATTTTTCTCAATCAGAATGTGCTTTCCAGATATAGCTGCTGTTTAGTCGAGGAAATACGGCAATTCCAGTACAGAATTTTTTTAAAAACTGCAATGGATGCACAAGTGCCACCGGTTGCGACACGCTTAGTAGCCGACAAATAAAACACCGCATGAGCGGACAATGCTTATAACTAAAACAGACACTTACACCAGTTTTAAGATGCAGTGATCTCGCCGAAATAAATCTAGAACTAATTAAGTGTAAAATTGTATGCACAGTAAAGGTAATGTTTTATAGTTGCTTTAAATATTAACTGCAGTCATTTTCGTATTTATCGCCGCAATTATTGTGCATTATCTGCCTATGTTGTACTAAATAAATGTATACTACATAGTTTTCAAACCATATACCAATATACCATGGATATAAGGGTTATATGCTATACCTAATCTTAAACTACTTGCTTACTAAATTTGAATTCACAAGTAAGGAAATTTAATGACTTCACCAACTACAACATAAAATAAGCATGGGGATTTAAATTATAAAATTATTACAGTGACTTATTTCTGTGAGCTCTCAGTAGCTCATTTAACGCAGGATATGCATTGAAATTGATTCGTCATTTAGGGAGGTTTGAAATTTCGTTATAAAATCATTATACGATGTTTTTATTTGTTACATAATGTTCTAAATTTTACTTTGCTGCAATAAATCATATTTATATATTACTGTCTTTAAAACTGATTTGTTTTAAGGATAGAAAAACGCAGAAAACACCTTACTATACAAATCATAGATGTATACACAAATTTGGCACTTAATATTTCATATTTGGAAATGTTTTTGAAAGCGCTTTTATGCTAATTATCTTATACTTAATGCCCATATTTAAATATGTGAATATGAATAATTTTTAATTGTACTACTAAGAGGCCCGAATTTTGAATTGTAAGAAACAGGATCGCAATGCATAAAATGGAATTATAAGCATGTACAACATTAGAAATATCTTTCTGTGTCATTTAATTCATTACAGGTCTTCTCCACCGTTCTCCGCCATTCCACCTTCCATCCCGTTTCTTCCGCACCAACTTACAATTCAGTTAAATCTGTTAATTGAATGTTTCGTATGTCTGGTGACCTCATTCAGATTTTCTTTGGGATCCGTCCTCTTCCAGCCATTTATTAGTTTACTTTTTCATAAAAATTAATATTGCATTTGAACCTTTATCGTCCCTTACTAAAGTTTATCCTTGTTTTCAGAATGTTGCTAAAAATCGTAAGTACAGTTGTTGTCTGACTTCCTGACCCGTTTCTTTGCGGGACGAGACGCACAGAAGGGAAAGTGGGAGGAGACACAGGAGTCTTCTGCGCATGTGCTGCTGTGTACTACACTTCTAAACATCGCCCGGATTTTGTCCGAGATTAATCCTTGTGAAGGTATGTAAGAATTTCACGCTTCGTCATTGTTTTCAGCACGGTAATACAGCACCGTATCACCTTGAGAGAGAGAGGGTCCGAGAAGACGTGGCTAGGACATTCTAAGCACTAGGGAACTCGGGGGCCAGGATGTCAGACAACAATTATAATTTTGGTGCTACTACTGATTCTTAACTCCCATGTTTCTGCCCCGCAAGATATTGTACTTAATATAAAACTGAAATGTGATATTTTAGTTTTAGAATTAGCGTTTACCTATTTCGATTGCACAAATATTATTTGATTTCTGTTCATTTATATATCCTTTCATTCATTTCAAGGTAATTATTTTAATCTTAATTAATTTTTGTTCCTATCCAATTAACGTGGTTTATTTTTCCTGGGGTTATAGCATTACTTACACTTAGCCACCTCAATTTAACTTACTTATTGCAAATGCTGATAATTTCTTTTGCTTGAATGATTCTCAACAATTTAAAATGACCCACTGGATAGTGATGAAAACACTAAAGCGCATATCTATCGAATCAAACATCTGTTTTTATTTCTTTTGTTTGTTGTGTTTATTAGAATATCGATTCATCTTATGAAAACATTTGCAAAAGAAGAAATTGTGTTTAATTTAAAACCCGGAATAAAGGTTTCAGTTTAGTAATTCAAGAGTGGAGTAATCATTTTGACACATCATTGGGGAAAGCGATCTATAAATTGTACAAATGTTTCGAGGAAAGTGAGTCTATATCGGCTGCATTTTGTCAGGTAGGTGTGGAAATAAGCTTAATATTTTACAAGGGATCTTCGAGAGACTTAAAAAAATACTAATAGTTTTATCTTGAACAAAACGTGTAAGAACTTTGGACAATTATTTCACATAAGTACATTCAAGTTCGTCTTTACACGACCCTTTTAAATACGATCTAGGCTCCAGATTTTTTAGGTATAGTTAATTGAGTTAAGGGACGGTAATACTGAGATTTTTTTCTAAAATTATTAAAGTGATGAAGCAGCTTTGAAATAATTTAATCAAGTCAACAGACACAATAGCTCTGTGGGTATGTGTGTGCGTGCGTGCGTTATTCCTAAGGTGATTCTTCCTATTTTGTCTTCTATATGTATTTTTAATGCATAATTTTTATTTGTTCTGTCATATTTTATTTTTTATTTTAATATATGTTTTATAGTTTATTGTGAAATATCTAATCTAATATCTTGTATTCAATAAAATGGACCTAGTATATTATAACAGCACGTATCAGCCATTGAACCCGTGCTGTATTGTATTGGTGGCACTGAAATAAATACATTTCCACCACTACATGTTAGGTTTAGCAGTGATTGAATCATATCAACATAATGCGCTTCAAGGACAAGACGACCTAAACATGGTGTATATTCCGCTCTACTGTGTCCTTGTCGAAAGTGTGGCACCTCACTGACCACCGTTCGAATTGGGAACAACACAGAGCTATTTATCTATTGGAATATACAAAAGCATAGAAATGTACATATAAGACTAATAAATCAACTTGTTATAATCTTATGCTCGCTTCTTGGTTTTTTTATGGCAGTCTCTAGAGTGAAATACTTGGAAATTTTGAGTACATATATCATTCCAGCTGTTCAGATACACCATTACAATTTAACTTCCTTTACTTACAACGTGGTGGTGATACACTGCATAAAACAGGAACTATGCAAGACTATGTTGATTCATTGTTTTGATGGAAGAATTGTTGGAAGGTAAAGTAGCAGAAACAACTCGTGAATAATCGGATCTCACACTTACTATTTTGTTTCTGTATTAAAGATAAAGTCTACAATAATCCACAAATAATTTAGGGCTTGTAGACAGTGGCTTTACACTGTGTGAAACGTTTATATATACCAGATCGTCTTCAGAAATGTACAGATTTAGAAATATACTAATTTGAGAAAAAATGCAATAAGTAGTAACTTTATAGATATAAAGCATTCATTTATCAATCAATTCGTATTTGTGTAAGTTTATTCCAATAAGTTTTGCAATGGGTAGCGACTTTTGACTCATTCTATATATAGGAACAGTGAGATTACTGGAGTTGCGGGCCGGCAGAGCTCGGTTGCAGTCGCCAAAACCGCATAATGTATATACAGATAACAGTTAGTAGTTAGTTTCAGTAAAACATTATCAGTCAGCGGTAATGCTTTCGTGTGTTACTCGGTGCTTTCATTGTGTGTAATTTGTGTTCTAATTTCCCATCGATACTTATCCTCCAGTCTTAAAAACGAGATTATATCTGCGATATAAAAACGGATTCTTGCAGAGAAGTGAAAAGGCAATCTGTTCAGTAAAACTATTCGCCAACAGGAGAGAGACAGTCATTCTCAATGACAAGAAGCATGTTTTGAAGCACTATGGAAAAATGTTAGATAATATACAGTTATTTACTATGCTGGCAATGTATTGCTACTGAGGGGCATCATAATTTTAACAATATTTTTAATACAGGTTAGTTATTATTATTATTATTATTATTATTATTATTATTATTATTATTATTATTATTAGTTTAAATACAATATAGTAAAATATAAACACTAAAAGAAAAATACTGACTAGTCAGGGAACTTTATCTGCCCATTTCAGTTGGGGTGGCTGCCCTTTCCTAGTAGGCAGCCATGTTCAGATGGTACCAGCTCAAATAACTTCACATATGTACCACATAATCTAATTTTCTAATTTTCACCTTCCAAAACGATATTATGCATTTGATTTTATATTTATCTTTAAACACATGTTCTCAAATTCCTAGCTTAATACTAACATGAAATAAAATATTCGAAAGGTTTCAAGAAAGTTCACATTATTTTGAAAGTCTAAGGTTTTCAAATGCTTCTCTCTATCGCATTCCGGTCACATTTTGCAGTGCTTCATGAGGAGTTAAAGGCTCAAGGATTACGCCGCTGTATCAGAAAATAACATCTGGATAAGCAAGTCCCAATTAACAAGATAAAGAATGGGGCTTGGGGAGCACGGTTGTGCCTTAACCGGTCCCTCCCTCTGGGTAGCGTACAATTAAAATAAAAGACAGATGAAGTGGAAACAAAGCAAAGGACAACCCGATGCACTCTGGGGGGAACATGTTTAGGGCGTCGTTTAATTGCATTGTTAAGTGTAATCCAATTAGTTGCCATTGTTATTTAACCTCTCAATGCGTGCGAATTAATGCGTCACTTAAAATACAACGCCATTTGTTAGCGACGGAGGGGAAATTTGGTTTTCCGGCGCAAATAGTGCGCACCTTGCACATTTTCCCACTCGCATGTGCTCATCTCAACTCATATGGAAATCACACAAATTAAATATTATGGAATATTAATGCGAAGCAGAGATTCGTTTCAGTGGCGATCATGAACTCTGTGAAATGGAAACATTTAATTGTTTTTACCTGTGCTGTGAAGTGATTTACGTGCCAGATTTTCGTATAGCAGTCTATAGGAAGCAAAATGTATTTCAGAATTGGGAAATATGTTGCATAGGATAAGCAATTAGGAAAATGTATACTGTCGTGAAAAATACAACCATCCCGCGTCTCCATACCATAGGTGCGAGGTAAACTGCACATTTGGAAAGAATTGGTCTTTATTATCCAGATCATTCAAAAGTAGATAATTTAATTGTTTCTAAAGAAAATAATGATATATTTTTTCCCAAATAATATCAAAGAAGTTCTCACTAATAATGATGCACTTGTTCAAAGATGTATGGCGAAAATGTCGACATATCACCAAGAATGTTTCCATTCATCGAGCATAGAAAGAATGTCAAGTCGAGGGCTAGAAAGAAAATAGTGGCAACGTTGTAAGGGCATTTTGTCCTCAGCATGTCTATAGAAGTGCCATAGCTGTTCAACTAACTTTCGTCACTAGTACACTATCTGTAGATGAATGAATATGAAGCGGTCGATTAATGATGCAAATGTGACTTCAATGAACAGGTGCGTGGGTTTAAGGTGAGGTGAACGTATTAAAAAAGAATGTCATTCAGATTCTACTTTCTCAATTCGAACGGTGGTCCTGGGGTGCCATACTTTCGACAAGGATACAATAGACGGAAGATTCACCATGTTTAGGTTGTCTTGCCCTTGAAGTGCATTATGTTGATTTGATTCAATCACTGCTAAACCTAACAAGTAGTGGAAATGTATTCATTTCAGTGCCAACAATACAGTACAGTAAAACTTCAACAGCCGCAAGGGTTCAATAGATTGTATGTGTTGTTATAATATACTAGGTCTATTTAATTAAATACTAGATATCAGATTTGATATTTCACAATAAACTATAAAACATATATTAAAAATAAAAACAAATTAAGACAGAACAAATAAAAATAAAGGAATTATAAAAAGGAAAAAAAATAATAAAATTACAAATAGAAAAATAGAAAGAAGTCATCTTAGAAATGACACACACAAGGACCCAGACTCAATTAGTTTCCCCCACCCTTCCCCGATTTCCCAAATATTTTCGGACCTGAGCTATCTTATTTTCATCAAAAAGTCTATCCTCCCCTTCCATGCATGCTAACATGGCTACCTCCGTCTGTTCGATCTCTTAAAGCAGAATGGTAAATGCTTTTCCTTCCATTCTTCCGCACCTTTATATTCAGTCAGTATATGCATGCATGATACCCCCTCCTCGCAAATTGGGCCAATTCTCCGCTCATGGTAGTCTATGATCTTCATCTGCCATGTCATACAAGCCCCTGTCTAGTGAGTTTGGCTCCTGTTTTGCAAATTGGAGCAGTACACCAAAACAAGAGTCAAATCACTGCTGAGGGTGGATGCACAGTGAAGGAGTTGGCCGCAGAAGTCAGAACAAGCCACACTACAGTGTTGCAGTAGATCTCCTTCTCAAACATAAACAAAAGGTGCTTAGCTTCGAATGTTCAGTGTCTTCAAAAAATGAGACAGCTGGTGGCAAGGGGTTACAATGAAGTAATATAAAAGTCTCCAGGATTTGGAATGAATGCTTTAATTATCATGAATGTGTTGCCATCACATGTTTTCTTTCAGTCCTCTTATTACTTATGAAGATTATTCAATGTGAAGAAAGCGAAGTTCCCCTTTTATCTGGTAGCAGACGTCATTCACAATCGTAGGCTAAAGTGAAACAGCCGCTCAAAGGCTAGATTACTTATCAGAATAAATTCTATGTACGTTAACGCGCTGGCAATGGAAACAATTAAATTAAATTTCCTCAGAAAATGCGCCTGTAACAGATTTATGAACAAGCAAGAATTGACGATAAAAATGTGTTTACCGTCCAAGAAATCTACTAATGCTAATCTCCCTGTAATATGTAACAAATATCCTTATTCTTTTCTGAAAGTATGGAATAAAGGATGACAATTTATAAGCTACAAATGCATGTAGCTCATGAATTGTTTTTATGAGATCTGCCTAACCGAAAATATCAAAGAAACTGTGACATATTCTCCTGGAATGCAGGATTCGAAATAAAAAATTGTTTAGTTTTAATACTAATGATTGTAATTTAAGAAATGTATAATTAATTTATTTGTTTTAAGTTTATAGAAAGCTGCATAATTTATTCTGGTGTTTCTTTTTTTACTAAAATGAGTTTTGTTTATATTAACTACTTGTGTAACTTTAGAGCACTTATATAATTAGGTAAATAAAGTGAATATTTATAAATATACATACATGTATAACCTCCCTTAAATTCCGGGTTTTGCACACTGTTCTTTAATGCTCAGCGAGTGCGCCAGAGCAAATTTTAGGACAGTAAACATTTTAAAACATAAAATTAAAAATTCTTATTATATAAAACTTATTTTTATTTCTTTATTAGATTTATTTAAAGACGCTTTTTACACTCCTTGGTCATTAATGTCGCATTCAATCAGGTAAAAAAAGGCCTCATTTTCTAAGGCTTGTGGTTCTTTTATATGACTTAAATCTGCCACACGAAACCAACGGCTTTACTTCCTTTCGGAAAGAAGCTATATTTAGGTCTACTATGACCGGGTTTGAAGCCGCGATCTTGGGTCTACGAGGGAATTATGACTGCTACTAGACCACCATGGCCTCTGCAAGATTTGGGAAATGACAGTAAATCAGTGAAACATTTTAGATATTAGTATATATCAACAACCATATACATACCATTGTTTTCTGAAACAGTGGTGAAAAAAATCACAGTATTTTCTACATAGATCATCACATCTAGCGTTAGAAATTTTCCTTGGTTTAATATATGTCAATTTATTTTTTTCTGGAAGTTATATAACATAAGATAGTTTTGCGAACATATTCAGACGAAATTTTTCCAAGCGAATCAACATTGCGAGGAAATTATTTGTCTGTGTGCTAGGAAAATGTAATCCCAAACATTCGCACTGAAATTCAAAATCTATCTCTAGCGATAAGACAACACACATGGTAAAAGAATATGCATAACGAAACAATAGAACCTGTGGAGGGTACAGTATCTAAAATGCTATTGCTGTTATAAGAGGAATTGGAGTTAAAACAGTATAAACATGCAGTTATTTCCACATTCTTTTAACTTTGTCTTGCGGGATAAAGTACAGGGATGAATCTTTTTAAAATTGTCCAGTACCATAAATAAATACGGCAGGTACAAATGTGAAAATTCTTTTCCCTGGAAAAAATTCAACTAACGCAACCAGCATATGGCCTCTATCAAGCTGAATTCATCAAGAAATTTCCTCCTGAGCTTGCCTTTCCAACAAAGGCTGTTTTAACAAGGTGAGAAATATAGATTTGTGCTACTGGGACAATACTGACAACTTTGACAGTTACATGACGTAGTGGCAGCGCTCTATGAAGACTGTGCTTCAGTTATTCACCAGTGATAATGTCTTTATAACTTGTCTTTCATAGACGGTTAAGACGGTTGCCTGAAATCATCATAAAACACGGGGAAAGACATCCATGGTGATTGCTGGAAAAAAGTGAAAAACTAGAAGCTGTTCCTGGTAAAGAGAAGAATATTATTAGTGAAAAGGGCATTACGTGAAAGGTGTCTAAATGCTGTCTTAACACTAAATCTGTCAAACAAAGGAAGGCTGGTCGAAGGAAGTTCGTCTACACCAGCATAATTCAAAACATGTCTCAGTTGCGTCAGTTAATGTAGAATGATTTTTTTTCTGAGATGAAAAATGTACTGTTTGGAAGAAAGCAGAGCTTAATATCAGAAAATCTAACACAGCACCACGTTACAGTGTGTAACAAATAATACAATATCTAAGCAGCATTGAATATTGAAAAGTATTTTACAAGAATATATCGAGACATTTTCTGTGCCTTTTTCTTCAGCGTATCTTACTTGTCTGTCTGCAAGATTGTGGATACCCCCAAGAAAAATCCTCCATCATCTGTTCCCATAAGCAAACTTCTGATACCGTAAATGTTCTGTAATAGCTTTGACGTCAATCTCAGGCTGTATGGTGGATTATATTTTACTGTATCTGTTAATGGAATGTAGTAGCTAGTATTGAAATAAATGCTGTTACAAGGTTTTAGTTAAGTAATTAATAAAATATTTTTAATTTTCTTTTGATATGTTCCCTCATGTTTTTAATTTATTGTCTAAAAGCAAAAACATTTGTCACAAGTAATATCACCAGAGGATCTGAGATTACCTATAGATTTATCTGGAAAACTCCGATCCTCGAGTGATATTTAATAGGACTATTTCAGGAATAAAATAAGAATTTAAATATATAACTTGGCTTACAAAATTGTAAAACATGTTTATTTGCACTTAATCTTTTCAAGCAATAGAATGCCGATTGTCAGCAATGCAAATAGAGCAGAGAAAAATGCGGGCTTAGGACTATTTCATGAATACAATTTGAATAAAAGGGTTATATATTTTAAATTCGCGCACAGAATATTAACACTTGTTATACTTATGAGTGAGTATATATTCTATTCAGAAACCGTGAGACTGAAATGGACCAAAGTCGACTATTATAATCGCTACCGTTCGATTTTATAATACCAAACGAGAGAGAAAAAAAAAAACATTCAGTGTCTCTGTTTTTCTTTGTATTCTGTGGTTTGGAATTCCTAACGATAAGATCAATTTGTACATTTGACGCATCACCAAAACGCTTTGAAGAACCCTCCATTTTGCGTTATGATTTGACTGTCCAATGCTTTTATCAATAGCTTCCCACCACCTCTAGCAAAAGTAGTCAGTGATGGGTGTTCAGGAATTATATAGTGGAGGTATACACTGACCACAAGACAAGTACACGTCGCGTGATAAAATGAATTTAATAATTTTTTCTAAATAATTTCTCTCCGCAATTCGGTTGGGGTTGGTCAAAATTTGATTTTAAGATGACGTTACATTAGTGAAATAAACTCATTATAATTCTAGTCAGGGCTTTCTTTTTTAAAATGCTAAATCTGGTAGAGCAGCTTGTAATTCCTTGCATATCCAACTTTGTTCTCGACGGCATTACTAATCAATGCGCAGTCTTTAATGTCGTTTAATTATTACAGACATTTGCATAGTAAACACGAAGTTTACGCAAAACTGTTGACGGCAACAGCTATGACATTTGAAATGTAAGTCCTTTACCGGACTTCTCTCTCTTTCCTGAACGCAGGATAGTTTTCCACAGCTCCTTGTGGCTAAATATAAACAGGTTGTTAGGCATAATTTTCCACTTCATCACCGTTCCTAAGTGCCACGGAAGAATCTCAAATCAAGATTTTGAGTATATTAAGAGCGGAACGGAAATGGGGCATCATCTGGGAAGGAACACGCTCACACGTTTAAAGCGGGCAGGGTATGAGAATGGGAGTGTTTCAACCCCCGTCTTTTTTTATTACAACCGGCCCAGTAAAAGAATTCACGTGAATTATTCAGTAGCCATTAAGTACAAATCCTTGTATACATGAAACTCTCTTCTACTTTAGGTTCGCAGGATAAAGTTTTCTGTGCGAGTGTGCGCAGGGAGGTTGAACTACGTAAAATAAAGGAAAGAAGAAAACGGCATGAAAAAAGTAGCAAACTTTTTGATTAATTTTATTTTTGTTCCTCGCACACTTTCTCTGGGAGTAGAAAAGGATTGTGCATAAAAAATGAATGAATACTTGATCAGAACTGGCCCAGTTTAAGGGAAGCGAAAGTCACTGTTTGATCGTTACGGGGTTTAGATTTAATCACGCCGGTTTGTAGCTTGTAAAAAGCTTGCAGCTGCTGTTCTAACAATGGTATCAAGGATACAGTGGGGAAGTTCGCAAGCTTCTGCTCCATGAACCCAGAGGCCAACAAGCTAGAAGGGGAGAGAGAAAGAGAGAGAGAGAGAAACCGTATTCTCATTTTGTCATTTTTGACAGATAATATTTTGTACATTAATCTCTGCTGCAAAAGCGGAATATGTCTAATATATAATTAAGCCAGTAAAAACATTAAAAACAATGTATGAGGCAATTGTTAGGTTACAAGTGAGGTTTGGGATGAAATAAAATAAACTCTAAATAAATTACAATGTGATTTCTGGAAGCGAATGCTAACGGAGGGGAGGGGAACATCGAACTATGGTGTACTACGAGAGATGGGATGCTAGGAAGGTGCAGTCTACAGCACAATAAATGTAATTAAATACTCGCTAAAATAATTAGGACAACAAACTACTCGAAGGGCAATATGCTTCCGGCACCGGTATTATCCACAATTGTGGGCAGCAGTTGTACAAGGGGAACTATCGAAAATCGGTTTAAACGATATTGGCAGAAGGTATTGAAACCGGGTGTGACATAGTGAAAAAGAGCCTATCTGACATAACCGGCAGGAAATAGAGACGCGATGCATGCAGATGTCATCTCTGGACCTGCAGAGCAAAATTAATACTAGATGGGATAAAGAGACCTATTTCATGGAGCTAGACATGAAACAGAGATCGGGAATAGCTGGAATTGACTGGGAAATTGGAAGGCACGTGAGGTTGTTGACGAAGAAGGCAGAAGGATTTGCCAATTATGCTCCGAACCGGAAGACTGGGTGTACATTTTGGCTCAGTGTACACAGACAGAATAGGATAAAATTTCTTCCGGATTCATTTTTTACTTTCAGTAGGGGGAGGTCGGTATGTTGAGATTTAATTATAAATAGACAAAACTGGTTAAACCTGGACGTTTTCTCAAATGAAATACATAGTTTTAGGGACAAGAAATTTCTGTAAAAAGTGTACATAAATAATACGAAAATATACATCAATATCAGAATTATTGTATGTATAAGTGTGCGACTGCGTTCTTGTCAATGGTTTTGTTTTCTTTTTTTGGAATTAATTTCAGAAATGAAATTTTAAATACCACCACCACCACCACCACACCACTACTATTACTACCACCATTAAGTCAATGCATAAGAGTAACTAACATATTAAAAGGCAAACAGACCGCAATTTCGGATGCATGTACTGTGGGTTGTATAGTTCCTAGAGAACAGCCGATGGCACGAGGATTAAGTTTTGAGACTCAACGGTGTGGCAATAGTAAAGCCATAAACCAATTAAAATCACCCCCTTGCATGCCACAACAGTAGGAGTAAGAAAGATTCAGTCAGCTCTCAATGGTGGGATGTTGAATTTGTCGGAATATTCGTATCCAACATACAGGATGTTTCAGAATTCAATCGCACAAATTCCAAGGATGGTAGACAGAACATGGACAAATATTGGGGGATAGGAATTTATAGTGTCTGGAGTTAAATTTCGGGTATATGAAAATCATAACATTGGATGATATTAGTGATAATTTGGCACTGGTAGCGAGGGTTCTTGGCTTATGGAATTTATTAATGTAAAACTAACTAGCGGAAACTCCTTGTCTCCTGCAATTTTAGTGTTATACCTACAATACCATTCGACAATAATTGCAGTCAACAAATTAACTAAAACCGTTGCTCAATATTATACTGTCACAAGCTAAAGCCAAAAATATTATTAAATTAGTCAAATTAGTAAATCTTACACAATGGGTACAATATTTAACGTTGCTAAATAGCAGGGTAACTACATATGATTATAATCTAAATACAGGTAGCATGCTTCCTATTTGTCGTTTAAGTATAACAGAATACACCATCAAATAATTGCTTCAGTCAGGTGCAGACATCAAAATTGTTTTTAATACTAATTTCAGGAAAAACTCTGCCACGTAGACAGTTAAAATTAAGAAATTAACACAAATATAATGAGGTAAATTCAAATCTAAAAAATGACAAGTAAAAATGGGCTGAGATAATGTCAACACCTTCCGCTTAGAATTTTGTTTAAATATGGACAGTAAAAGCGGCTGGAGGGCAATTTTGCCTTTTTGGGCTTATTGGCTGACTGATTGTTACTCTGAAACGGGCTGTTACGTCGCTGCAGAACAAAACCTCAGCAGGTTAACGATTAGAACTTAGTTTCTATCTCCAGAATGCACGAAAGGAAACAAACCTTGTATTCCTGGCTACTTATAAACATTTCAACCCATTACAATAAATTGCTGGAACATAATGTGGAGTAGGTTATTCATATTAAAGCTCTGCCATAAATTTATTTCAGTTCCTTTAGTAAATAAGAAAGTTATTTAACATCTTAATAATGGGAAAGTTAACTTGAATTTACAGTAAACTCATATTTCGAATAAAATCTGCATAAATAACTGTCTTTCTTATATTGATAAATTACGATCGTATTTGTGCCTTGCTTCACTAGTTGTTTATTAACGTGGAACGGTTATGGTCGAGCCATTCGGTGAAAAATGTAATGCCCGTGAAACTCTGACGTCAGAGGAGTGACGCAAAGCTAATAAGTGCCGCGCGCTGATTTTAAAGAAGTTGTACAAATTTCTTTTGTTTCAAACTATCAACAATGAGAGTTGTGATTCAAAATAGCTTTTCAAAAGCCAAGTAGTAAGATACGTAAAAGAAAACACAAAGATAAAAATGAGCATGTGATGAACGAGGTAAAACGTGATCGTGCATGTAGAAAACGCAAAGAGGAACAGAACGAACGGCAATTTCTCTCAATGATAGTCGATAACAGAGATCGGGTGTAGAAGTAAGAGGAAATAATTTATTCATTTATTCTTTATCTATTAATTAAAGTACTCTCAGATATGCTTAACAATATGAAAAATAACCAAATATTTATATCTGTTCAATCTTTGATGCGTTAAAGTAACAGTAGCAACGCCAAAGAATCACCAGATTCAGGTGGTAGTTTAGACGAAAGTGAAGGCACACTATACACTAGGAACTCGGTGTAATGGGGCGAGGTTGTTAAGGATTGTCCGGAATTTATAAATACTTTTTGTTATTTAAGTAAACGTTTGTGAAATTAACTAGAAACGTTACAAATAATAAAGTGTGTTTTACGAGTAACATTTCATTACTTTTTTTTAACAGGTCAACTCTTTCTAGAAGATGTTCTTCCATTGGACAACGTTTATGCTTTCTAAGTATGCTGTTCATGCAAATATGACAGCTAAGCTACAGTGCTCGCTGTTAAGGATAAGAACTGTCTGTCAAATCATCAATGCACCTCCAATTGTTGATAATAGGTGAAGTAATTATCGCATTCGTGTAGTACATGATTATGTCGTGATACACACATAAAAAGAATGCGTTTACAAGTATATATGTATCCCTGTAAAATTTTATTTGCAGTTCTTAATAAACACTAAGTTCAAGAAAAACATTGTAATATATCAATCATATCCATGAATATCCTGTCACTTTTTGGTATTCAAGAAATGTGCTTAAGTTTTTGCAGACAAATTTGCGATAAATTCAATGAAGATAGTACAATTCAACTGATAATTAAAATAGGGGTAATTTGAAATGGGACTTGAATTTACTTGGCTGCAAAATATCAATCTATTCAACAGAATAACAACAATAGTTTTAAACTCACATGCTGAAATTGTTTTCCTTATTTTTCCTATATTTGGCACCTACTGATGAAAAAATGTGGCACAAGGTGCAGGTCACTTTGATAAATGGATGCTGATCACAAGAGATTCCACGCGCATATATTTTGTTAACACATGCGAATTGAGCTTTGTTTTCCATACATCAATGAATCAAATATTAGCTTGCCCTAATAAGTAAATTTATTTCATTCTGACACATTCACATGGTCAGAGAAGGCATACTAACGTTAAAATCAAGTCCCTCCAATTTACAATACATTTTTTAATCAAATATATAAAATGTGAAGAAAAACAACTACACATAATTTAAGGAAAGGTATCTGATTTTCATTACAAGCTGATTTAAAAATAATGGAATATTTGAACAACAAACGCCATTATTTTCACCTCTATACGAGTATATCGCGTTAATTAATTAGCTAATACCGCCCTGCTACTACAGACACACATGGGCAGTGGTGAAGAAACCTATGTAGGAATTTTTACGTAAAACTACAGAGTTTGGAGGTTCAGCTTGTTTACGAACGCTGAATATTTATAGCTCTCTGACCATAGCTACTGGTAAGAAGTGGTGCAGTAAAAAAATTGGATTTATGCCACAGTGAGCAGGGGTAGCGAAGTGAAAAGATAGAAGAAGCAACCGAGGCAAAAGACTGTAGAACTTTTGAGGATGTAATCATCTTATTACAATTATCTAAAGAAGGTAATGTTAGTGTATGAAATGCAAAAGTGATCGTTCTCTATAAAAGAGTTAATGTAAAGGATGCTTATATGCGGTGAAATGATTGCACATAAAACTTAATACAACTCATTATTATATTCGGGAATCACGTGGGTGCTGGCTTCGTCTCAAAATGGTGGCTAGTTGGAGCGCTAAAATATGAGACTAAAGTTACATGGGCGATGACAGTAGGCCCAGCTATTGGCGGCCTCACGTTATAGCGGAAGTAGCAGGATGTTGTCAAGGCTACTGATGCAGATTCGCTGATAATGTTGATTTGCTACTCCAGTCCCAAGTAGAAGTAGCAAGATCTCCAGGAATTTCGCTGGTTTTACTGATATTAAATCGATAGATTAGGAAGAGGTACCGCTGTTGGAAATAAATAGGTGTCTATTAGTAACTTTCACCTATTATTTATTAACCAACACTTTCCGGTGAAGCTAAGTGCTCTGCCGTTTGTAGATTGAACGCTGTGTATGATTATTCCTCGGGGCCTAAAACTGTCTTTTTTATACAGAATTTAAACACACATCATTGGAACGCTCAAGTTCCGCGAAATCTACCAGAGCATCACGTTTAACTTCATAATTTTAAACTAAATCCTGTTATTGGCTAGATTCTAATTTGCTTGGTCTCATTTGATTTGTTTTTTTGCTGGGGGATGTAAAACCCTCTTCTGTGATATGTACTTTGGAAGGAAGAATTGTCACTTCAGCTGTTAACGTTGTTTACCTCATACTGGGTTTAAATCTCACGCAAATTTAAGGAACGGCAGTTTTCTGCAGAGAAAACTTATCCTTAAAGTGCTGAACACAAAAGAGCCGTGAAGGTTTTACAATGGACTTGACTTTCACAAGCTTGCGAAGTAAGGAGGGTCTTCTCTCTACGGCAGACAGAGCACAGAATTTTATTCTACAAGGGTTTTAATGAGTCATAATAATAATAATAATAATAATAATAATATCAATAATAATGTGGGCGATATATCAGTTACAATAATAACAACAATAATAGTAGAGGCGAAGTCGAAAATATGGCTTCATATTCTATATTTTATTAAATTTAATATTATGAATTCTAATTACCGTGCTTCAAAAAGTTAAAGATGCCCATAATCATATATTAATACGTTATTCTTTAAAGTTTATGTACCTAAATAATCACGTTTATTATCAGATCTGATACAAGCAGTAAAGAGGGTGCTCAGTTTAAAATTAGCAACACATTTATTTATATGAAATGTGTAACATAGTATTAAAAGTATGTAATAATATAACCATTTTACCAATTCCAAACAAATAAGCAATGAAAGATATACATGGTGTTTAAAGATACAACTTCAGAAATGAGTTTCTCATTATGAATGTATTAAATTATACGTATATATCGATTTTATAATTTAATAGCACCCATCTGTTTAAATTACCTTAAAGTACATTTTAAAAGGTTTTTTTTCTGCCCCGCGAATTGTAGCCTACCTTGGATATGTGGAAAGCTGAAATATACCCTGTCTAAGTGGAACAAAAAGCGAAGTTCACAATTAATAAAACTAGCATTCATTAGTCAGACTTAGTATTCATTAGTACTTTCAATTCAAGACGAAGTAGTTTTACTCATAATTTGCAGATTTACAAGAACTGAACTTGCAGCTTTGTTGTGAATTTGTCTCAGGAAGGCATGAGTTTACTCTACAGTGGTACATATACGTATTTTATTTGTTTATTCCTGCGCCTAATATGTTTACAACACCAATAATAATAATACAGGACTTGCGCTTCGCATTATCAATATGTAAATTGTCATCGTTTAAACACAAAGATATTATGAGTTGCATCTTACGAGGAACTCAAGTTTATACAACAACAATAGCAATGTGAAGGATATGTGCGACAGTGTTTAATACGAAGATAAGCCTGGCGCTATTTAACCAAAATGTACAGGTGAAATATAGTTAACATATAGAAACAGTCTGTATAACGCAATTTTCCCGTAAGTGGATGAATGCAATCTAAACGTCTGCAGGGTAATGAATGCATAGACATATAACGAATTGTTCATTCTCTTAGAGTGTTTCTACATCAAGTTATGTCAAAATATATGTTAATAAGGACATTAATTCCACTTAAATTATTACTTATTTCTTGATACGTCTAAGTGGAACAACCTGTATTGCTAAACTCATATGTTTGTTAAGGCATTCAGTAAAACGTATATTAAAATTAAATGCAATATCTGTTAAAAATTTAGAAATAATTTAATATTAAACTTTGAATGTTCATCTTAAAATTATATTAGTTATGTTCGCTAACTGCGAGATAAAATTTGTGCTATGGATTAAATAGGATGCTCCATGGCTATCCAATGTATAATGTTTGGAGTCATTTGAAGTTACATAATAGCTTTTTAAGAGTCTTTAAAGATTTAGTAGAAGAAGCTAGTAAAATTAGGCAAGAATGATACAAAACAGTGGTATCTGTTAGTATGCCAAATATTTGGTATAAGAAGAAAATAACGTTTATCTGAATTCTACCATAATCCTTAAATTAGTTATTAGCACTGATCTCGTAGTCTGTATATGGACTCCTAAACGAACAAATTGTCTAATTTACATAGAAAGAGGGGTTAAGACACTGAATAACATATATCTGTCTTTCAATATCATTAAAATGAAATTTATCTAGCTTGCAGTAACTGAAAATATGAGAATAGCATATCAAAATTCACAAAATGAGTAAATGAAATACTTCATATCTCATTTTTAATAACTCTGCAATAGGATCGAATCGAAGTTAGTTTCTGACTATGTTTGAAGTCATAAATTCTACCATTAAAACATGATATCAATACAATAAATATTTTATATCAATAATTAAAATAAAACTGGGATATATTTATTCGTCCCACTGTAAAAAGGGAAATTATTTAGTGTTAAGAGATTAAATATATTATTCGATGGCGAAGCATTTCGTACCTTTGTAATGCAGCAAAAGAGATATGATTATCAAATCAAGTTCAAAACAGAAATTAGATGAGGGTAGGTGGTGTGCATTCTCAATATGACATTTACTGCCGTATGGACACATTAGAGTTTAAGTGGATTAGAAGGGGGTTGTTAAAAGAAGTATACGTGTAGAATTCAATACTGGAGTGTTTGTGCTTTTTAAACCTGGATTTAAACTGCCCAATACACCTATTCATTTAACATAATTTTTTAAAAATATGATTATAAATGCATTAAGTTTGTGCGGCTGTTATACATTTCACTCACGTTTATGTTGGAAGACGTCTATTCTTCTGATTGGTTAATCAACGTGCCTGTATATATTGATCGCTAAGTGCAGTTACACCATTTTTTCCCTTACTTAATATTTTGTTTTTTGTAAGTTCGGCCCAAAGACAGCGAATGCTTTGGCCCTTCGGCTAAGTTCGTTGGGAGCCATCTGTCCATAGCGATTGTTAGTACAAAACTAACTTTCTGTAACTCCTCGCCAGAGTTACCAACTAAATTATTAGGGCTGGGCCAATTTCGTATTAATGTAGTGAACACGATTTTAATTTTCTAAATTGTTACTTATTTAACCGGATTTTCAAGGGAATTGCACAAGTGTATTCAGATCAGATAATTACTATTTGAAATTGTAGTTTTTCCAACTTCAAATTCCCATTTAAATTCGGGTTTCCTGTGTCTTTAATTTGCTGTGCACTCAAATCTATTCATTTTCTAAATTGTAGCCCTGCAAGTTGTTTATTTAGCTTGGGCATTACAGGACATTTGCATATGTGTATTAAAGGCAGAAGGTGTTATTATTTTATTGACAGCATTTGTGTTTGGTCCAGTACAATTGGAAATGCCTTTCTGTGTCTAGTTTCTTTTAGTTCATTGAGAAAGATTATCTAACTTTTTGTACATTTTTTCAATGATTTATTTATTGTCGCTTTGACTGCATTCGTCTTCTCACGAATTCTGCAGATTATGAATTGAATACTATAGGTGTAAATAATGAATGATATGAATTAATGATGGCGCAAATGAGCTCAGAGCCCTTGGCGCCTTAAAGCTTTCTGGCATTCACCTTCTCAGAGTGAAGAAAAACTCCGAAAAAAAAATACATCCAGATAGCTTTACCTGACCGAGATTCGAAATCAGGATTTCGGTCAGGAAGTCAGGATTAGATTTCGCAAACGCTACCACTAGACCAAAGACGGTCGGGTTGGCTAATTGTAGTAATATTATATATGCATATTTTATGGGTAGCTATTTAATCGTTTTGTTTCTCATGACAATACTCACTCTGTATTTACATTTTTAAATTTTTGAATTATTACGATAACGGGACTATTACAAATATACCAACAGTTAATTCATATATTTAAGAAATTCCGGTGGAATGCAACTGATCAAAAACTGCATATAAAGGTCGAAGGACCTCAGTAATGGTTTATCTATTATTGTTCATGGACTAGCGCTAAAGGCCATCTATTTTCAAAAGTTTCAATAGTTTTAGCCAATGTAATTGTAAATAAGGATTTACTAAAGAGGTGCTTC
The DNA here is from genome assembly GCA_030762175.1 of Metallyticus violacea. Classification (NCBI taxonomy): domain Eukaryota; kingdom Metazoa; phylum Arthropoda; class Insecta; order Mantodea; family Metallyticidae; genus Metallyticus; species Metallyticus violacea. Next base: position 72,811,444 of record CM060831.1, read on the forward strand.
AGAAATATTATCTATAAAATATTTTTATACGGAGTACAATATTCATGTATTAGTAATGAAAGATTAGGAAAGAGATTATGTTCCGCTCATCCCCCCCAAGTTTTATTCCTTTACGACTGATAGCGTAATCATAGCGAACAATAAATAGTTAAATAAATACATATAATTTGTAAATGTAATTATTATTATAAACTATACAATAAAATAATCTCTTACTTCACTGTTTTACACATTTCTCTAATAACTAGAATAAAATAATATAATAAAATTAACTTAAAAATTAAATAAAATTAAACCAAAATATAAATGTATTAAATTAATATCCCAAAACCATAGTGAACAGCAAATATGGCTTGTAATAAGTTTATAACGAAGAGCGTGTGAGACAGCATTGCGAATGAATTTTGAAATTCTTAAACAACTGATACGGTACTGTGGACATTTGCAGTTTGTAAATGATGACAAACTCGGAGTGAAAAATAAACCGCAATGTTCATTTACAAAGAAAAGTAGGTGCTTTAAGCAGGGGGAAACGCGTACACATTTGTGGACATAAGTTTTGAATCAAAATGTGCATCAGCAATTTTTATTGATTTGGTTTGTTTATGAAAGCTCTTTAATGTCTCAGGGGACCATGTCCCACTCAATTCAAGGCGTGAAACGGCCGATAACTTTTGCTCAGAGGCTTCTTCTTTCAGGCTTTAGGTTGTATTTCGTGCCGTAAATCTACGACATGGGATTCCCGGCTTTACTTCCCTTCCGAAGGAAGTCATACTTGAAATTTTTATGCCCGAAAACATTCATCGGTCGGTCATTCATGGTCGGGATTGAACTTGCAATTTTGGGTCTACGAGGCAATATGGCTACCACATCAGAACAGACTGCAATGTAGCAGGAAGATTACAAAAAATCTTAATGTTCAACACAAGGCCACCACATAGCCATTTTCACAAAGGAATACAGAACTAAAGTTTATCTTAATTCATCCGACATTAATCTATAATGTGCAATGTTTCTACATTATTGATGGTGTCAAGAAGTTACTAATCAATCGGATGGTGATTTTACATACGAACTGCAGAATTGGCATAGACATTTTTGTGAAAAAAATCAATGAGTAAAACAGAATAAAGAGTTCCAAAGTACAAACCATATGTCACTCTTGCTCTTCTCAGAAATGAAAGGAAAGAATATGTGCTACTTATTTGCTCCATCTCATCCGGAGTGTGCTGTCTATGAAAGTCAAAGGAATGGATGAACAATATAAAAAGCCACATCAAGCTAGTGCTTAAAAAGTCACTTTTATTAAACTTCAGGTCTCCAACGTGAGATATTAACTTCTGCACAGATCTGCCAACATTGGAATTCTAACAACTCTTTCTGGAAACTCCTTGTTGTATTTTAGTCCACTGTGCAGAAAGCATTCACGTCTTTCATTTCAAACCTTTCCGTCTTTAGATGCTATAAAACCTTTTTCAAATGAAAGCTGGGTACCTGTAGGGCTGTAACAAATTCGCATCCTCTTTAAGAGTAGTAGAATTCAAATTACGAAATATTTGCGCGGCAGGCTTTATATTGTGTTCTGTATAAAATTCTATGTATACAGAAAGTACATCTGTTTGACAATTTAAATGTTGATCCAGTTATTATAAAAATACTTGACAGGATTAAGACTATGATAAACGTGTATACTATTGCATAAATGGTGAGGTTATTTGAGTTATGGGCCACTTGAGCGCGGCTTCTTACAAGGGAAATGCAGCCGCCGCGACTGGAAAAAGGGAGACAAAGAATAGTCGTGCGTAAAGTTAGTGTTTTTGGTTTTTAATGTTTATATTTTTGACTGAAAACATAAAATGAGATTCTATGACAAAGTATGTTGAAAATGATACCCCTAAGCGGCAATACCTTGCTAATATTTGTGTACTAAATTACTATATTCATCTTTCTTCCATAAGAACACGGCGATTCAGAACACCTTCCTTGTCATTGAGAGAACCTGTCCCACGTCACATTTTAACAAGTTAACGGATAGTTTCCATATCTGGACCACAATTGCGAGACATTTTCTTGGAAATCGCCTTACCGTTTTTATGCAAGTATCTTACGCACAATGAAAACATTCATTAATAACGAGCCCATAACTACTTGTTGACAAAGCCTGCCTCAAATTAATTAATTACAAGCAGCTGCCTGCACATATATTATAAGGCCTTGGCCACTGATTTCTCCCAGTATGCAGTCACGTTTTGCCAGCCCATAGCTCAAATAACCTCACTGTATCTGATCAATGTTTTTGGTCTTTCATCACATTTTAAATTCAGGGCCCATTTTTCAATCATTGAAAATTAAGAATCTCACTAAATCTTGTAAATTTGGCATGAATTTACTTTGGTGTTTTAAATATTAAAAAAAAAAAATCCCAGCACGATATTTATTTTATTTATTTTAGGGAATCCACAGCACGTTATCTCTATTCAATATACTTGAAGGAATGATTTGACATTTCAAATTAATGCTTAAAACAGATTCGCCCACCTAAAAAGCCACCTATGATCTAAGCCGGAAACTTTTCAGACCACTATCGCATGACTGGTCCCAATTTCTTCACATAATTGTTGTCTAATTGCACAAACTTTTAACGCCCGTACTCTTTTTTGTCCCCAGATGAATTTTTAAAGAGTAGAAGAGAAGCAAACGTGAGCCAATAACCTGAACATTTTGCTCAGGCACGGAATTCCGATTCCTGAGACGCTGCAACAGGCATTACCTTTCCGAGGGGGAAGACTTAAAGCCCTCTATTACACAAGTATGAACACACTCCATTTTGGCCTAACCGTCTCTTAACTCCCATAAGACCACGTGTTAAGTTTCTGTCGTTTTACTCGATTGTCATACAGTTAATTATTAAAATATTTGTGCTATACTTTAAATGGCACCTTCTGCGTCCGCTCATGTTCTTCTTTTAGCATTAGAAGATCTAGGTCAGGCAGAAATGCATACATTTGAGACTATGTCGGTTATAGTTACGGCACTTTGGCGTAGTACCGCATCCGAACTCAGCGGCCAATGATGGATCATTTGCCGGTAGAGAAAAAGGCTGTCATCGGTTAAAACAGAAATCGCAATATTAAATGTAGGCCTTATTAATTACACCCTTTTAACAGATGAAGATTAAAATAAGAATTTTCCGTTTTATTTTGCTATACACTATTTCAATTATTTGTTGTAATGCATTTATTATATGAGTGTTGACATAAATTGTGTAACGCCTATAGTTAATGTGTCAGTTAAGAATGAATTATAAGAATTATAAGGCTTAGAGGGCTTCCTACCAAATTCAATTTAGAACTAAAACTTTATGTAGTTTAACATTTCTCTGCTCTAAATTGGTTTAATGAGAATGGCTATGACAACCAGAAACCCATATTTTTAATTGGTATGTGAAAGTAAGACATAAATAAACTAAACAATATGCCTGAAAATTTGAAGTATTCATAATCCATAGATTTTCATTTTCTATTTCTTTTCTTGCAATTATGAATATGCATTTAGCTATCTTACAGCTGCATGTTGCACTTTTTAAATTATTTTTTTGCAATTTGCAAATGAACTACATGGCTGTGGCAATCGATTTTTGTAAAAAAAATTCAAAACAGCTTTATAAATTACATACTTTCATCTAATTTTTGAAAACTATGGCAAATGTATTTGAGAATAAGAGCAGAGTATACAGTAATACAATAATAATATTGTAAGTATAATACACTTAGTAATAGTTACTGCTAAATACAACAGAGTCATGTTGACAAATATTTTATTACATTACATAAGTTATTTTGAATACAGTTTACATGCCAAATTAAACCTTGAATGCGATATAACGTCCCTGAGTCGTACAACCAAATGCACAACACCCAGGCATAAATTAAAATAACATTGGAAAAATGTTCTGCATATAAGCATAACGCACCACACGCAGACATCAGGCCCATAATGGCGGCTGATGCTGGCGAACCAATCACGGAGCTCAGTTGTCGGCAAATTCCGCCGCAAAGCGTGTCCATGCTTGTATAATGGAGGGCTTTAGGAAGACTAACCATAACATGACCGTGTGTAAATGTGACAACAACAATGATTAGTAATGGTGCTATAAATTAGTTATAGAATGCTTGGAAATAGCCTGCAAATACCCACACTACTTGTGCTGATGGATTTGATACGACAATCATATAATTTCGTTCGTGATGTATTTACGCTGAAACACTAGAGGTATAAAAGAATAAGCGAAAGAACTAAATGCTTACTATATATTATTTTCAATATCAGATGTTGTTTACTATGAACATCACGGCATCAATTAGGAAGTTGTAAGAGATTCTTGTCTGAAACGAACTTTAGTTGAACTACAAAGAGGGCCACGTTTTTTATTACATAAACTTTCCATTGTAATCATCGCACAACATGATCTCCCAGTATAGGGCCAGCCTGGCAGAGGAGTATAAAATGTGGAAGAGCAACAAGGAGGGAAGACCTTTTTTTAAAGGAAAAAGGATGGGTGAGTATATAAAAGTGTGGCATACTGCAGGCCTTGTCAAAATGTGTTACTTCTATTGGGAGGGTCGTAATTTAAACAAGCATGGAGAATGGATGGCGGGTAAGGGATTTCTGTGATAGGACATAGGCGCACATGTGCGCAAAGGTGGGGCCTCAATTGAAAGGCGAAGGGTCCCAGAGAAACTCTACGGCAGCGGTTTATTGGACAGAATCCAGAATTCATTGCTCCTCCTCCACTACTGCTTCTTCTTCTTTTGCTTGCGAAGAGAGAATGCATTATTATAACATATATCTTATCGACAGGGATATATATTTCACGTTTCCTTTTTAATAGATTTTCGGAGAACTGGGACGGGAGACATGGGAAATGTTTATCGTGAATTGAAAATGGAAAAGAAGAAACAAGCCCACGTGCGGTTACACACTTTGCAAAGTTTCCCCTGTCTAACCAAACATTTTGCACCTACTTTCAAGAAAGCTAAAGGACTACCATAAGATTGCTATATGCTAATATTGCATTTTACCATTTTGCTATACGAAAAATTAAGAAAACCGAGTTTGGAATAACGGCAAATAATTTCAATAAAAATAAAAAAAAAAAAAAAAAAAAACGCTTGTACACCTCGATTCATATTTTGATATTTTGTAAAAAATATTTACGATCACTGTGAAAAATTTATAAAGTTATCCATATTTCAAATAATTCTCTTCTTTTCTCTATTATTTTGTCGAATTGCTGAGCAAGACACATAACATATAACAACTTTTGAAAAAACTCTAAAACAAGTTCACTGCAACATTTGACATTTAGTTTTCAGAATAACAGTACTTACTAGCTTTTACAGAAACATACAACGTTTTAATGGATAAACTAATTTATCTTAGTTTAATTATTCAGTTTGGAACCGTAATTATAGTGGGTGGGATAATTTGTTATCGATAGGGTTTTATTATTATTTATTTAATCATACAATTAGATGTTCATGTCTTGCTTCGGCTCTTGATGCTTCCTATTTCTCTGGTTCCAAACCACAGGATAGGGATCTTAGGGGAATTTGGACTGTTTTTAATGATTTGAAGTGATTAGGGAGGAAGCGGGTACTTTACTGTAATAATATAAGGTTCGGCTCTGGTTGAACATTCAATTTATTCGACAATTTTGAAAGGTTCAGGAACACATTTGCTTTTGTTGTGTGGTTATTTTTCTGGTTCTATTGTACTTTATAATCTACCATTGGGTTATAGTTCACTGTCTTCACTCGTGGATTTACTCACTAACAAAATTTTGAAATATGGCAGTCACCTTATCACTGATTCCGCCTGAATATTCTTAGTAGCTATTACTCTCGCACTGACTGACTCTCGCTGATCGATCGATTTACTTTGACTCTTCCGCGACGGCTTAGCTGGTCTACCATGTCACTGAATAACTAAAGGTTGATGCTGATACTAACTGCCACTATAATGCTACTACTGTTAATCTCTCACGAATGCTTAATACATACTTCTTGTAGTTGATGTTAAATCTATTATATAAATTCACCCCACCCCTCGCGAAAATTCAATTCCTTTGAATATTATTAAACTTGGTTTCTTCTAGAATTTTATTGGATCACACAAGTTTTGGTTTATTACATATTCGCGTTTATTAGTCGCGTTTTTGTAACATGTTGATTGGTTGAAGTTTCTTGGTTTACCAGGAAATATTTGCTATTCCCACACTACGAAAGAAGAAGATATCTGCTCTTTACCAGATTCCTTCTATAAAGCACGCTTTGACAATATATGCGGCCTTCCGATGAAATAGCTAAGATCTTGGTTTCTGTAAAAACAGCTGTTTCTGCGTGCGGCATTTCCTTTTGACGACAAGTACAGTTACCAATTGAACTCATATTCCTAGTCGTACTCCAGTTCATTTGGCGCCTTGAGTTGGCAGTCTGTCCGAAAGGGTTTTGAAAGAGTGATGTTTAACAAAGAACCCTCTTCCCAGGTATAGCGGCCTTTTTATAACAAAAGTTCAGCATGTACATCCCTTTTACAATAACATAACTAAGACATATATGTGCACTGCCTGTCATAATATTACAGAAAGATAACTTGAATATTACTTACTAATAAAAATGACATATCTATATATTTTATAAAAAAAACATAATTTTATAGGAAACTAAGCAACAGGTATTAACTTAGAACGATTTCTTTTCTATAAACGTCTCATCATTTGTATCTGAGTCACCAGACAAAGAATGATTTGTTTATATTGGCTAAAGGATTATTTTCAAGAATAGTTTAAGACAAGTTTAGGCGTTCAAAACAGTTAATGAACTCGAGGAAAGAAGTTGCCCATCGTGCGGAGAAAGCATTAGGGAGGCATACCTGGAGGCATATTTTGGCAGAATGTAGGAAAATGAGATTTTAAGAGCACCGATAGAAATTTGATATTTGATATTAATTAATATATATATATATATATATATATATATAAAACAATTAGAATAAATAGACTTCCTACTTGTTCTTCTAAGAACGTCGTATATATGTTATCTTGCAAACTTTGCAAAGCGTTTTATATTGGTTTAACTTCTACTGTTTCCCTTGTCGGTTGCCCAACCTGCACCATCTCATTTCAAGGATTTTGATGATGCTTTTAATTTAACGCTTATTGATGCATTACCTACTCATAGCTGTGCAAGTTTATTCAGAGATAGAGAAATGGCAGCTATAGTTTTACATAAAGCGCGTATACCACCCAGTTTAAAACTTACATATTTTTTTCTCCCTGTCACACACTGTTGTTGCTTGTTTCGTTCGTTTCCATGCCAAACGTTACCTTCCATATTAAATATTTATTTTTACCGTCTTCACTTGTCTTCTTACCATAGAAGAAGTCAAACAGTTCGAAATATAGTGATTACTAATCTGGACTTTTCTAAGTGCTTTATATCCTTTTCTGCTTTTCTAGTTATTATTATTTTAATTACATTTTTTGTAGTGATACATTATTTTTCGTTTATATATCCAAATCTCAAAATTTTCGAAGAAAAAATAGCAGTTCGCGCTCATGTTAGATTTTCTTATAGAGAAATGGTTTAGAGAAAAGTTCCTAGTCAGCAACTGCAAAAATATATGAGGATATACCACTCTTGGAAACAAGCAGTGCACTGGAGGATTTTCAGGTTCTGCGCACACAGCTGGAAGAAGAGACACTTGCCAGTACTCGTAATTTGTCAGGAAGGTTCCAGAATGACAGTAGCTAAGTTTCTACACCATCTCGACATAATGTATAAAAGTGGAAGAAAGGATCCATATGCACTTACCGAAGCTTAGGTCCAGTGAAGGGGTGGATAATTATAAACAACCCCTTAAATCCTCTTGACGATATATTTTGGAAATGCACCGTAACATGTGACGAAAAATGATTTTTTCCCCGTAATTCTGAGAAGAGAAAACAGTGCATATTCAATGAGAAATTCAAAGTAATGCTTAGCGTTTGGTGGGGTTTCTTCGAACTAATCCCAAACGCCCTTGAAGTTGATGCGAATTTGTACTGCAAGGGGTTTAGAAAATATAAGACTACACTACACGTCTTTAATAATAAGAAAGTGCGCTATACTGCCACAAGACCACGCTGCTGCTCATTGGATAATATTTATCGAACAAAAATAAATCTAGAAATTGGAATAAAATAACTGCCTCACCTAGCATACAGTCCAGATGTTGCGCTTTCTGATTATAGTTTGATGCCCATGGCAAATTTCTTCGATGAAGACGGTTCAAAGATGTACATATTCATCACTTAAATTCAAGGATTAGTAAATCAAATAATTCCAATGTTGACAGAGATAAAAGAAAGTGGCTGAAAAAATTGTCTGTATTTTTGTCTGTTGTTTGTGTTGTGTTTAGGTAGCAGATATAGGAAAAAAACTTTCTGCCAGCCTAGTACTGCATATTAATATATCAATCTATTTAAGAGCATTTAAATAAGATATCAAGCATATCATCTGGGTACTAATTGCAATATTACGCACATTAGAACTGAGTGTAATGTTCATGCAAGTTCAAAATTCCCATAGACAACAAGATGATTACTCATATCCGCTAGTGCTTTGCTCTGCTTACAACTGGTGCTCTGGTTTATGAACCATAGGCTTATGGTACACCGTGGCACTTAGCATATACAATTTTAATAACCATTACAGACCATAAGGTCTCATATCTCTAGTCTCCCCACATGCTCCGTGTCATGTAATTCCACATTTCATGCACAAGTCCGCTATACACTCGCTCTGCATCAAGGTTCGCTCACTCTAATAAACAGCGCCTCATGCTAGGGAGAGGAAAATGTGGCAGTAACAAGCAAGTTTCCTCTAAGTAAAGCTCGCGCGCGTCATCGCACAGTTATGAGAAACAATAAATATTCTTTCTTTTATTCATTAAAGAGACAGTCAAGCAATATAGCTTTAAAAAGGTGCAACTTAAAAGAAATTATATTCAACCAAGGATAGAAATAAGACTTTTATTAAAATTTAGTGCATTTGAAGATTAATATTAATAAAGTTTGTGCGCGTCACTACACAATTATGACAAACTATAAATATAAACTTTGTTATATTCATTAAAAAAACCGTCAAGCAATTCAATTTTAAAAAGGAACAATTTAACAAAATATTAGTAGATATCAAACGAAGTGGTTAGAATTATTATTAAAATGTAGCATATCTATACCTATAGTTATTAATCCATTTAATTATTAGGTGTTCATTACATTGTCTTACACTGAAGGTTTATGTAGAATGGAATAAAAGTGGCTTTCCCCAAAAATGACTGTAAAAACAACTGCTCTCTTATCTTTTATTGATTATTCTTTACACACAATTACCATTGCTTAGATACCGATTCACAGATGGCAGTACAAGACTAACGATTCATTTCCAACTTCTGAAACGGCTGTTAGATCAACTGTTACAATCAGCTCATGTGTTTCCGAGTAAAACGTGCTTCTGCGATATCCCCCCCCCCAAAAAAAATCATATGAAGTGAGGTAGCATAAACTGGATGTTATTTGTGTTGCACCATGACAACCAATTCATTAACAAAATTCCATACCTACAAACCAAAATAAGGGGTGCTTCATTTTAGTGCCACTTCAGCTAAATATCGGCAAAACCAGGGATTTTTCAAGTTCCACAATGACACTTCTTGTAACATAACGATATCGTTCATTGGTAGCCATTTCAGAGAGAGAGAGAGAAATAGAAAATGCTAACCCAGTCACACCAGGAGTGTTCAGACATTCCTTGATGTTTTTATGTGGGTTTTCACAAGAGAATGACGATGAAAATGAGTTGGAAATTTGCCCCTCTATGATGACTAAGCATGGATACATACAGGGTGTATAAAAATACTTCGTTTTGAGTTATTATTGAAATTTTATGTTAAATGAGTTTCTAGGCAGACTGGGATTGATAAACCCAAGACAGATATAACTTCATCACGCCTGAAAGCGGCAGTACTGGAAATTATAGCTACTTTATATCCTGCACCAGAATGGCTACATGTTTATACCGATAACTCAGCTATTTATGAACGCACGGACGCAGAATTTTTCTCATCTATTGGCAGGGAAGCCTTTCCTATGGGAAGAATGAGGATTAACTTTAATGGCGAAGTAGCAGCCATAAGTGAAGCGGCCAATACACTCATTTCCCTGATTGTCAAACGAAAGGCAGTCTCCCTGTCCTACTCCATCTCTGCATTCCAAGTACTGGACTGCCCAGAGCTGCAATAAGAAGACGATTTAGTAATTCAATGTAAAGAAAGACTGTAAGCATTAACTGAGATCCATTTACAATTGGTCCCTGGTCACTGTGACATCAGCGGAAACGAAGAAGCTGACAGATTGGCAAAGGAAGCATGCACAATGAATACCTTCACCCCCTTCTACCTACGTCATTATAAGCAATGTAATTGCAAACAGCATAAAGAAAGTCGTCGCGGACTCCTGAAGGGCAGCAACAGTTGGAAAAGGTTGGGAACCGATCATATCAAAATCTATCCCCAACAATCTGCTTCGCGAAATGTCCATGGCCACCTTCAGGCTCAAAAGAGGAAGGAACGGCTGATCATCTTCTACACTGTACAGCACTTCAAAGCGTCTGAAGAGCAGACTGATTAGAAGGACGAGCACGGATGTAATGGCTGATCAGCCAAGAACAGTAGAATCCAATAACTTAAATTTGTTACAAAATTCATTCCAGAACGTCTCAGAATGTGTCCACGGATGGGGCCCCAGCACATTTTTCGAGATGGACCGACTGTTATCTACCATGAGAAATGGATAGGCAGGGAAACACCAGTTTGATGGCCTTCACGTTTATCAGAATTTGCACTCTTATCTGTGGGGACACGCAAAAGAATTAGTTTGTGCAACAGAAGTTCCAAATACAGAGACACGTCATAAATGTGTCATGGAAGTCTGTAAACCTATTCAAACTGGTGGGAGTTTTTGAAGTATTGCGAAGTCCATGATCCGACAAGTTATGCACGTATGGAAGCAAGAGAACGACATTTTGAGCAATTCCTATCAGCTGATAATTTCAAACAGATAATGTGTTATTGTAAAATGTTGTTTCAAACCCAAACATGAAACATTTCCTGACATATGTTTACATGACTGTTTTCCTTTGTTTTGGTGTGAGGAACCCACCTCCAACGTGTGTCCAAGTATTTTGATAGTTCTCTATATTAACTGAATGTACGTAAAATAGAAAAAGTTAAATTCTGATGAAAGTAAAAAAGCTTAGGTCTGGAAAGGCTGATGGTGTGTGGAAAACAGTTTGAGTGAATACAGCTGTTTGTGACATTTCTGCAGTTCTTTATATCACCCTTTTATTGTATTTTTTAATTTTTATTGTTTGTTAAATTACATCTGTTAAATTTTAGTACTAAATATGCAGCATCTCATTGTAAAATCTTGTATTAAATTAAACATACCTAGTATTTTACAAAAGTAAAAGTGTGTTAAACCCATGCCCTTGCTGAAGTTTTATTTTAATGGTGCCTCTGGAATAAATAAAATATGGAATAATACATTTAAATCTTCTGTCTGTTTTGCCTTGGTTCATGATTTAATATGCTACCATAGCTTTCACCAACTTCTGCGGTTGGCATCATCAGTGAACGAAGAACACATCTCACTCTTAAGTGATATTCGGTGTCTCTGTTAAAATTATTTGCATTTTTTTTATTTTCAATGTCTCCCTCCTGGATATATTAAAAAAAAAACAATGTGTTTTTGCAGCTCCCTCTGTTTTATTACAGTGCATGTCGTTGCATTCATTTAGGACAAACCCTGCAACAGCAGATCGTTCGAGTTGATTAAGACAAAGATATCGCTAATGTTCCTGCAATTGTTTATTCCGGTCATGTCACACTCTACCACACTCACAAATTTTATAAATTATCCGTGTGTCAAGAGAAATCCTAAGGTATTTTGCATTGCAAGCATTTGCCCTTAATTTAACAGTTGGTATGAAGATATGTATTTTTTTCTTTAATACATCTGTAAAAAGCACAGTAACTTCTTCTATGTATGTCAGAAAAATCTTGGTGTTCTGCTTGAGTAGGTGTTAGATGCCTCTTTGTTACTAAATCTGTTGGCGTTAAAAACATCTGGGAATTGATTTAGCTCATGTTTCAGATGTTCTGATTCTTTGATAGTTTTAATTCAGTGAAATGAAGTTTTGATTACTATTCCTTTTGTGCTAGATAGTGATTCGATCTGATATTAAGGCAACTTTCCGTATTTGTGTGTTCTCTATAAACTTGATGACCAAGAGCTCCTGATGATTTCTTCCGAAATAAAACATTCTTTTCCGCAGTGAAAATAATATTTTCGTGGAGAATATTTAAGTATTCTAAAAGTAACTTCTGTAGGTAATGTCCATGTAGCCATGTAACAAAAGTATCATCCACATATCTCAATCAGAGTGAAGGTTTATACTCAGCAATGTCTAGAGCCTTCTTCTCAAAATATTGCATGAAGGAAGGGCTTTGTGGACTTCCCATAGCTAGTCATTTCTGTTAATAGAATTTTGTTCTCCATTTGGAAGTAGGTGGAGGTTAAGATGTGCCTGAATAATGTGATTTCTTCTGTTGTAAAATGGAATTGTAGGAGATCCAAGGTGTCCTTGATGCGTACTTTAGTGAACAGAGATTCAACATCAAAACTCACAAGTAGGCTTGATGTTGATCTTCTCGATGATTTCCACAAAATATTTAGAATGCTTGATGTGATGTGATGATATTATTATTGGGCCCAACAAGGACGCCAAATACTGAGTTAATTTGCAAGTTGGTGCATTAACTTTACTGACAATAGGTCTTAAAGGAACAACAACAGTCCGGAAAATTTAACCCGTTTTAATTATACCATCGGCGGTGAAAGTCTAAATTGTATCATAAAATATGAATATTCATTAACCCAGTAAACTCTCTTGTGCATATTTACAGATCGTTTAGGCTAAATGAGGCTTCACCGGTCCATGAAATGGTCAAGATGTGTTTCTTGTTGTACGAGGAACCAAAACATTCAACTGGATCATTTTAAATTAAAGCCGGCAAAAGTTTTGTTCAATACGATTTCAGTTTCATGTCTCGTAATAGGCTTAAAGTGTAATGATTGACCCTCAACTCGAGTTTTCTTTCTTAGAAGTCTTAAGTAAGTTAATGACACGACTTTGAAGTAACAAACAATACATTCCCTCAATTTTAGGAGTTCGACTGCTTCAAGGTAATCCATAGTTCATGCCAGATCCTGTTTTTCGCATCATTTGTTGCATTGCTCGAGTGTTTAGGTTTCTGCCACCAAATCTGTGTTTTTATTGTTCCTCCACCAACATTGAAACACGAAATATGCTGATATAGTTAATTTGCATACCTTTTACAGAGTAATTGCAAAAAACCTTACAGCTACTGAAAACAAAACCGAGAATTGATTGCAGAACGCCATTTTAGCCAATCTTTTTGTTTTGTACATTACCATTGGAGAGCAAGGTATGTGTTTATTTGTGAAAATATACCGCCACGGGTGGCTGAGGTCGTTAAGTTGCAGATTTGTGAGTCGAAGGTCTGGGGTTCCAATTCCACCAGGACCGTCCTCCCTGATTGAGGGTTTTTCCAGGATTTCTTCACTCCTCATAAATGACAAATGCCGGGAAGGTATACTAAATTTAAACCTGGAATGTTCCCTTCCTTAAAAGAAATCCATTCCCAATTTACCATTTCCTTTCTTGTACCACCAGTGTATACCGCCTGTGTTGCCTCATAGTGAAAGCGGGCGTTAAACACTATCCAATCAATGCAATATTCATGAACAGGTATGAAAACTGAAAACACATTTTGGGAAAGCGATTTTTATCTCACCTTTTTTAAATGTCGTATAAGCAATGTAGATAAATTCGTTTCAAAACAGTTTAAGAGTGATCACATTGGCTTAGAATAAACATGGAAGGTATAATGATGGATTACATATTATTAGTTTGTATCAGTGCAAGTTGAAAACAAACGTTCTTATATATTACAATCTATCCTGAACCTACTTTTCTTGTAATTGATAATCTGTTTGGTTAATTGCGTCTCTGTTGCGTTGGGCAACAGGAGCAGCGAATATTTTAGTACAGTTCAAATGCGATATAACAAATCACTGTCACACACATCATTCGAATAATTTCGCATTGGAGCTCTAAAGGTTAGAGAAGTTGAAAAGACCGGGGGCATTGATAAACTGAGAGGAACTGCTAAAGCAAATAATCTTATAGCTATTAAAGTAATTTATCAAGCATTCCGGTGTGTATTTGCATAAACTTATGACAATTGAAGAACTGAAAAAGTTTCAGATCTTGATAACGGACCCCAAATGAATTAAGAGGCACAGACTTTGAGCGGTTGAAATCTGATCTTCATTGTTATTGCGATACAGAAATAATAATTTTGTGTATTGTCTTTGATAAAAACTGGATTTTCCACGATAGCCTCAAAGAATTGGAACAAAGGATTTATCACCTAAATACTTAACAAAATCCCAGTTGTGTCAGAGAAAGGATGATACACACGATTTTCTAAATTCTGGGGAAACTGTTTTTTTCGGGGGACTTCTATGAAGAGCTTGACAAAACACATTAGAAGCTGCAATAAAATATAGCATTAGCCTAATGATTGCCAAAATATAAATGGCGAGAAAGCTCCAAAAAAAGATAAATAAATAAATAAAACAATAAAAAATAAGGAATTCAGGAACATTAGCTTACACGTATCAGTACTTATAAAGTAAAAAAGCACATGTTTAACGCAATAAATGTACCTGATAAACAAATTGGTGTACTTTTTATTGAACTATTGTTACAGTAAAAATACAATGAAATTATTTGAGCTAAGGACCTGCAGAGAGCGGCTGCGCACTGGGAGAAACAGTCGTCAAGGCCGTATAATGCATATACACGTGGTAGCCTGTAGTTAGTTTGAGGAAGGTTTTGTCAGCAATTCGTTGCACTTACCTATGTTACTCGGTGCTTTCACTGCGTTTAAATTGCATATCGATTATTTATCGTTAAATACAGTTTTGAAGAATGGATTTTTATATATGATACATACGCAAAATCGGATTCTAGAAAATATACTATCAATTGTGTTCTAGGTAGAAAAACTAATCAACTTGGAATCTCTCATAACTGTAAACATTTTCCTAATCGCCATATTCTTCCGAAAGAGAAGTTAGACGAAATACAGGAATTTACTACGCAAATGTTAGCATTGTATTGCATCTGAGGGGCATCATTTCCAACATTATCATCAATTTAAATACATTATCATTTTATGCCTTCAGTAAAAATAAAAATACCAAAATAAAAATACTAACTTCACTCACGGCAACTCTCTCTTTTTCCGGAATGGCGTCTGCATTTCCCCAGTAACAGATGTATTCAAGAGATCTCGCGACTCAAATAACCTCGTTGTAATTTAAATTACATCTATATACGAGAATATTTTGGCTATGTTTGACTATATACTTCTAATTTGGTAGTTATATGACGACTGTAGATTTTCATTTTTCAAATTATGTAAGTGCTGTAAGAGAAGGGAATTCCCAATCAAGTGTCTGGGCAAAAATTGATTGCGCCTTCAGAAAGTTCGAGAGTTATTCCAATAATCAATAGAGAGTGATTCTGCTTCATAACAATGTCCAGGTACATGTCTTGCAAAGAAAACTCTAGGAGCTGATTAAATTGATGTCAAATATTACTTTGTACATCATCACTCACTTTTACACACAGCGACGATTCACTGAAGAATAAATTCAACAACCATGAACCAGCTGAAACAGCATTCAATGGTTTTATCGTCACCAGAAACAAACCATTCTAAGTTTGGCTTTCTTCGGAGGGAAGTTGTTCCATGTTCTAGATTTACAGCACGCAAAAGAAACGCAAGCCTGAAAGAAAACGCATCTGAGTAAAATTTATCGCCCATTTCATTTCCTAAATTGAATAAAGTGCTAATAACCAAATATGTTAAAGCGAATCCTTAAATAAACCTAAAATAAAAATAATGGTCTATAGAAACCAGCATATCTATCCAAATTATTTAAATAAGCTAGCTACTCATTGATGAAAATGTATAAATGATAATATTATCAGTTTGAATTGTGTTTTATTGAAATTTAACTCGTAATCCCTCTTATCAATTTCCGAAAAATCTTCGACCTTATCGGGGTAATCTATATAGGTGACCTATCGGAGTTAAGGTAACAAATAATGGAATACATAATTTAACAGTAATAAGCGGCGCAAATTTGCAGCATTTTTTTGTGAAACAGGAGCAGTGATAATACTTCTGCTTTGTAACGGTAATTACTTTAAATCACCCGGTACACAAAATCAGAAAAAAGAACAAATATTTTAATAATGTGATGCTATTAAAACAATAAATGATGCATCGGGCAAGTTTACCTTTGTTAAGCACATAATAAATAAAAACATAAAGTTTAAAAATACAAAACCGCACACTATCTCATTATTCAGCGTATTACTTTCTTATTGAGATTCTCTCTTGTCTACAAGATGTGTTATCACCTGCTGGTTGCACATTTATATACAGCACAGAGTTTATTAAGAGTCGAAGAGATTACAATAGGTATTATTTTCAGAAATATTATGAGAATACACATTTTGGAAAGAGAATTTGGGTTGTAGTGTTACTAAAAAGGATTGTATTAAGCCCATTCAGGTAAATCATCAAGACTTAATAAATGTTTTACTATATCCTTCACAAGCCCCGTGATATTAAAACTGGATGAAAAGTCCCAAAATACTTACAATAACATATGCTATATTTGTGAAATATAAATAGAGATATATTTATTTCACGTGTAGGACTTCAATTTGAGTTCTGCAGATATTAAACGACGCCATGTTCTCTAGTGAGCATTTCAGGCGTTACTTGTTGAAAGGTCGTACGGGCACTAGACTTTAAAGCATTGTCGATAGATATCCGTGACCCCATTATTGGCCGCTGAGTTCGGATGCCGTATTACACGAAAGTGCAGTAACTATAACTGACATAGTCTCAAATGTATGCATTTTCTCCGACCTAGGCCTTCTAAAGCAAAAAGAAGAACATGAGCAGACGCAGAAAATATCGTTCAACAGTATAACACAAATATTTTAGGAATTAACTGTATGACAATCCAGTAAAACGACAGAAACTTAATCCGTAGTCTTATGGGAATTAGAGACGGTTAGGTCCAAAATGGAGGGTGCCCTTACACCCGTTTCTCCCTCACCTTATTCTTTCTAAGAAGTTACCTTATCTGAGACGCAGGCACAAACGGCCAACTCTAATTATCTAATTCCTCCACGGATGAGGAATTAAAAATTACTCTATCCAACCCAATCACTAACCAACATATACTGAATACCTATTTTTCAATTTAGGGAGAATTTTAATCAGTTTAACAGAAAAATATACCGCAAAGTGCAAAAAGATAATGGGCTAGAAAATTCATGAAATGAAATCATATTAAAAACCACAGCTTGAAAGAGTTTTGAAGATACAGATTTGCAAAATACAAATCATATTAGGCTAAAGAAAACCCAAATATTCTGAATGCTGGAAAGAAAAAATGGAAGTGTAAGTCAGCTGTGTTTGAATTCTTTTCTACAGCACACTTTTATTTTGGAGAAAATAAATGACTTGAATATTCATGTAGTTTAAGTAGAGAGGTGGTTGTGGGAACACAGCAGTGTATAATAATGGTACTAATAATTATAAATTAAGTGGAAACGTTGCTGAACCAGAGAAATTCGAGCGATGCCAAATTAACTCTCAATCTAATTAAGAAGAGAAAACGAACTCCTTCAAAGATGATAGAAGACTAGTGCTAAAATATGCAAAAAGCAATGTCTCTTGGAATTAAAAACATAGCTACAGACTCAGGTGTAATAATGCTTTTTTTTACTTTCACTAGAAACGTATTTTATTTTCTAACTTATTACATTCAGGTCAGAATAAGTTAGATTTACTCAAATAAAAAAATATCGAAATATTTTGCATGATCTACCGTGAATATTTTCATTATATATTAAGACAACGCCTCTGTCTAATATAAAATATAGAAAATACACACACTTCCTTTCGAATTTATTCCACTATGCAAATACAAACATACGAGCATAGATCCATAAGTTTCCGGCCTAACCATTTTCTAGGTATGATAAAGACAAAAACTATATTTCACTTTTCAGTATAGTTACCCTTTATTGCAATACACTTCTCACAAATTAACATTTCATTCCCCCATAAATATAGTCAGAAGTCTTGTCTGCAAAAGGGGCATTAACAGCATTCATCACCACTTCGTCACACTTTCCTTGCTCGAAGGTCCTTCTTGAGCTTTGAGAAGAGGAAATAGTCACTGGGAGCTAGGTCTGGGGTATAGGGTGGATGGTCCTCTCCTCTCCATTTCTTCACAGCTTCCTTTGCAACAAGAGCTGTGTACACAGGGCGTTGTCGTGAAGAAGGCGCACACCACCATTCAGGCTTCCTTGCCTTTTCTCTTTTATAGAAGCAGGTAGTCTGAGCAGTAGACCAGGAACTGTGATTTTCTCTTTGAAGTCAATGAAGAGATTCCTTCACAGTCCCAAAATATTGTGGCCATGATCTTCTTGATTCATTGAGTGAACCCTTTAGAGGCCATGCTTTGCCAGGTTTGCGCCACTCCATTGATTCTCTTTTGGACAAGGGATCATAGTAGAGGACCATAGTTTCATCTCCTGTAACAATGGTTTGCAGAACTGCTCTCTCTTTGCTAGGGCGGAGCTCCAAAAATGACTCACAACAGATGACTCGTTGCTGCTTTTGGACTTAGGAAAGAAGTCTTGCACTAACCTTATTCATGTTTAAATGTTCATGAATAATTAGAAGGACTATTGATTTAGAAAGGCTCAATCTTTGTGCTATTTCTGTAACTTTGAGCCGCCAGTCTTCCATAATTTCTCCTTCCACAAAAACGATATATTCAGGAGTGAACACATACAAGGGCCGAACTACATGCTGTTCTTCTTCAATGTTTTCTTGACCAAAATGAAAAAAATTGGCCTGTTCTTTTACGGGAGAATATGAGATATGTGCTTCCCCATATGCACCGTCCAATCCTGTTTAATTTCTTTTGAAGTAAGCCGTTTTTAGTGAAGAACTTAAACAGCTCAGTACTCCATTTTGAGCATGTCACAATCTTCTACACTTCTTCATGCAACTATATCTGAACAACTGAGCACAGTTGAGCGGAAGTTACAGCTGCAAATATTTGCTTAACAAATAAGATATAACACCAGATAAGGCTTTTGTGAAGACGGTAATTCGTATCGGTGAGGCCGGAAACTTATGGACCGACTATCGTACTATATTAGTTTACTCATTTTTCTCGTTTTAATAGAAAATACATAACTTCATGCACATGCATAAGTATTTTGTATTAGTGTCACTATTTTCAGGACAGCTTACATGGAAGTAAAAGCATAACAAGAGTGAACCAGGCTTTAGGCAACCTACAGTTGAGTGCTCGTTCTGAATGTGTGTCCTGTTATGAATTTTCATTTAATGTTAGTTCATTAACATTTTAATGTTTTAAATATAAAATTAACTATTGTTAGATGACTTAAAGTATGTTTAACATATTTATTTTTACATCAATGCCGAATATCAAGTTCATGAGTATTTGCAATATTTTAAATACAAAATTAATTATTTTTAGATGATTTAAAGTATGTTTAATACATTTATTTTTAGCACCAATGCTAAACATCAAGTTTATGAATATTTTTAATGTTTTAAATACAAAATTAACTATTGTTAAATTACTTAAAGTGTATTTAATATACTTATTTTTTACACCAATGCCGAAACTCAAAGAATATTCTACTGATTTAAGGTCCACTGTCTTAACTCTCCAGTGGCAATAATCATCTACTATTGTATTTCCAATAATAACTTTTTTAACTTTTTGTCAGCAGATTCACAGTAATCTATTTTTATACTTTAATTACACTGTTTCCTGATACTTGCTGGGACATGTATAGCAGTTCTGTGATATTTAATGTTTCTTGACCTGAAAGAACATTGTGTTACCCGCTGCTATTCACGTATAGTTTTGAAAGGCGTATTAGTACGAGATACTGTTGCAAATTTATTGGTATAAGGGTGGTTTGTGACTTTATTTTGTGCTATTTCCAGAGCACCTCATGACCTAAATCAGTGGCCACAATGGCTGAAATAGAAGCGAAGGAAGTAAACTGGGACGAAAATGACAGTGAAGAAGACAATGATGATGACTAGCCTATTGTGGAACAATTTCCGAGTCAAAACAAGAATTTTCTGATAATGAGGACAATGAAAATGCTACAAATACAGTAAACGAGTGATAGTAGCATGAAACAAGATGAGAAGAACATGCTGTAACTACTACAATAAGTGAGTTTGTTCTCACCAAGCGAGAGATGTGTGCCTACAGTGGTACAAGCAAACTATGATTGCAACTTATTAATGAAAGTATCAAATCAATTAAAATGCATATAATTTAAAAATATTCCCCCAACGATTATTATAAGAATGAAAATATTTTTATCAACAACAGAATTTGTTCAAGAAAATATTACGTCATCTATCTTTAAAAGCTATTAATTTAATACTCTTAGCTATAAAATCTTATAATATTAGAAAGATGCTAATAATCTAACACTAAGATCTTTCTCCAGGTCACTTTCTGCCTAATTCCGTTCTGTTGCTATAATAGGCCTCAATATATGGCCGAAATAAACTGCTTTGCTCAACTTGGTGCTCTTATGGGCGAAAGTAAAACTTAAGGTCTCCTAAAAAAAAGACTCATAGCAATAAAGTGTTCACACTAACACCATAAACAGAGATTATTTTCTTGCAAGTAGAGGGAAAAAACTGGATGTTTGCTTGAAGCAGTACAGCATAAATTACTTGCTCGCTCTCTCCGAATGCTGCAGACATTTATATTTACGTGGAGATTTCTTCTGATAGATTTAATCTACGTTCTAGAGGTGGCACTTGGCTCGAAACCAGGCTGGATCTGTGCCATCTCTGATTTGTAAGCTTGTATCAGGATCGCTGATGCAAGAAGCACTTGCCTATATTGGCAAGAAGAATGTACTGTGGACAACATTTCATGTCAAATGACCCTTGGTCCTGAAGATGTTTGCTAGATGTCATAAAAACGTCGCTTTTAAAAAGTTCTAGTTTTCATTGATATATATCCTAAACAAACTCAAAGAGAGCATTAAATATCTGAGAAAATATTTTAACTTTATACAAAGTCTGCTTAGCTAATTGATAGGTTTAAAAATAAAATTTGAGGAGAAGTTCAAGAGATTTTTAAATTCAGTAGTGTTTGTGATATTTTTTTAGATAAATGCATTAAAATTAAAGCTGTGATTAGTACCTAAGCTTCTTTAAAAAAATAACTAATCAGAAGCGAGAGAGTTTTACAATATTTTTCTCTTCCCAGTCCCTGTAACTGCTGCATTTTCTGGCTATACAATACATAATGGCAGTGTAAGAGGCAGAAATTATGTGACTAATAGGTTCATTATTAAAATTTAGAAAACTTCTGCAAATGAGCCAATATCTAAAGAGTTTATTGCTCTTAATGCTTATTAGGAACTGAGATAGATGTGTAAAAATGTACATTTTTATATCCCGTGAATAAAGGCCAAATAATGGCAGGCAAAAGGACATTAAAATGTATAATTTAAACAAAAAGGGAATTGCAGAACTGAGAATTAGTTGTACGCAATGGTCATTAAATGTACAAAAAATATTTTTGTTTAAAATTATTAGTAGGTGCCTAAATATATTCTTTTTGTATAATAATAATAATAATCATAATAATATATTTTTAAACAAAATATCATTTATAAAGAAAAGCATAAACACTTAAACCAACATTAAAACGTTTCCCTCTCAAAGCTTAGAACTAGATTGAAATTAAAAGTAGACTATTTATCGCAAGCAAAAGCACTCAGTAAACGAGAAAGGGAAATGCATTTTTAACTATTAATGATTTTAATAAACAATATATTATAACTATAGATATTATAAATGTATCGCCATGGTTGGGGGGACGTCATTAAGGCACGAATTCGTGACTGGAAATTTCGATTTCCGCTAGGAATATTCTCCCTGACTGAGATTACTCCCAGGTTTTCCCTAGTTGTCATAAATGGTAAATATTGGGAGATACTTTAAAATTAGGCCTGAAACATTTCTTTCCTTAAAAATAATGCATTTTCAGATTTATCATTTCATCTCACAAATCATCAATGTTTACCACCTGTGATGTCTCAACAGGAAAACGAGTTTAAACATTATAAAATATGTTTAAATTAATGACGTTAAAGGTGTAAATTATTACTTATATCGGTAAACATTGAAATCCTTAATAATGTAACAGAGAAGCAATTGGTTCATAAATGTGCAATATTTAAAGTCTAGAAATATAACCAATTTTGTACATATGATGAGTGTTTCTACTTTAAAGTAATTAATATCGCTCTAAATATTTTCAAAAGTATTTCATAAAAATCCAAATTGCAAGAGAAAAAAAAACGCAATTCCTTGCTTTAGATATCACAAGAAGCTCGTGGGAAAGGAATCGTACCATACCGAACTATTACAAGATGGGTGAAAGAATTTAGAATTTCGTGAAGGAAGAGAGAACTGTAAATACGACCACACGCTGGTACACCCGTCGTTGAAAGTAATTATTCATCGTTATGATTATGAAGGCATAAATTTGGTGCACTCTGTATTTCCTCATATAAGAGAATCTTATAATTCTAATTCTTTGAAAGATCAAAGAACTTCTGCAAGACTTTTGATTGTAATGAAGAGTTTACAATTAAGCTAGTGAGATATCCACATATGAATGATGCTGCATATAAAGAGCGCGATCTTTCAAGGTTTTGAAAACGTAACGTTGATATGGCAGTTAAATATGCTACAATTTTTTTCTTTGGTGGCTGGTATCAACACGTTGCTCGCAGCAGTCTCGAAGAGTCTATATGATTTAGATAATAAAACGTAGGGGTGTATGGATCAGTTACCTGTTACAGTAGCACAGATGTTCTCTGCCCCCCCCCCCCCCAAGAGCGAGCTTGTAGGACAATCTCCATTACTTTTCAGCTCGCGCAAATGAGAAACCACGAAAAAAAAAAAAAAATACCGTACATGTCAAAAGTAGCCTAAATAAATTAAATGTGAATCACTAACTATCCTGCCGTTAATTTTGGAATGCACTGGTATATCGCTAAATTTGAATATTCATATTTTTATAAGGCATGATCAATTATACATATGACGTAATATTTTAAACTCCGTAAAATCTCAAACTTAATGCCTTTTTATACCAAATATGAAAATTAAATTTAATAACTAAATTAATTCCACATTAAATTACATTTTAAACAATATGTTAGTCACAAACGGCATATAAAATTGCCGAATTAACGTCATCGGAAGCACAAATGCATAATAGGAAATAGTGACCATTAGATAAATATACTCGCTGTTTATGCTCTAAAACCGATGTACTGGAAAAACTTAAATGGTGTGTTCCCATAGGAGGAGCATGGAAGATGCCAGTATGAATGATTAGAAAGCTTTCTACCCACTCCCAAATACACGAAAGTGGGAGGCTATGTCCATTATGGTGACAACGGTAACGCATCTCTGATACCTACTGCTGTGATAAGAGTAAACATGACGAACTACCTTGATATCGATCTTGGCAATCCTATCCATTTCGTACTAGGTCAACGTGTGGCTTTTAAACTTGGATATAACCGCATACTGCGGACGGTATTACCTCGCACCCGTTTTTCCTACAGCGAAAGTAATAAAAAAAAAAGTTGCAAGCTAAGCAACGGTCAACAATAAACTGATAATGTATGTACTTATATCCTTATTTCACCGACAGCACATTACAGTATTATGTCCATATATTATTATCTTGGATACCTGGATGACCCTTCTTTAGAATTTACCCTTAATCATCTAAGGGTACTTATAATATAAAATAGTAATCTGTGCATATTCCTGAGCCCAAATTTTAGTTGGTAAAATTTAGACATTAGATTCTAAATGCAATAGTAGTTTATTTTTATATTTTTAAAGTTTTATTAATTCTCCTCTTGGTATTGGTAATATTCTATGACGTATATCATTTGATTTTACAGGTACACACGCAGAAATAAAATAAGTTTGATTAGGAAAAACAAAATAGAAATACTGTATACCCGTTTTAGTAGACATAAATATTGCAACCATTTCTTAACAATTGAGATATCAGATTCTCTCGGATGAGCTCTGCATACGCATGATAGTTGCTCTATGTATATCGGATCGGAAAAACGTCTCGTTGTGTGGCAGTACGGGTAATTGAGTGCGCTGTAATAAATGTTGGTCGGGCTACTGCATGCAGCGCTTGAGTGAATGATACTAATGATTAGGTCACCCAACCAGTGGTACTGATAGCGTTAGCACAAGTACTTCCAACAGGAGGAGTGACTTCAGGCGTCTACCAGGATGTCATTAGGATGCGGAAGGATCCGAACCGAACATATACGAGTGTATTCTCTCTTAAATATGAACGACTTTCATTACATATAAGCTAAAACAGAGAGTCATCCAATAAGAAAATTTCGCTATTGTTGTGCTGCTTGAGTTCGGTGTTAAGTTGGAAACCACATTGCCAAGATCAGGAAATTAGAGTGGATGAAATAAAATTCTTATTTGAATTTCCTAAACATATAAGTCCTTTCCTTTCCTTTCCTTATGGGTGTTGCCATAAAATAGCAGAACTTTGCAAGTGAAAGTCTGGGGCGTTTCCGTTCGATCGCTGTTTTGAGTTCTGTGAAGAGCAAGCAATGGGGGGGAAAAAAAAAAGAAAAAGAAAAATAAAAAAAAAGAAAAAAAAAGAAAAAAAAGAAAAAAACTGACTGTCTCCAAAATATTTTTATCTTAAATAGACTTGCGCTGTTGTTCTTTACGCCCTTCCATGAACAATGCACGCCATATTCGAACCATAGGCTTATACACCTTCTAGATGAAGAAAGATTAACTCCCGACGAATATTTACAGACTTTTTTATGTTTCTTTTCCATCAAGATCGCGGGTTCAATTCCAGTCAGGACCGATGAATTGCGTAAAAATCCTGCATGGCTTCCTTTGGAAGGGAATTAAAGCCCTTGGTCCCTTGTCGTACATTTACGGCAAGTAAAAGAACCACAAGCCTGAAAGAAGTCGCCTCTGAGAAACATTTATCGACCATTTCACACCCAGATGACCGGAGATGTTAAAGAACGTACGTAAATAAACCAAATCAATAACCATCAAGGTAATGAGCTCCATGAAATTTATTACTTTTTATTTTTCTGTAATTTAAAAATAAAAAATAAACTGATTCATTGAATGTCAGTCATAATAAAATAAAACGTGGATAGCTTTTATCATCTGATAGTCAATAGAAATATTAACATTTAAATTATGTCCACCAATTTCCAACTTTCGCTTATTTGCTTAAAGATTTGAACTAAAATTACTTCAACATACAATCAAATGTTCCAGACTCAATTTTTCTGTTTAATCCACTGGCATTGTAATACGCTGCAGTCATTGTACCTACAGATCGAAGCAGCAAAGAATGGAGTGTTAACACAGATTCTGAAGTCTAACTAAATAACAAGATGTTGCATCAACAATACATTCCGTTACAGTCAAAGAGTCGGGACAAAGCACATACAAGTTGAGTGTGTTTGTGCAAGACATTTCGATACTGAAACGCAGAAAAACAAGCGTTGAACGTAAAAGAATGGAAATTCTGTTTTAAGATTCTATTAATGTTTTTAGGATAAATTAGACTTAGTAGGCTTTATATATTGGTGAATTTGTTGTGAAGTGGATAAATATTTTAGATATTCCCCTTTAAGGACAGTATAAAATCGGTTAAAACCTAGGAAACTGGGCCTTAGTGATTTATCCAAACATTTTTTGCGTTAGTGTAACATAAATAGAGTGCCGTGCATTTTTTTTTTTTTTTCATTGAACATAAAGAGGTGTAACACCTGTTGAAAACCTAACGGGAACTGCAAAGTTTATATCCGATCACAACACTGCCTGGTAATACACTTCTCTTACCAGCATAAAAACAAAAAAAATTTGTAATGAAAAAGTTTATATATATTCCAGTTTTGCTTCGTCGTGCCAAATAACATATATCATCAAGCTATCCCCAGGTACTTAAACACTAAATAAATAATACGATCGCGTTTTAGAAAAGGGCGATCTCGTGAAAAGTGTATACGTTGGAACAATTAATACAGAAAAGAAGAGAATTTAACGGGTGGACTTTCATATTATTTTTAGATAATGAAAACATTTTTAATAAGGTTCTTCAAAATTAACGATTGACTACAATGCAACAGTTAGGATATCACAGTCATCTGATCAAGGTAATTCAGAGTCTAAAGTCTAAAAGTACAAGAATTAAGATGGCCAATGGCGTCTGAATAGGAAACAAAACAGAATAAATAAACCAAGCAGTTAAAGAGCAAAGCCCTTTATCGCCATCATTATTAAATATATACTAGCGAAGCACTTAAATAATAGAAAACTACTCTACAGGGGATATTCAAATGAATAGAACTAAGGTGAAACAATTTTATTTGCTGCAGATAAGGTTATTTTTAAGGAAACGCAAGGTAGATTATCGAGAAGTGTTAATAATCTGAAAGATCTCAAGGAGGTATAATTTAAAAATTTCAACAACCAAGAAAAACCCATAGCTTTTAAAGGGAACAAACATGTAAGAGGTAAAGTAGTTATTAATGAAGAAATAATAGAACAAGTTTCTAGTTTTAATTATCTAGGTTGTAATGTCATTAATGGTTCCATTATAATACATAGCATCTAGTTTTTATGTTTAAGTTTACGTTACGTTCAACTTTTATTCTGAATGGGGCCTAACACAAAAATTAAATACGGTAAAATGTTGATTATCTGAAATGGTGGGAGCAACTATAATTCCGGTAGAGAAACAAAGAATAACAGAACGCATCACATTTAAAGCTCCCTGTTATGCAATTCTGCAATTAAAATTTACATTTACTTCTCTGATAATACGTTTTCTTTATTCGAAACAAGTACGATACAATTTATAAAGTTTTTCTTAATTTCGTTTAAATTAGAGAAATACTACTTACTAATAATTTTCTTAAATTGAAACTTTTGTTTACGTTTGTGAAAGTGTGTCAGAGAGTAAGAGCAACAGCACGTGAGGAATGTATCACTTGAAATTCAACAAACAATTAGAGCTTGAGGCATTATCCCCACAAGGGAGAAAGTTAGGGTACTGCTGGAGCTGCAGAGATGGCTAGTAACAGACGTGTTGATAACGTCCGATTGTTTACTATTAACATTCGGCTTTTGTTAACACAAGGAGATGTATCGACTCTTAAGCATTTGAATAGATGATGATATACATGCAGTGCGTAATGTTTTACTTGACAGATTAAGCCCTCTCCCCACTTACGTCGCTAGCCATCTCTCCAGCTCCCAGCAGTACCATGTTGACTAAGCTTACGAAAGCCAGATGATCGACAGTAACAAGGAACTTGCACTGGGTCTACAGAATATTAAAATAAATAAATCAATAATAATAATGAAGTTAAACTTCAAACGGAGTAAATGTGGGCTCAGACAACGTTCCGCTATTGATATAAAGAGAATTGGGTTGGAGCAAATATTGAAAATGCCAGAGGAAAGGTTTTAAATTACAACAGGGTTATTGGGAAACTAGGAGGAGCTGAAGAGAATATCGGAACAAATTTGAAAAGGGCGATAGTGACAAAAACTGCAAAACATTTAAGCTTTAGCATCCATTACGAATACAACACGTGAAAAACTGTTGTAATTTCTAAGGCAGTGCTTGAAAAATATCACTCGAGATATATCGAGTACTCTAATCTTGAAAATGTGTGTTGCCAATCACAGAAAAACAGCAATCATTTTGGTCATAAAAGAAGAAGTTAAAATCATAAATATATTTTAAAAAGGACAGACTGTGGTCCTGTAGATTTTTTTTTATTTGGTTTATTTACGAATGCTCTTTAACATCTCAGGTCAACAGCCTCCCGTTCAATTCAGGGCGTTTAACGGCCGACAAATTTTGCTCAGAGGCCCCGTGGTCCTGTAGAAAATGTGATAAGTTGTCAATTATGTGTAATAGTGAATATTAATTATAAGTAATGGTATTATATAGCTGAAAGACTTAAAACCATAACACTGGATTATCTCTTTGATATATTTAGGATTCCATTTATTTTTATTGTACTTAGGGCATTAATACTTCTGCAATTCAATAACGTCAGATGTAATCCTCACTTTGCTAGTCGGTCCTGGTAGTCTAGTGGAACCATACTTGGCTCGCAGACTTGGATCGCGGGTTCAATACTGGCCAGGGTTGATGGACTTTTTCGGGTGTAAAAATCCTAAGAACGGCTTCTTTCGGAAGGAAGTAAAGCCGATGGTCCCGTGTGGTAGATTTATGTCACTAAAAGAACCTCAAATCTGAAAAAAGAGCCCTATGAGCAAAATTTGTCGGCCGTTTCACGCCCTGAGTTGAATGGAGTGCTAATAACCTGAGATGATAAAAAGCGCCCGTAAACAAAATAAAAAAAAAATACAAAATATACAACCGTTTTTGTCGGTATATACGAGTTTTATTGAAAGAATTAAGTCTTTATTATTTAAAAATAAAGCTAGTTTATCTAGCAGAACGATGCTCAGGTCTCCTCGGAAATATTGGGTGAGCCTACAAGTATCAACTGGACATGAAACATGATCGACAGAGGCAGGTTTAACAACCTGTGTTGCGCAATTTACGATTCAGTAATTGGCTACTGCTTTATGTAAAATAGAATAATTTATAATATTGCAATTTATGTTCTGGCTCAGCCTGTCTTACATACGGATGTAAAGCTTTAAAATTAAACAACATTCTTGCAGTATAAAAGTTTCAAATTGTCATTTACGTACAATTTTAGGATTCATTTCATACTTTCAATAGATACCACAGAGAATGAGGAATAATTTTTACAGAGTGTGTGGGCGCATATTTTCAGCATTTTTATGACGTATTAGTAATCTTATAGTTAGCAGATGCTGAATAAAATTGCATTGGCCACCCGTAACCACCTAGTGGTGGATTTGCTGCACAAATTGTATTACTCTTATGGAACTTTCCTAAGGTCCTTTACCAACTGTCGAACTATTAAAAATATATGAATATTTTCCATTTTTATACTTTGAAATCATATTATTTTCATATTTTTGGGATGCAGCATTAAAAATAACTCTGCTTTTATTAGTTTATTTTTACAGCATCTTTCCCAGAGTCTCTCCAAATAAACTACCTCATTATTATGAATCTTTATTATATTTTCAATTAAAAGTTTGTTGAAAGGCATTCATGTCGCTGACAAAGTAATGAAAACTCTTTGCAAAGACTGAACTGATTTTAAATTAAAAAGTCATACGTCAAAAACAGAGTATTGAAAATTGAATGCAAGGAAATAGCTGGAGGAATAAAGAGGGGAAAAAAGCGTTCTTCATAAAGAAGTTATTGCTTCGAGAAAGTAGAGGCTCATAGCAGGACAGTTTTTATTTCGCTGCACCTTTCAATCTACACAAAGCCCTTCGCTATAGGAGGTTTGGTGTTCACCTCACCAGGAAACGTTGAGCACTGAACACAGACTTTCCATTTTCCCAAACAGCAGGGAACTTGCACCGCACAGGAACAGTGCGCCGTTAAATAACTACCCACATCCAGACATGCTAAATAATCGGACAAACTCTTTGTGCCAAGTTCCTTTCTTATTTGCTTCTCTTTTACAGATAGTTAATAGCTTTTCCTTGCTTTGCAGATTTTATAATTAAAATGCATTATGAGGGCTTTAATCTAGTTAGTATCTATTTTACTCGGCATGAAACAGGAGATTGGACATAAAGATTAACCGTAATTCATTCTTGTACTGTTATGAAGTAGGTTTAGGTTTTTGCCACTGCAAAATTATGAAGTAAACAACTCCCTAATGCTTTATTGAAGTACTTTATTTATATTGCAGTTATTTATTTATTTTAATAGCATTTAACGCCAATTTTTACTGCTGAGGCAACGTAGGCGGTGGACACTGATGTTTTGTGAAATGAAATGATAAATTGGAAAAGAATTTTTAAAGGAAACTTCCAGACCAAAGTTTAGGGTACCTCCGGGCATTTGCCATTTATGAGGACTGAGGAAAATCTGGAACAATCCTCAGTCAGAGAATCGAACCACAGGCCTTCCTTCGCAGTTCAGGCCTTAACGACCTCGGTCAACAGTAGCAGTGTATCGCATTTATGCTTCAAACGTTCCACAAAATAGTAAACAGCTAATACTTTACTTCCATATTTTTAAACAGAAAGTTTGCACATAATAGGTCAATTTTGGTTGTAATTCCTGGTGGGAATATTTGAATTATGGAAGCAAGCATCTCTCAATTTTTAATTTCAGTTTTACCTTAGCCAAAACGTCGAGCCAGCGTATTTAACATGCGTACTTTTTGTGCGTGAATTTACTGTTGAAATGCAGGAAAGATTGAGATAGTTCGAAATATCATCAAATAACATTCTCTTTTATGTGTGTTTGAAACGGGATTGCAGGTGGGGAATGTTTATTATTGGCGCCAAGTCGCGAACGCCAATTTGAAGCAGATGTGTGGGGGATGGGAATGGGCTGTATGGTTGCTGCGGTAAATAATTTAAGCCCGCTGATCGCAGATTTCGCCACGGCTGCTGCAGACCACCCCCACTTTTCTTCAACGAAACTTTCCCGAGGGCGTTTTACTGAATTTTGGCGGATGTGAGCCAGCCGGGACTGAGTGAACGGAATTCCGATGCAAAAGATGACGATGACGCTTTGTTGTTTAGTTGCTGATATCTTTTATTCTCCGTAACATGAATATTCGTTTTACGTCGAATACAGGTAAGGTAATCTTGGCAAGCACTTAAGTTTAATGCGTTAACCAAACCGTGCCGAGCGCGAAGAAATTGTTAATTGAACAGAATTCTTAATGCAGCTCACTGATGTTGTATCGTTGCTTCTTTGTCGCCGGAACTTGTACTTGGTACTTACGTCGCTTTTCCGCTGATCTCCGGGAGACGGCAGCCACAGGAAACCTGAGATTGCGCCACTTTTGGGCAAAAATCTATCCCTTTTATACTCACTATAAAACGACGCTATCCACGTTAAGGGCGGGAAATATCCTCGCCATTTTTTGTGTTAGGGTCACTCATAAGTCAGCGCTTACCTCACTGAATTGCACTTCTATTCGCTGGACAATTTTGGTGAAGTCAAATGCCCCGCTATTCGCCAATAAGATGAATTTAAACAGATTTCATAAGTTATTGTCAATGACTCTTTTACTCGGACACCTGCAACTTTGCAACCAAACAAACGGTTTCTGCTCTGAGGCGTGGGCATTTTCAACTCTAGCTGCATACCAGAAGGAATTAAAATGCACTGTGTGATACACCTAGCCTTCTTTATGCAACTATATCTGAGCAACTGAACACACAGGAGCGGAAAGTTATAGGTGCAATTATTTACTTAACAGATAAGGTATGACACCAGATAAGGCGATAATCCTTATGGGCGAAGCCGGAAACTTATGGAACTACCCTCGTAAGTTTTTGAAAGTACATGGCTATACTTTCAAATGTGAATGAATTATTATATGGTGGCAGGCAGTGCCTTATTGAGGGAAAACTTTACTAGTCGTAAGTGATTCGGGAGAGTACATGTGTCACACACAGCACAGTAACCAAGCCACGAAAAATGATTCGGAACAGTCTAGAAGAAGTTGTAAACGGAAAAAGTTGGTTATTCCAAGTTGAAAGTCATTCTAAGCGTCTGAAAAATTTAAAATAATTAAGACAGTAAATGCATAAAGTATCATAATGTTAAACATTCTTTTGGAAATTATGAATTTTCAATTTCAGAACACAATTTCATTTTAAAAGAAAATATCAAACTTGAAAAAATTGGGTCATTAAACATTCTAATTAACTGAGCTACCGTACCCTACAAGCACGTTCTATATGCCGGAGATCTCTCTAATATTTTTCTCCTGGGAAAAATGCATTCCTTAAGAAGTTACTGGAAATGCTAAGAGTACTTTTGACCCAGGCGGGGAGGACATGGTATCTCATTTGGTTAGAGTTTTGGCACGAAGGCTCAAGATCGGTAATGCAAATATCAGTCTGACCTGAATTTTTCAAGTTTGATTCTTCCATTCCAATTAATGTCCTACGTAGAGTTAGGCTGAAATAATAACTATTTCTATGTAGGTATAAATGATTTATTTCATGCCATTTTCAAACGTTTACTTCAACTACTAGGCGCAACACAACCGGCGCGGGTTGCGCTTTCCCTACACCTTAATAATGTTCTATAAAGTAGTTTTCGCATTATGTACCCTGCCCTTCTCAAAGATTATATATAATGTTGTTTCAAATACAAAGCAATTTCCATACTGCATGCACAATTTATTCATAAATGCCAATATTATCATCATTGACTCACAACGATAGGTTCAAAGTCCTGATGCATCATGTGGACTATTCAAATTTGTTACATTTAGCACTACAGATGTCCGGGGGATAGGTAGTCAGTACACCCTGTGCGTTGTCAGTACTTGGACGTGAAATTTCAGGGGTATAAATATATTTTATGCATTGATCGTCGACCGTACATGCTTAAGTACAATGCACAATTAGAAATAGGAAGAAATAATAAATAAATAAATATAAAAATGGGAAGATATATGATTGGAATCAACGTACACGTTTAATGATAATTGTAATGATTATTGCGTTCTAACCAGAAAATAAATTGTTTCTAGCTTCACGACCTTTGGTTAAGCCCGTTCTCAACCAATTAGTGTGATCCGCAAAAGGCAAGCCAACCGAACTCTAATTGCCTTTTAAAAAAATCTGGAAACAGCGTTTTTCTCAGGTTGCTAGTGGGTACATTCGGCCAGAATATTCACCCTTTCTTTATCCCCTTCATAAAATTGGCAGATTCTCCTACAGAACTGTCTGTTATTTTGTGAGCCTTCCAACCTTCCAATCTAATCCAGGCCATTCCTGATCTTGCCTTTCTCCACAGAATGAGCACATATACCTCTTTACTCCAGGTTAATTAAATTTCATTCGACGGCTAAAGCAGAATTTCGTGTTACATTCTGTATCGATGTATTATATCCTCTAGCCTTGTTCTAACCTTTTTCCATGCATTTTTATTATTGTCATTACCTCGTTGCCATATTGAACCCACGCCAATTTCTCTGTTCCTATTTCCGCCTCAGCAGTCCAAAATGTTGGTGTTATATTTTGTATCTGATGTGTATACCATTTAACGCAAAGTGTGGACTGGTCGCCCTGCATTATTCTAAGCCAGTATTTAACTGTCTTTGTTTTACTATTAACCGTATCTTCACAG
Source organism: Metallyticus violacea (assembly GCA_030762175.1). Lineage (NCBI taxonomy): Eukaryota > Metazoa > Arthropoda > Insecta > Mantodea > Metallyticidae > Metallyticus > Metallyticus violacea. Next base: position 72,845,174 of record CM060831.1, read on the forward strand.
CAACTCTCCACGCTCATGACCCAACAGTTCCTTTGGAAAACCTGAGAACGTTTTTCCATAAATAGACTTGAATTTTACTTACTTGTTCACCTCTACCCTATTCCCACATTTCACATCAATATACAGCAGAATAGACCTAATCATAGCATTGTACATCCTCTTTGAGCCCTGTTTCGTAAAAGATGGTCTAATACATTACAAGTGTACGGACTGGTAACTTGTAGTTATTAGTAAAATTCTGTTCCACAAAGATTTCTGCTACGCTTATATTTTACAACTCCATACTTACGTCGGTCCTGGTGGTATAGTGGTTACCATACTTGCCTCCTCAACCCGGGTTCGAACCCGGCCAGGAACGATTTTTTCGGGCGTAAAAATCCAAAGTATGGCTTCCTTCGGAAAGAAAGTAAAGCCGTGGGTCCCGTGTCGTACATTTACGGCACATTAAAGAACCTAAAGCCTGAAAAAAGAGGCCTCTGAGCAAATATATCGGCCGTTTCACGCCCTGAATAGAATGGGGAAACTGATGAGCTGAGATGCTAAAGAGCGTCCATAAATAAATCATATAAAAAAACACCTCCATGCGGACAAAAGTGTAAGCAAATTTTCGTTGTTCTGTTCTATGAAAGTATTAGTATTAGTGGGTACTGGTAGTTTGTATAACTTTCTCTGCAAGAGTAGAAACATTGGTATCTTCAGATAGTAGCACAAAATGTATTATCTTTTTAATTGTTTTGGGAGCCAATGTGCTAAGTATTAGGGAAAGGGGTGGAAATGATGAGTAGGATTAAGTATAAAGAAAGAATAAATGCGTATATATGTATAATGATAAAGTTAGGTTAAATGCAAATAAAGTACGGCTTATGATTAATATTCCAAATGCATATATCGGACCAGCATCTTAGTTAATTTATTTTTAAGGTTCTTGCTACTTCCAAAGAAAATAATTTCTTTCCCTTCTTAAATTGTATTTTTAAGGTTCTTTTCATTCTCTTTTATAACAATTTATTTGCACAATTTTACAAGGTTTTTTCTTAAGAGAACGTTTATGTCAAACAATGTAAACAAATAAATAAATATAAAGGATCAAATGGACTAATGAAATGACCCGAGAGCAATCGGGCAGCGCGATTCTTCTGCCATCTCTCGACGGATGAAATTGGTGCTCCTAAATTAGCCTTATGAGACCTTCGTCTCAAAGTGGATTAATACGCATAAATATGATAAATGGATAATAAAGTATTTAAATATATCTTTATGTCTGAGAAAAAAAAAAACAAGATCTTGCAGAAATAATGATCCGTTCAATGCAACATCCCTAAAGAGTAGACATAACCTAATTCAAGGTATGGCGACGTATGGCAAACAGCTGTTCCTCCATCTTGCTTTTATGTGAAGTTTACATGACGTCACTTGTAACTTTTTACTAATATTTTACCAGTGTAGCACTTCTTACGTGGAACAGAAGTTACAAGACCATACTTTACAAGAATCTGCACTATTACACTTGTATGCATTATGCATTAGACCACATTTTTGAGAAACAGGGCTCTGGTATATCTGGGACGTGAGTCAGGACACGTAGTAACTCATTTATTTGACGTCATGCTTTATAATGAATAACAGACAAAGGCTTACTCCATTTTCTATCATAAATGGTTACTCCCAAATAACAAAAAAATTAATGTTTTACATTTCTTGTCCATTCATTTTTCATCTCATGTAGCCATTTTAAATGCCATTTTTTTAAAAATATTGTTAACATGCACCACTATATCACATTTCGGGCAATAACCTTCTAAGCTGTTAATGCATTTCTGCGAACCATCTCTTGTTACAGATAAAAGAATTAGTTCGTCAGGATACAAAAATGCAGGAATGCATGTACCGTCCACTTCAGGGGCATTCATTTCCTCGCTAACAGAACATTAGAAACTTATATCACAATAGGTCAAAGAATATCGCGGATAGACTGTATCCCTGACGAACTCCTCTACTGGCTGATCTTCATTTCGCTATAGTGTTTTGGTCTATCTTAACTTCATGTCGCTGCATATCTGCCACAGTAGTTCATTTCGTTGGAGACACCTTTCTGATACTTTTTACCCACAGAACTTCTCTCTGAATACTGTCGAAATTAATTTTAATAGTAACAAATACGCTGTATTATTTAGACCGTAACCTCTTTCTTTTTAAGTTTATATATAACTGCATCTTTAAAATTAAAATATATTGTCTACCGTAGAGAGCGCTTAACTGAAACCTGCTTTATACGTAGATATTTTATTGTATTCGTTGGCCTATCCCATTAATCGATCATACAAAATCTTACAGTAAACCAACAGATAATAGCTGTAGTTCTCCAGCGCCCCTGTCTTTGAATATGTGCTGTATCAATGCCATTGACCATGCTTCTTGATATCTTTCTCCAGTAAAGCATTTATTAAATGTGACTCGCAAAGCGTGTATTACTACGGATACTACTAAAGGGAATATTATAAATTCAACTAAATTTTGTTTAATTCCGAGGCGTTTTTCCACATTTAAGCTTTTAATTGCTATTCGTTATTTCTCCTACTAGTATTGGCAATGGAGAAGGGGGGGGGGGTTGGACGCAGTTCTCTAAGAGACAGTCGCAATTCCTTCTACTGCTCCACTCAATTTCACCATACACGCAATTAAAATACACAAGCCAACTTTCAGGTTCGATGTATATTTGCGCTCTTTTTCGTACTTATTTTTTTTTGACGAAATTCCACATATTTATCGCATTTCTCCGATCGTTTGCAACTCTTAGATACCCCGCCACTTTGTTTTGTCATTCTGATCTGGCATTTCCAACGTGTCTTTATTTTCTTTTCTTTGTGGGACATAAGAAAGACGCTTTTCCTCAACTCCCTTCCTTTGTAAGCCTTAAGCGCTGCCTCGGCTTTTTTCTTCGCTTGTTTACATTTTGTGTTGTACAATTTTACTTTTGTATGACATTTACTTCTACTATTCCGGATTCTCATATGTCTGCTTGATAATTGTATTTCTTTCAGTCTTTTAATAATATTTGCACAACACCCTCCCACATTAAAAATAGGTGTCGAGTCACGCAATATTCCAACAAATTCCTTCATTCCCTATGGGATCCACGAGTGTCGAAACAACGGCGATAGAGATATTGATTTTCATTACACTATTTACCGAGGCTAGATGTAGATTTAACACGAGAAACATAAGTGAATTGTGCGATTCCACTCTATTTACACTTTTGAAATTCTGTATAAAACTAATTCCCTGTGAGCTTCTACCGTTGCAATTTATAAACGTTAATTCAACCGCTATATATAATCTATATAATTATATAACGCCCAGCTGAAAGGCGTAACACCTTTCTGTCTGCGTTTGTGTTGCGTTTATACTGTGTAGCACTATAGTCAAACATCCACAGTTCTAAAGTTATATTTTCCCATCCGATTATGGTATTCAAATCTCCAGTATAACTAAACCCGAGTGTGGATAGTGCCTTGAATTTGTGTGATGGTGTCAGTCAAATTCATAAATAATTTGGGATTGACATACCGGGGCTCGCTGCCTATAATATATGTAATTCCATCTTGTTTAATTGGCAATGTACCCTAAATAGCTCCCTTTAAATTAATGTTAAACCTGTGGATGTCGTTTTCACATTTTTCTTTCAAATATGTCACATCCCCCCGGATATTACCTCTTTTTTTCAAATATAAGTGCAGAAAATCTACGACACGGCACCCATGATTTTAAATACCTCCAAGAACTTGACTTTAAGATATCTACATCGGGAAAAACCTACTGGCTTCAGTCGGTTTTAACATGCAAACCTTGGGTTTAAGGAGATTAGATATATTTTCTCTTCCAGGGCTAATAATGAAGCTATAGTACTGAAGCTAAATAAATAAACACTAGCAAAATCTTAACTGCGAAAAAATTGACGCAAATCTTAAAAAAAAAAAAATCATTCCCGATATTGACATATTGGGCTTCGGAAGTATAAAGGAAAATATTAGTAATGAAATCAGAAACACTGACCAAACTTAATAGTGTCAGCGACTTGGCTACCTAACGCTTATAGCCGAGAAGTAAAACGGTGGTTGATCGGACAATATTTATAACTAAAGCCTGATATTTTTACTCGAATTTTTTCCTAAAATTATTTGAAATATTTATGACAAGACATAACATTAAATGCTCATAAACTTAAGTGAGCTATAGGAAACAGGATACTACAATGGCCGAGTTTCAAAATATTAATGAATTTGATGCGAACTAAAACTTTTTTTTTTTGCCAGAATAATAATGGCAACATGGATTTCCTTTAATTGTAGCAAAAAGGCCAACTTTCTCGTAATATTCCAACTTTCTATGATCTCGCCACAATGCAGCTGTGAATATCTCTAACAGTGCACATTTACATACAATACAATGCAAGGAAATAACTTCATTTATATACCTATACATGTAGCTACAGCAAAGCGCATCATAACCTCTTTTCTTTCCAAAGGAAAGTATTACGATCTCAAAATAACTTATAATTGCAGTTAGTTACACGTTTTCGTAGGACGCGTACGCAGAGCATGTGTGGATTAAACGCCGTCTCTCGCAATTTGCGTACCCTTCGCTTACTCGGAGACTCCGTGAGGGCAGCACCAGCATGCAGTGGTGATAATGAGTACTCCAGACAGAATTTGACGAGAGCCTCCACTCAATGCTATTAATGACCTCTTCAACTGGTGGCGCTCGCTCTATAGTAATTTGCTAAGTGCTTAGTTGAAGTAGTTCCATGGAGGCGGTTTTTGTGCTCCAGGAAAGTTACATAAACCACTTGGTATCAGAAAAGAATTCGCTGCTGGAAGGAATAAATCCTTAACAGAGTTTATTTTTTATTTCTAACATACTTGAAGGCAGTTTATTAAATACTATTACACTATACATGATAATTTCTTGAAAAAATGTTAGATTGTTATTATCTTACTTATATTTTCATAGAACATGACAAAAATCACCAGTACTCTCAACTAAAGAACATCTTGTGGTTTAAGAGGCAATAAATAGATTTTTATGGTATGGCGCAAGCACTCAAGAAAATCAGAAACAGTACCGAAATATACTGAGGACAAGAAATATGCTTCAAACTTCTTATTTTAATGGAAGTGCTGATCGGAAGAAAAAGAAAAATATGCTAACTACTATTTATGTTGAAAATGATATTATGAAACTTTTTAATGTCTCTTATTGCTCATTAAATATTCTACAATGGATAAACTTTTGCAGAAACTTTATACTAGAAAATTTCATTAAGACCAACTGAATATATCTAAATATTTATAGAATATAGCTATAAATAAAAGAAAGAAAGCTTGGAGGGACCAGAAAGAATCCTCTCTTAGAATCACACTAGAGTGTCGCACATTAAAACTCTTCTATACTAGATAAAGGCTATGAAACAAACAAATATTTTCTTACAAACAAATTCTCTTATAAACACACACCTTATGTGTTTAGTACTGTGAACAAATACTCTGCATCATTTATACGTTTGTTAGTGAATCTTTTGTTCTAGAGTCGGTTCTGGTGGTGTAGTGGTAACCATACTTGCCTTCGAAACCGAAGATCGAGGGTTCAAACCCAGCTAGAATCGATGGCTAAGTATGGCTTCCTTCGGAAGGGAAGTAAAGCCGTGGGTCCAGTGTCGTACATTTACGGCACAAAAAAGAACCTCAAGCCTGAAAGAAGAGGCCTCTGAGCAAAATTTGTCGGCCGTTTCACGTCCTGGATTGAATGGGACGCTGATGACCCGAGATGTTAAAGAGCGTCCGTAAATAAACCAAATCAACAACAGTTTGTTCAAGAAATTTAAAACCAGTCTAAAATAAGGCAGTGTTTTATTCTATAGTGTCGCATGTGCACTATACACCATTACATGTAAACCGAACATTCAAAAATATTTCAAAAGATTTCCTAAGAAACGGCTTGAGATGCGGAATCTTCAGGCAGGCCTAAGAATCATTGGTTCTAATCCAACTGGCAAGACTGAAATCATAGAAGTTTGCCTTAATATAGGGTGTCCCTTTGTCGGTTTGTTAGATTGCCGAACAAGAAGTTTAACAGACTGTCTTTTGTTTGTATTGCGATTAGCGATTGTCATTTGTATGTATTGTTATCAACTAAAATGGAGCGATACACGAAGAATTAACGCGTCCAGGTTCTGAAAGTGCATTTTAAGTACGGTGAATGTTATGCAGAGAAGACTTCGTATAGTTTATGATAGACGGAATGCGCCTAACCTATCAACAGTGGAGTGCAGAGACTGGTAAGGAAATTTGAAGATGCAGGATCGATAGAGAACATCAAATCATCTGGACGTCCTTTTTTCGTAGATAATGTTACCCTTGCCAGATAGCTTTGCTACGAGCCCAATGAAATCGAGTCGCCACCTTCTCAACAATTAACCATTCCGATTACAGCTAATTTTATTCTTATGTTTTTATTGACAATTCACGAACCATTCCTCAACTCAAGGCAGAAATTAGACCTGTCAAAGGTGCAATTCAGCCCGAACTTTGTCGGTCCTGGTGGTGTAGTGGTTACCATACTTACCTCCTAAACCCAAGATCGCGGGTTCGATCCCGGCGGCCTTCAGAGTCATAAATAAAACAAAAGACGTCACGTGAAGGGAACGCTGACGATGGAAAACAACACGATGTATATAATACGCGACATAGTTAACTGCATACGTTTGGTGTCCAAACTTTCATCCAGTTATCAGTAATGCATGTTCTCCATTAACTTCTAATTGTACGATCACTGAAAACAAGTTATCTGGGACTAGGCCATGGACCAATTAATTGCCTATGTAGCGACGCTAAGCATCCTCTAAGCAGTGCACATCTGTAAACAAAGGGCGGGAAAAAAAAAAGGAAACGGAAACGGAAAAAAAAGATACTAAAACAACCTGTTAATATTTCAGATTTTCCACTACACGTTTGAGTGTATTGACCGTACTCCCAGTGCTCGAAGTGCATTAAACGTTACGAGAATCGGCAATTCTTCCGAGCTTTGGCTTCTTAGTAGAATGCGCACTAGTATAGCTTACAGATCCCATCAATGCTCAAGAAAGGCTGACTTAAAAAAGTCTAGGTGGAAAGATTTCGCACTCTTTAGGTAAAACTTAACACTTTAGATAAGAACAACTAGTGTTTAAAAAAGGGTGAAAGAAAGTTGAGTTAATTTATTTAGAAAAGCATATAGTTTTATTCATATTGCAAAATGTTTAAACCCTGTGTAAACTTTACAATTGTCATTATTATAAATATTATTATAAAATTATAAATAATAATTATAATAATAATGATAATAATAATAATAACAATGGGAAACAATATTCTTAAGTTTAAACGAGACATATATCAAAATGTTAGTATGTATTTCTTTGGTTAAATAGTTTTTTCCACGTATAGTCACTATTGCTCTTAATAACAGATTTCAAAGTAATAGGTTTATGTCACAGAGTACTATTTGGCATAATTTGTATCACAACATTAACCTTGTTTCGCTGTTCTTTGTTAATTGTATACTAATGTGTTCATTTGTATTGCTGAATATTCAAGTGTTTCTTTTCCATTTGTTCCGTTGGTACAACTACAATAAACTGTTCTGTAAAACCAACCCTGTTTCTCCATTAAAGAATCCGCCCATGCACAAATTCTGCACTTTGTTGCGTCAGAAGGAATAAGACAGCTGCAGTTAACCGACCATTGTAAACCATCCTGTAATAAAATGTAAGGATGTCGCTCTGATATACAATAAAACTTCAGAAATATCCTTAATATTTTACTGCTCGTTCAATCATTCCATTTGATAAATATCATATGATTTTCTCTGTATTACTGACAGTTCATCTTATTTTTAATATAAATTGTATTGCAATATTTTATTACTCAGGTATGCAAAAATAGTGTAAAACTTGTTTATAATGTTATGCAATTACTGAATTAATAAAAATAATTCGTTTCTTAAAATACTGATGCAATGAAGTATAACATTATAAACTTATATAATAATTTACTATTATTCGCACAGTTTCTTGTTTTATTGCATTACATATTTTAATAATTTATCAATATAGACACAAATATCAGATTAACTACGGGTATTTTAAGCTGTTTCTACATTTAAGTGATTATAATTATAAGTGAATGGGGATATCTTATAGAACGTGTCAATGCATGAAACTATAGGAGTAGTAAGTAAATGTTGAACCTTTTATTTATTTCTCCTTTTCTCAAAGGTTCAAAGTATTAGAAAAATTGTTTGAAATGCTACCATACAGTTTTATGTTACACATTAAATATATCAGATTATATATACGCACATCAATGGGTTTAAAAAGAAATTTCAGAAAACAAATGAGAAAAGAGTTGCTATTAAAATTCTGTAATACTGTGAGTAGACCTATGTTAATGTATCGTAGTGAATCATATTAACAAAGAATGATGAATGACCACTTGAGACAGCTCAGATGAAAATTTTAATGCCATTAGCAGGAATGACTAGAAAAGATCACATTAGAAACTATTATATTCGCCAACAACTCGGAGTTCAAAATATTAATGAGGAAATTCAATCATACAGAAAGAAATGAAAAAAACCTTATGAATGGACGGAAGAGGGCAGACTACCTAAGGTTGTGTTTCAATACAAACCAAGAGGATCTAGGTCAGTAGGACATCCAAAGAAGAGATGGATAGACCAGTATTTCTGGACTGTTGCTTCGGAACGGGAAAATTAATATCCAGACCTTGGATAAGAACAAAAAGAAGAAGTCAGTTGTTCAGCAAATATTTTGAAAACAATGTTAGAGGAAAACATAATTTCAATATCGATTATCTGGAAAACATCTTTGTGTAATAAATGATAAATGACACTAAAACGTAAAAATGTTGTATTTTTGTGATGTTTCTTTACACAACTTCAGGTAGATAATTTAAAACAATTATTTTATCAAATTAATGCTCAATGCATTTAAATTAATTTTAATTACCAGTAATAGTGTACCCTTTTTGTAGCTATATTATATAGTTTAAATCCAATTTCAAATCTCTTTTCTCCTTTATTTTTTTTTATTTATTTTTTTACAAAATAAGTCGCACATAAATAAGTACCAAAGCTGAAGTTTACTACAGTAAGACTATTTGACTTAAGAGCTGACAGAGCGCGGCTGCGCACTGGGAGAAGCCAGTTCTCAAAATCTTCAATGCATGCACAGGTAGCAGCTCATAGTTAGCTTGAGGCATGCTCTATCTGCGACTGGTTATGCGTTACCTATGTTACTTGGTGCTTCGTGTAAAGTGTGTAATAATTGTTTTTCGTTACTCAAGTCACTACATAAGTATAGTATTGAAAAATTATTTTTATTTATGATGTATAAGTGAATACGGACCCGTGCAGAGAAGTGATAAAATGATTTGTAAGAGAATATCCGGTCAGTAGTATTTCAGATAGAAAAACTGTTAGTAAACTTATTAAAACTTTACCGAGAAACATAATCTCTCAATGACAATGGACTGATTAAGCACCAACTTATTCTTACAGGAAAAAAAAAACATTTTAAAAATTTACCTTACATTTTATTATACTTTGCCACTAATCCATTAAATTAAGTGTGCTTGCAGCCTTGTTCAATACACTGTGGTTGAGTATTGTTCGCTTGATTATTTCCGTGTTGCAATAAAGATACATTTTGCGCAATATTTCTCTTGTAAATAATACCACTTCATTAGATTTTTTCTAAATTTAACTTGAAG